>JANHMN010000003.1:179097637-179110248 GCA_030674055.1 Rhabdomys pumilio
TGTGTGTGTGTGTGTGTGTGTGTGTGTGTGTGTGTGTGTGTGTGTGTATGTGTGTATGTGTGTATGTAGAGACCAGAAGAGGGAACAGGATCCCCTGATGCTAGAGTTACTGGTAGTTTTTGAGCTGCCTGCCTTGGATACTAGAAACTGAACTGCAGTCCTTTGCAAAAGCAGAAAACACTCTTAATGACGGAACCATTTCTCCAGACCAACATTCTTCTTTTTGTTAAACAAAGAAACTGTATTAGGAGACTCCAGAGTGTATAGACAAGCTCAGGGGGCTGGGGGGGGGGGAAGGTTTGCTGGAACCTTCCATTGCTGCCTTAAGTCACTGCCCTCTGAGCTGGCTTTATTCTTAATCAGCCTCTCCTTATGTGAGGGCTTAACAGGTAGCTCAGCAGCCGGGCATGACAGTGAATCTCTGTCCTGACATCATCAACAAAGTATCATTGGGTGTCTGTGCAATCACTGTGACCAGGACAAAGTGATGCTGTAATCACCCCTGCCTGAGATATTGTCTGGACACTGTGACTTCTGTCACAGATTAAAAAAAAAAAAATCAATCCCAAGGGTTGAAAATGCAAACATTCCTCTAATCTTTAACAGGTAGATGACAGCCTGGGTCCCTGACCTCCCTCCAGTCACACACACACTGCCAGTGTATCTCCACACCTGTCACTGGGTCTAACCCAGGACCTTGTAACACTTTGTTCAGACTTGAGGGAAAGCCCTTGGGTTGTTCTTTTCTTCCATTGGTCACATTTCTTGCTAAGTGCAGTGTGAACCTGTCCTGTCTTGAGCTTCCTCAGTCAGAGCACATCACACCCTTCCCTGGGATCTCAGGAAGTCTTCTCTTTCCCCATGTTCCCCCCCCCTTTGATTTCTTTTTCTCTTTCTCCACTTTTATGTCTCCACATCTGGAAGCTCACAGCATAGCTCACAGCGGATACCAGTTCTGAAGGGCTATCTGGTCCTTTGACTGAAAGACTGTGTCAGACAGAGCAGGGTCCCGTGTGTATCATTGACATCTTCTTTTTGGAGCAGGATGATGGAGATCCCAGCATCCCAAACCCTGACTCCCTCACATATTTGTCTTTTGAGACAGGGTCTCTGTTTGTAGCCCTGGTTAACCTAGAAAAGCTATGTAGATCAGGCTGGCCTCAAACTTTTAATAATATCCCACCTTCTTGCTGCTAGAATTATGGTCATGAGTCACTAAGGCCCAGAAGAAATGCAACCCATTTCTTCTGGCCAAAGGCTGCTATATCATTGCATCTTGGGACAATTAGTTGGGACAACAGTTGGGAAAAACAGGTTGTACATCCTACCCACATGATGGAATAAAACCTCTAGAGGCAGGGTTTTCTTTTACATCTCTACCTTCCAACAAAAGAAGGGTTATTAGTTTGTCTTTCTGTAATGCTTTACTTTGCAAGCTCTTCAGGGAAACACTGCTTTAATTAATTTTTTTCCTCTAAACAAACTACTAAAGTTTTAAATCTAATTATATACTGCAAATTTTTTTATAGCAATTAATGGCTCAGAGACATAACCTCAGCCTGGGGGCATAGGAGTCCTTCCAAGCTTCTTGATAAATCAGAGCCTATGCAGTCAGCTGCTGCTTCTGTGAGGGGATCAAGTTCAGGGAGGGCATCTAACAGACACTGTCACTCTGGGTCAGGAGCATGTGTACCACGGTGCTGTTCTCTCTACTGCCCAGACTCATATCTGCTGGGGATGGTTGCAAACAGCACAGCTGTGCCTGGTATGGGTGAGAAGATGTGGATCAAATCCTGAGTGTGCACTTTCTAAGTGGGGAATTCCTTGAGGTCATTGTCTCTGGAGAATTAGAGCAAAAAACCAGCTAGCTGGAGTGGTAACACATACCTTTAATCTTAGCACTTGGGAAGCAGAGGCAGGAGGATCTCTCTGTGAGTTCAAGGCCAGCCTGGTCTACACCATGCACTCTAGGACAATCAGAACTATGCAGAGAGACCCTGTCTCAAAGACAGACAGAAAGACAATGGACAGGAAGGAAGGAAGGATGGAAGGACGGACAGATGGAAGGACAGTTCTTGGTGGTTTGCAAGCGCTGCATGTGCATACTCAGTAGACGATGATAAATCCGTGTGGGTGAATATAACCTTTCAAGTTGATGTGAATAGGTAATCCTCCCAGGCCCGGGAAGCTGAGGTGGCTGATCCAAGTTTTCATGAGGTTTTATCAGGAGCCACCTGTGTGTCATGTGACAAGTTAACTTTTCAGTGTTGTAATAAGGCATTGAATGGACCCTAAAAGTCTGCAACCCTAAGCTTTTTCTGTTTACCACTGCTCTAATGAGTGGGGAGAAAAGCTGGCTTTGCAGAGTCCTCTGGGGACCTTGTTTGTGGCTTATGTAACCTTAGCTTCCCAGGCTCTTGGATTATCCACTCTGGGTGTCCGTGACACCCAGGCTTCTAGCAGGATCACTTCCTATCCACAACCTGCAGGCAGCCCAAGGCCCACCTTAGCACTCTAAACAGAATTGCCCTCAGTATCTGTCCGTCTTGGGGAAACTATTCATTTACTGCTGCTACTGTAACGAATTATCACAAATCTGATAGCACATGGTAACATAGATGAGGCAGAGTCTAAGATCACTCTCAGCAGATCTGTAGTTAAACTGCCGGCAGGGATGCCCCTGCCTCCACCCTGGCTCTTTGGGAACATCCTTTCCCTTTCTGTTTTGAATTTCTAGAGGCTGCCTGGACTGTCTTGGCTCACAGTCTCTTCCTACACTTCCAAAGACTTTAGCGAATCACCTTCTCTTCCTCTGAGAAGTGTTTCCATCATCTAACTTTCCTCCTCATTGTCCTTGTGATCACTCAGAGCTCACCTTGTCGATGTGAAGGTGATCTTCTCTTGGCTCAAGATCTTTAATTTAATCACTGCTATAAAGTCCTTTTTACCAGGTATGGGGACACTTACAGGTGCTGCTGTGCTGTGTATGGGTGTTTTGCCTGCATGCATGTCTGTGTAGCATATGTGCTGTGCTCACGGAGGCCAGAAGGTGGCCTTGAATCCCTCCCCCCCGCCCCAGAACTGGAATTACAGACAGTTAATTGGTAGCTGCCATGTGTGTCCTGGGAGGTGAACCTTGGACCTCTGGAAGAGCAGCCAGTGCTCCAGCCTCTATCCATTCAGTTTTTAAACCTAGACTTAGAGAGAAGTATATTGAAACTCCCACGCTGTGGTTGGGTGGTGAGTGACTATACCCAGCTGTTCAACAGCAAATCCTACTGAGTAGCTGTATACTTAGATGCTCCATAGTGAACTACTCAAGGCAATGAATTCAAGTGTATTTGTCTCCTAGTCACAGGCTCTGATAAGCCTCAGCCATTATCTTCTTCATTGTTCAGTTCCTGGCGGCTGCTGCAGCCACCAAGCTGCTGGGAAATGCAAGATTCTCCAAGACACACTGCTTTCTTTTGGGGGCTTGAATCTTTACATAAATGAGAAAGCTTAGCAGAGTCATTTTCATCTGGCTCTGAAATGTGTTTGTATTTGGATTTGAGTGTGGGTGCGCCTCATGTTCTGGGGAATCTCTTCAAACAGCAGTAAAACCTTGAAATAGTCACTCCATGAACATCCAAATGGCCTCCTTCCTCCCTCCCTTTCCTCCTCCCTTCCTCCTTCCCTCTCTCCCTTCCTTTCTTTCTTCATTTCCCTTTCCTTCCCTCCTTCCCCTCCTTCTTTCTCTCCCTCTCATTCCCTCCCTCCCCCTCCCTCTCCCTCCCTCCTTCCCTTTCTCCTTCCTTTTGTCTTTTGAGACAGAAGTCTTATTATACACAGTCTATTTTCAAACTCAACACTAGCCTTGAGTCATCTGATCTTTCTGTCTCTACCTTTCAAGTGCTGAGATTACAGGCATGTAGCACTACCAAGCCTGGCTAGGTTATTAACTTTTGCAGGCTAAGTGTTTTATGGCTTTTATTTTCTTTGATAGAATAGTTAGTCTTTTTCTCACCTAAGATTTTGATTTAAAAGGGATATGTTCTGTGTGGATGATTTGTGTGAACTCACTTCTGTGCGAGTTTGAATAAAGCCGAGGACAGTAAGAATTTGTAACATAAAGCAGAAACAGGTAAAGAATCTGGTTCTCGGTTTGGTTGTGCCAGATCTGAATGGTGAGGTTCTGGTCTGCTTGTGTGCTGGTTCTAAACAATGAGGTTCTGGTCTGGTTGTGTGCCAGGTCTGAACAGTGAGGTTCTATAGTCTACCCATATCTGACTTGCTGACGTGCTGCACGGCTGGTTTTCCTTGTTGGGGAGATGGCTCATCTTCAAATAACCCTTCAACACCCAGGAGGAAAACCTCTAGCAAGGACTTGCTTCAGCCCAGAATTGAAGTTTAAAAAACACAGCTGACTTCTCTGGGAAAACAAAACCGACTTTGTGCTCCTTTGGTCATAAAAACCACACTGGCACCTCCGTAACAACGTGTCAGTAAGGACGATCCGTGTAGTGGACAAGCCTGGGGGAAGAGCTGCCCTGTTGGGCAGGTTTTCCTTCCAAAGCTGTGCTACCTACAGTACACAGGCAGAATCATTCATCAGTCAGGCCCATCCCTCTCCTTTCAGTTGTTCTTGACCTCAAACGACGGTTAGCTCCTCCCCACTCTGCTACTGCCATGATGGTGCTAGACCACACAAGGGATGCCACAAACACAACTCCCCGAGTGTAAAATGCCATCCCTCCTCGTTCTCCATATCTTAAAATGCATCTGAGCGCAGCATGCCTGCTACCTGGGTAAGAGGGAAAGGACAAAGCCATTTTTTTTTTAATCTGACTTGACAGTGTGTTTTGTTCTTGTACTTAAGTGTGGGTGTGCCTCATGTTCTGGGATCACACTTCACACTCAACAAGAGAACAGTTCAGGAGGATGTGACCAGGGCTGAGAGGCTCCTACCTTAACTACCAGGTTGGAGTTCGAGTCCTGCAGTTCGAGTGGCTCACCCCACTTTTCTTAATGACAGTGAGTGTTTACAAAGTTGAGATGAAAATGACCTATCCTATATGGTCCTTGACCTGTGACTTATCTTGCGTGACCCTTGACCTGTGTGACCCTTGAGGTTCCAAAAAGCTCACACTGATGCCAGGAGCCTTACCTGAGTAGATGCTCCTACCTGTTACCTTCTCCAAGACAAACCAAAGCACAGCTCCCTTTCCTCAAAGGAGCTCCAGAGAGGGAGGTGTGTTGTGCCACACCCTTGTCTCTCTTTTTCTTCTCACCCCAGCCTCTCCACCTCTCTCCATCTCTCTGCCTGCTGCCGCCTTCCCCACCCCCACTCTGCTTCACCATCTCTGAGCTTTTACTGCACAGTGCCTGTGACGGTGGAGACAGATGTGTCCCAGCTGTGCATTCCCTCCCAGCCCCTGCTTTATAAGCAGATTGATTGTGCAGCCTGGCTGGTCCATCAATCCAGACTTCAGATTTCACAGCCCCGTTCAGGTGTCCGGGAATTCCATCTCACCAGCATCCGAACCCCATTTCTCGGTTACACCCACTTCCCACAAGGGGAACTTAAGACCCAGAACATATGGCTTAGTCAAAAGCCTCGACTGTAGACACAAACCACTTATAGCAGATTCACCAGGAAAGTCTGTCCCATTTATAGACAGTCCGTTCTTGGTTTGCCCAGAAACACAATACAGCCAACTGACACAACTGACACAAGAGAGACACATGGCAGAGAACTCCCGTTTCTCACAAGATTCTGTGAGAATTGATCATCATCTTTGACTTCAAATTTAGATTTTGTTTTTCACTTTTTGTCTTTTGGTTGTTGTATATTATATACTACTTACATGTAAAAGCTGTCTTACTGTTTTTGGATTTGAAATGAGCTCCAGGATGAAAGTATGTGTCATAAATAAATATGCAGTTTATTCTGGCATACTTTTGAAGCCAAGGAGCATATGGAATTTCTCATGCTGCTAAAATGATGGAGTGGGGAGTTAGCATGCTGGGCTGGGTTTTCTCTTATGTATGGTACAGAACACAATCTCTACAAATGTTTTTGTTGTTGTTACTATTATTGTTATTATTATTATTATTGGGGCAGGCATATGTATGTGTCACAGTATACATGTGGCAGTCAGAGGACAGCCTGTGAGAGTCAGTTCTTCCCTTCTACCATATGGGAACTAGAGATCAATCTCAGGTAGTCAGAATTAATGGTGGGTTCTGTTGAGGTTTGGTCCATTGCTATTTATTGTAATGCTAAATTCTATTCTGGAAGGTCTAAGCCTATGAGGGAATTCTCACCTTTACCAGCTTTTGTTGTGCAAACCTTGCTCCTTAATTTAGAACTATTGGTTAATAAGTCAACAGCTTATAGCTGGTGAGAAGAGAAGTAAGCCAGTGCTTGGGTTGGTTCCCTTGGGCTGGGGTCTGAAGCAGAGACCACAAGGAGAGCAGAGAGGAGACTCCTTGGGGTAGGTTAATCCTGAGAGCATGGCCATGAGGGATGGCCAATGGGGTTCCAGGGTCCAAGTAGAAGATGGCAAATTATATCATGGAGTTATTGACAGGGAATTAAAAATAGCATACAGGGTTGATATCTGCCCAGCTCTAAGGCTTATTATAAAAATGAAGCTTTTGTGACTTTGATTTGGGAGCTAAATGATCTAGGCTGGGATAGAAACCCTCAATTAATGTTTAACAGTACAGGATCCCTCGACCCACTGAGGCATCTTGCTGGCCCTGCGCACAACTTCTGAAGCCTTAAATGTTACAATAATAAATGTATACATTTAAACAGTAATAGAAAAATAAGTTACTTATGTATCTGTCGCCTTTTTGCTGGATTTTATAATTTTTAGCTGTTCACATCCTAGGAACATTTTCAGCTATCAAGTTTTGCCTTTGTCAATATTTTCACAACTGAATTATTGAGTCAGACAATGATAATAAAGACTGTGTTTTCCAAACCACCTTTATCAAAGCTACAGAATAAACTGTAATTCACTCTACGTCCTTTTCTTGGTTTTGTCCTTCTAAGACAGGATCTCACTCTGAGCCACCACACCTGGCTGACATACTTTTTTTTTTAAACCTTATCTCCCCATCATGGAATCTGTGTTTTTAATTTTGGATATTTTGCTAGTCAAGTGTTCTTTTGTGATGGTTGCTTCTAATTACCAGGGAGACTAAAATTCTGCCACATGGCCTTTTCTTTTTTCTTTTTTTCCCATTTATTTATTTATTCACTTTATATCCTAATCACAGCTCCTTCATCTCGTCCCAGTCCCTCCTTCACATGGTCCCTCCCCCTCTTCATCTCTGAGAAGGAGGAGATCCCCTCTGGATACCAACTCACCCTGGCACCTCAAGTTGCTCAAAGACTAGGTACATTCTCTCCCACTGAAATCAGACAAGATGGCCAGTTAGAGGAGTAGGCTCCACAAGCAGGCAACAGATTCAGGGACAGCCCCTGCTTCAGTTGTTGGGGGACACACATGAAAACCAAGCTGTACATCTGCTACATACTTGGGAGCTGGAGTGCTAGGTCTAGCCCCTTGTATGCTCTTTGGTTGGTGGTTCAATTTCTGGTCTCTAAGCATCCGGGTTAGTTGACTCTGTTGGTCTTCTTGTGGCGTTCCTATTCCCTTCCCAGACTCTCAATTCTTCCCCCAACTCTGAGACTCCCCGAGCTCCATTTAATGTTTAGCTGTAGGTCCCTGCATCTGTTTTGGTCAACTACAGGGTGGAGCCTCTCAGAGGACAGTTATGCTAGGCTCCTGTCTGCAAGCATAACAGAGTATCATTAATAGTGTTAGGGATTGGTGCTTGCCCATGAGATGGGTCTCAAGTTGGGCCTGTCATTCACTGTCCACTCCCAGTCTCTGTTTAATCTTTGTCCCTGCACATTTTGGGTTGAAGGTTTTGTGGGTGAGTTGGTGTCTTTATCCCTCCCCTGGGAGTCCTGCCTGGCCTTTTCTATTGGACAGTTCCTAACGTGTGACCTCTTGTATGTAGGACCTATGACGCAGGGTCTTGTTCACATGGGGAAAGGGGCCACCGATGTGCAAATGCAGCCCCTTGCCATTCACTGAAAACCAGCAATGCATGTGGACCTCTTGTCTCCCTTGCAGCGCTGCCAAGCTCCTGGACAAGAGCCCCTTCTCTGTCAATAACCAGAACCCTCTGCTCACCTCGCCAGCCAGCGTCCAACTGGCCCAGATACAGGCCCAGCTCACCCTCCATCGGCTGAAGATGGCACAGACTGCAGTCACCAACAACACTGCAGCTGCCACGGTCCTGAATCAAGTCCTTTCCAAAGTGGCCATGTCCCAGCCTCTCTTCAACCAGCTTCGGCATCCGTCTGTGCTTGGCACCACACATGGCCCTACTGGGGTCTCCCAGCATGCTGCCTCCGTTCCCAGTGCTCACTTTCCCTCAACCGCAATTGCCTTTTCACCTCCAAGCCAGACAGGAGGCCTGGGGCCTTCTGTGAGCCTCCCCAGCCAGCCTCCCAACGCTATGGTAGTACCTACCTTCAGTGGGGTGGTGCCTCAGACCCCTGCCCAGCCAGCTGTCATCCTAAGCATTGGGAAGGCTGGGCCTACACCTGCTACTACAGGGTTCTATGAGTATGGCAAGGCCAACACCGGTCAGGCATACGGTTCTGAAACGGAGGGCCAGCCAGGCTTCTTGCCAGCCCCGGCCTCGGCCACAGCATCAGGTAGTGTGGCCTATGAAGGGCACTATAGCCATACAGGGCAGGATGGCCAAGCTGCCTTCTCTAAAGACTTCTACGGACCCAATGCCCAAGGGCCACATGTAGCAGGTGGATTTCCAGCTGATCAGGCTGGGAGCATGAAAGGAGATGTTGGTGGGCTGTTGCAAAGTACCAATAGCCAGTGGGAGAGGCCCTCTGGATTCTCCGGCCAAAACAAGCCTGATATTACAGCAGGGCCCAATTTGTGGGCTCCACCTGCCAGCCAGCCTTATGAACTGTATGATCCTGAGGAGCCTACCTCAGACAGGGCCCCTCCTGCCTTTGGATCTCGGCTTAACAACGGCAAGCAGGGGTTCGGCTGCTCCTGCCGGAGGACAAAGGAGGGGCAGGTCATGCTGTCCGTGAGGCCCCTGCAGGGTCATCAACTGAATGACTTCCGAGGCTTGGCTCCACTCCACCTACCACACATCTGCAGCATCTGTGACAAGAAGGTGTTTGACTTGAAGGTGAGTTTCCCAAGAAGGGCTGGGACCCAAGTAAGTACTCTAGCAGCATCTAAGAGGAGATCCTTTGAGGACTAGGGTGCTGAACTCATCAGTGCCCTTTAAGGAAATCGCAGGTTGTAGACCCAAAGGAGTTTTAGAATTACATCTGGGTCCTTTCTCTGCTCTGGGGCAGACGATATCTTCCCCTAGATAGATGAAAAAGCAGTGGTTACCTCTTTCCCTTTGAGAATCTTTTTCTCCTTTGGACTTTCTAGAAGCCTCAGCTCCTTCAATATGTATGTTGTACTGAGTTTGAAAGAGGGAAAAGTGGAATTCTGGGTCAAGGGCAAACGATCAATTCTTAGACCAGATCTAGACAAACCATTAAAGAGGACTCAGAATGTGCCAAGTGGAGGGAAAGTCCCCCAAGCCGCTTTGCACTGCTGTGGACAGAACCTGCCCTGGAAGAATGTTTGCTCCAAGGTTTATTGACATTACAGTGAAATATTTCAAAGCCACAATAAAACAGGAAACAGCTGACAGACATTAAACTCTTTCCATGTGCTACTCGTAACTGTATGAGGTAGATACTGAGGTTGGTTTTGGTTGTTGCCTTACTGTGTTTTGAGAATGGGTCTGTCTCATTTAGTTCTGGCTGATCTTGGACTCATAGCTGAGGCTAGTTGCTGCCTTTCTGGGTGCTGGAGTTGTAGGCATGTGCCACCATGCCCCAGTAAGGTAGATACTCTCATTTCCTTCTTTCCACAGATGAGTCGTCCCCGACCACCTAGGCAGAGTGGCAGAGAGGAAGTTTAGTCACAGATTCAGCCTCCCTGAGCCTGCTGCCACGCAGCCCTCTCCCATCCTGTCCCAGAGCACAGTACAGTTCCTCCTTAGCAGGAGTCACAGCACAGGTGTCTTTCACGACGCCCAGGTCATGTCTCTCAGATGCATGTCTGTGACTTGAGTGAGACGAACCTTTCCACTCAGTGAGGGCAGTGATGCTGGAAGTCTTTGTGTCTCAGTCTTTTCTGAGGCTTTACAACTCACTATACCCCAGACCAGAGAGAGGCAGATGGAGGAAGAACATGAGGTCAGAGATGGGTCAGGGGTCTATGGACAGGAGACAAGGGAATCTGACTTCAAGTCTGGGTAGTCATCCTAGATACCCTACAAGATATGCAAGTAAGGGGTTAAGAGAGACTGGCATTTGGGTAGCAGCACCTAGAATAAGGAGGCACAGGAAAAGAGATGGAGATGAGGTGTCCTGGTGGTCCAGCCTCAGGGTGCTCTGTGCTCCCTGCCTGGCTGGTGGTAATTGCCTTCATCCTCTGCCTTCCCATGGACTCAGTTCAGCTCTGGTCCTTTCTCTGGTCTTCTAGGACTGGGAGCTACATGTGAAGGGGAAGCTGCATGCCCAGAAATGCCTGCTCTTCTCAGAAAGGTAAGTGCTGTCTGGATAGTTCTGTGTGTTCTCAGCAGGTGTTCACTGAATCCTGCTGGGCTGGGCACAGGAAAACTGCAGAGAGCCAAGCAGGGGAAGAATTCCCTGCCATCCAGAAGCTTCCACTTAAGGCGAGCGAGCACATGAGCTCAAATCTTAGTGCAATCAGAAGACCACATTTGGTGATGGTGGTGGTGGAGGAGGTGCATTTGTGCTCATGGCTCTTGGACACATTGCATTGCAAATGGAGCATCTGGGTGACACCTTACTGAGGTCACCTCAGGAGAGGTGGTTGTATGAAGCAAGCACACTCCTACCTGACAGAACTGGTTTTAGAGGTTTGAAGGCCCTACAGCTATTGTAGACCTGGGGTACAGGGCAGCGTCAACTCTGACCAGTACAGAAAGAGAGAAAGGCAGGGAAGTTCCAAGTCCCAGGTCTGATCTCGGGGCTGTTGTGAAGACTGTTGTTGTTGTTGCTGCTGCTGCTGCTGCTGCTGTTGGTGTGACTGAAGCTGGTGGGGGCTTAAAAGAAGGAGTGATGCCCTGGACCTCAGAACAAGATGCTGGTTGCCATGCTGAGAATAGATTCTGTGGAAAGGCGTGCATTAGAGATCAGTGGGTAGAGCCCGTCTGGCCCAAAAAAACCTCACGGACTAGATTATTGTTCACAACAGCTTAGAAGTGAAAGCCGGGAGGCCAGTCAACAGAGGGCAGAAAAACTAAATGCGGGCTGTCCACACAATGCAATGTTACGTCGTCTTAAAAAGGAAGGAAACTCTGACACATAATTTTGAGCTGTAAAATTCCACTCTGGTGAGGTGTTTTGAAGGCTAAGCAGGCTAGGGCTGGTGGGGAACGGAGACTGGGGGTTTCATGGGCACAACTTTAGTTTTGTAAGGTGAAGCTCTGTGGTTGGCTGGGAGTGATCGTTTTTTACATTGGCATGACTGTGTTTAGTGCCACAGAGCTGTACCCTTAAACATTGGTTAACAGTGCACGTCATGTCGTAGGACCTCCCTGCAATTAAAAGAGTTCTTACAAAGGCCTCCTTTTCTTGTGGTAAAGCTCATTACTTTACCCATCTTAAAGCTCACAATTAAGTAGCATTTAGCACATCCACCACTGTGTCTCACTAAGTACCCAGCCCTTCCTACCGTTACCCCTGGGGATCAGTCTGTTCTGATTATGACATTTTATGTAAATGGAATCCTATACTATATGACCTTTCACGTCTGTTTTTTTAAACTTATCATATTTAGGAGACCCACCTACATCATACTAAACAGTATATTCACATACATACATAAATGGTGTATTCACTTTCTTAAATATCTAAGCTTACCTGCTCATCTGTTGTTGGGCACGTAAGTCATTTCTGCTTTCTGCCACGGTGACCAAGGCAGCTCTGAGCAGAAACACATGGGTTTTTATTTGAGGATATGTTCTTCAACTTTTGGGTTGGGGGACATATTGGAGCAGACTTTGGGGGTCATATAGTCTTTTTATTTGATTTACTGAAGAAACTAAATCACTCCCTTTCCTTCCCCTTCTCCTCTAGTGCTGGCCTCCGGAGTATACGTGCTTCGGGAGAGGGGGCACTGCCTGCTGCTGCAAACAGCACAGCTGTTTATAACCCCACTGGAAACGAGGGTGAGTGGAGGAGACCCTCAGATGGCAGCTGGGAGCAGGATGCAATCCTCAAGTTTATGTTCTACCTCTCAACTCCAGTTCTTCCCTGATAGGAGCTTCCTGAGCATGTGCAGACAGGCAGGTCCAACACTGACAAGTTCTCTGGGGTATCTTAGACCCTCCCTGTGCCAGTCACAGTGAGCACGGAGGTGAATCATGCAAACACTAATAAGTATAGCAAGAGAAAATATAGTGTTCTCGTCCCACACGTCTGAATCGTGTGTGTGTGTGTGTATGTGTGTGTGTGTGTGTGTGTGTGTGTGTGTTTT
>JANHMN010000003.1:179110348-179175093 GCA_030674055.1 Rhabdomys pumilio
GAGAGAGAGAGAGAGAGAGAGAGAGAGAGAGAAAGAGAGAAAGGGGGTTGTGGGGGAGAGTGCATGTGCATGCATGTGTTTGTGTTGAGACAGGGCTTCTCGTTGGTCTCCAGCTCATGGACTGGGCTAGGGTGACCAGGGAGCCTCAGAGACTCTCCTGTCTCTGTCTCCCCAACACTGGAATTACAAGCAAGTGCTACCACACCTGCTATTTCCTGTGAGTTCTTGAGATTGAACTCAGGACCTCAGGCCTGCAAGGCAAGCACCGACCAATCAAGCCACCTCCCCAGTAATAATTCTGAAGGTCAGGTTTGTGACTAGGTTATTCTTTTGTTTAACCTGGTATCTTTCATCATTCAGATTATAGCTCGAATCTTGGGACATCATATGCAGCCATTCCAACAAGGGCCTTTGCTCAGTCAAACCCCATGTTTCCTTTGGCTTCCTCTGGGACAAGTGTGAGTATAAAAGCTTTTTCCACCATTTCCTCATCACCCCCAAAATGTTCATGTCATCTACACCTCTACAGAGAGATGGATGTAGAGGCTGGGGTGAAGCTGGGTCTTTGGGTCATTCGAAGAATATTTCTAGACAGAGGCCAGGAGGTGCGTTACCATCTTACGAACACTGAAACATGGAAATGATGCTCTGTGTTCCTTTACTGTTGTGTGTTTGTTGCGACAGGTCTCCATGTGTGTCCCTGTTGGGCCTGGTATTTACTATGTAATCTAAGCTGGCCTAAGCTCATGTCAATTCTGCCTGAGCCTCCCAAATGCTGGAATTATACCATGTTAGTGTTGAGCTTTCTGACAGAAGTTCCTAAAATCAAAGTTACTGACTAGCATTTCACGATGATTGAGGGGGAAAGCCACAGGCTCTTATGTTTGAAAAATTCTTAATTAAAAATGTATTGCTTTGTGTGGTGGTCTGCACCTTAAACCCTAGCATTTGGGACCCTACAGCAGACTTGTCCCTGTGAGTGCAAGCCTAGCATGGTCTACACAGTGAGCTCCAAGCCAGTCAAAGCTACATAGTGAAACCCTGTCTTAGCATGTCCCATCCCAGATTATTTATGTATGTATGTATATATATATGTGTGTGTGTGTCTGTGTCAGTGTAAGGCATGTACATGAGAAACACCCACAGAGGCCAGAAGAAATCAGGTGAGCTGCCTCATATCAGTGCTGGGAACCAAACCCAGGTCCTTTGGAAGAGCCTCAAGTGCTCTTAGCCACTGAGCCATCTCCTTAGCTCTGAAAATAAGTTTTACTATTTTATTGCTATGGATCCCTTTGACTGAGAGTTTGATTCTAAAACTAGAGCCAAAAAAGTAAAAGTGACCAGTCCTGTCCGGTTCCTGACTGGGTCAGTTAACTGTGTGTGGAGGAGATGGGGGTGGGGCTGGGGAGCCGGGGGCGGGGTTACAGAGGACAGCTTCCGGGAGTCAGCACTCTCCTTCTACTTCTCTTGTTTCTGCTGCCGTGTACCCCAGGCTAGCCTGTGAGCTTCAGAGCCGTTCTCCTGTCTCTACCTCTCCTCTTGATTGCAGAGAGCTGGGAGGCACTTGCGGGCTCCCATGCCAGCTTTTTCCATGGGTTCCAAGGACCAACCTCGGGTTGTCACCACAGTGTTGCTAGCCGAGGCTTCTCCCTGGACGTGGCACTGGGCCTTGTTTTCTGCTCTTCGTTCACTTGCTCTTGCTCTGTGACAAGCACTTTGAAACTCGAAAGGCCTAAGGGTTCAGCTTCCTTCTTCTGTAATTGTGACATCCTCTTTCTCTCTTCTGATGTTTTTGTTATTGCCTTCTTGCCTGCCATCAAAACTTGCTGAAAAACAAGTGCACCTGGCCAAGCTCCACCAGAGGCGCCTGTGAACGGCTCAGCTGCTGCCTCTGCTTTTCTAATCTGTGCAGAGAGCAGCTGTGGCCTCCCTCTCTCTCCTCTCACAAGCTCTGCTGGGCAGGCCTCCATGTGCTGCCCTCTCGGTGTTGGTACATCTCTACAGAACACCAGAGAAGCAAGCTGCACAGTGCAGCTTCTAGCCTAGGGAGTAAGGGACAGTCCTGGCCGGGCAGGAGGCCTCCCTGACCCAGGTTTCTATTCCCCACATCTGTTTATTCATGACGTTAAATAGAAGTCCTTTAGGAAAGAGTGCTGTTCTGAAAGTTCATACATTAGTCACAGTTAGTCTTGTGGTTTCTACCATTCACTCTTACCCAGGCTGGGGGAGGCTGGCCTAGGTGACAAGTAGTCTGCACACTGACATCTCCTTGAGCTGTGGGTATAAAAATGAGAGCTGGCATCATCTGAGCCCCTTTGGGGGCAATTAGAAAGGCTATGGAGCCATGGGCAGGACAGTTCTGAGTTTGTTCCACATATCATCCCTGCCCTCCAGCATTGACCACTGAGTCTGTGGTCTTGGAGTCTGAGGCCTAAATTCAGGTCTTAGTGCTGGAGCTGACAGCAGTGTGGTCACAGACAGGTCACTTTACTTCTCTAAAACTCCATTCCTTTATGGATGGACATATGGACAGTAACTTTCCAAATGATGAGTTTGAGAGGTAGGAAAAATTCTAAGTTCTCAGATGATTTGTGACTTATTTATATTATACCTTACATCTTGGCATGTTGCACATGGCTTCCTTGTCCAGTGCCCAAGGCTAGACTAGGTCAAGATGAGGCAATCCCACAGTGTGAAACAGACCACCGAGTATCTATCAGCTACATGGAGAGTGTCTGTAACAATGCTTCGCACACGGTCCTAACTAGTTAGGACCCACAGAACTAACAATGGTTGTTAATGGGTAATAAGTCCTTCTACCTAGAAAGCTGGGAAAACCACTTTGTGCTAGCTGCGACTCTGCCCAGGTTTTTGTGCCAACATTTTCCTTACACTGGCCTGCCTGTCTGTCGTATCTGCTCTTTGGGTGATTTGAGGTCCCATGGAGGCACTGTACAAGCCGGGCAAACATGAGTCATGTGATGATGTGCAGGAATGATGGTTCTGACATTCTGTTTAATCCAAACAAATCTCTGAGAACCATTTCTCCTAAATGGCTCCAAGTGGGAAGCTTGTAAAACATTATGCTTTCTGCATAGAGAGCGGGCAGGAGCCGGAGATCCCAGATGCCACAAACTACAGTTAACATTTCTGGTATGTTTAATCTGTTCTTAGCCTTCTGCAAACTATTAGCTCATTTAGTCTTCCAGACAGCCCCATACATAGGTACTTTTATTACCCTTATTGTACAGTCAAGAAACTGGGCCAAGAGAGACGTGGTACCTTTCCTGAGGTAACAGTGCTGGAAAATGGAGGTGGTTTAAGGTTCAAGCAACCTGAACCTGGCAGCCCCACACCTTACATTGAAGCCGCAGAGCCCTGTTTCCCAGTTCTCAGAGGACTTCTTACAGTGATTCTTTTCCTGAGTAAATTTTCTTCCTTCTCTCTATACTCCACCCCTAAATTCCTCAGGAGAAGTAGGAGGAGGGAGAAGAGGAAGAAGAAGAGGAGGAGGAGGAAGAGGAAGAAGAGCTGAGACAACTTTAGGTGTGACAGGGACAGGGTACCATGTACTGTTCCAGTACTGTGGTTCTTCGGTACTACAGCACATTTCCCAAGATGGACACAGGCACCCGCAGTGCTTTTTGTAGAGTCCATAGGAGGGGAGAGACTTCATTTGACTGGTTTTATCATTGTGAGCTTTATGATGTCATGCTGGTCACATGAACTTCCTGGAGGATATCTGGGGGATCAGGGACTCCCACCGATTCCTACATTACCAGTATGCTATCATTAGTGGAGCTCTTCTGTCTAGTGCTGATGGCCAGTTGGCCTGTTTGGTGAGTGCAATCAAAGGCAGGCATGTATCTCTCTTTGGGGAAACCTGAAATGCAAAACTGCTGACATCACAAGACAAGCTAAGGAGCTGAGCTGCTGCCTAGGAACTGAGCTGCCTCAGAAAACTATTTCACAGGCTCTGTGAATGCCCAGTGCAGCACCTCAGAGCAATCATGGACTTCTGCCTCCTGCAGAGACCTGCAAAGACAGTGAGCTATGATGTATTTCTCTCTGTAATCATGCCTGAGGCTTATACTGGGGGTCTTTTCTTTCTGAGGCCATTTATGTGGAACTTACACTGTTGAACAAGACCAAATGTAACCAAGACTCTGTCCCAGCGGGAGCACTATTGTTTGTGGACCACCACCACCAACAAAAAACCACTGCTACTCTGAAAGCTCCCTTTCTAAGCAGGAGGACAAAGTGACACAGGGGCTGGGGGAGGGAGAGTGTACCACATACCCAGACTACCACAAAATCTAAAACTGCCACAGCAGCAGCAGCAGCAGCAGCAGCAGCAGCAGCAGCAGCAGCAGTCTGGCAGCAGCTGGGCTGAATCTAAGCTGGCCTTGTCTCCACTTGAGTTGGAGTCTCTCTTCCCCGTGTTTATTTTGATAGAGATGGGACCTCGGGGAGAGACAGTTGCTCGCCATGTTTGTTAGTGGCGTGTGATTTGTGTGTGTCCTCAGCCCCGTCACTCTATTCAGGGTCCCCAGGGATGGGTGTTGCTTTTCACTTAGGCTGAGCTATTTGACAGAGCCATGGCTTTTCCTTGGCTGTCTGAGTCGTCATAAACAGAGTAGTCAGGTTTCTACAAGGGCCGTCCAGACTCCTCGGGCTGTAAATAGGTTTCTCACACTTGCTAAAGACATATTTTGTCTGGGTGGAGCTGTATGGTCATCCTACAGGGTTCACAGCCGTAGACATCATTTTAATTTTGCTTTCTTACCAATACTCTGCATCCCAACACCCATAAATCAGGAAACTGAGGCTGAGGAAAGCAGTATGTTTGTAGAAGGCCACAGACGCAAAGCATAGGTTGCCCCTCGGATTGCTGGCATTTCTAGAACATTTATCTGTCCTGCCAGGCCTTCTGAATCCACGGCTCAGAGCAGGACTGTCTCCTGACATCTCTGTGCATGAGGATCTGTGTGGCCCACACTCTGTCCCCTTCCTGTTTCTATCCTAGCTCTGTCATTGCACCTGTTCCCTCAGCTCAGGCCACCAACCTGCATTTTCAAAGACTGATAGAAAGAAGACAGAAGAACTAAGTGGCCTTTATTCCCTGGATCATAAAATTTTCTTTTAATCATTATTACTTTTTCTTGTTACAAAAATAATATACCATGATGTAGAAAGAATTCTAGCACACACACACATATGTGTGTGTATGTGTGTGTGTATTCCTACTTTGTAGAGAAAACTGAAGGCAATCTAAAATTTGCTACAACTTATATCTGCAGAATGTTCAACAAGAAAAGGTACTTTAAAAGACAGATCACGGTACACCTTATGTTTTACCATCTTTATTTTCATTTTTAAAGAAAGATTTATTTATTTTACACAAACGAGTACACTGTAGCTCTCTTCAGCCACACCAGAAGGGAACATTGGATCCCATTACAGATGGTTGTGAGCCACCATGTGGTTGCTGGGAATTGAACTCAGGACCTCGGGAAGAACAGTCAGTGCTCTTAACTGCTGAGCCATCTCTCCAGTCCTTATTTCAGTTTTTTTTAAAAAAAAACTAAATTTAACTTACTTTACTTTTTTCAGGTGTATGGGCATTTTTCCTGCATGTGTGACTGTGTACCACATGCATGTCCAGTGACCACAAGGTCAGGAAAACTTGGATCCCCTGTAACAGTTGTGAGCTGCCATGTTGATGCCGGGAACTGAACCAGGTTCTCTGCAAGAATGGCCAGTGTTCTTAACCACTGAGCAATTTCTACAGCCCTGTCTTATTTTCTTTTTGAGATAGGATCTACAATTAGCTGGCCTGGAACTCACTGTAAAGACCTTGAACTCAGAAAGATCCAGCTGCCTTTGCCACCTGAGTGCTGGGATTAAAAGCATGTGCTACCACGCTCAGCTAGGCCTCCAGTTTTAACACTCTAGGATTCTAAAGTTTACAGTGATAAAGTAGCTCAGAACAGAAACAACTAATAGCCACACACAAATGCTTGGCACAGGTAGAGGCGATTTACTTTTAAGTTAAACCTAGTATGTTCCGTAAACTGTTTGAGAAAATCGATAAGAACACCATCTGTGTCCACCCTCTAAGTTAATTCACGATATATAGCTCTGGAGTCCACACTCAGTTCTATCTGCGTGTTCTGTTCAGAATCACCACTGTGAAGAATAAACATCTGACCTCTCTCGTTATTGTGCACTCAGCACACACAACGAGAAGATTCCCAGCCACTCTGCCATATAAAATGAGGACACCCAAAGACATCCATTTGGAGCCCAAAAGTTGTTTACTGAAGGTGGGATCTACAATCTGTAGTTGCAGGAAACACTTCTAGAGACTCCTCTTACCTACAGGCCTGCTGCCCCGAGCCATGTCCTTAGTATAATTCTGAGGTATTTGAACAGAACCTCTTTGAGCTCACACACAGAGCCTGTTTCTACCTGCACCAAAGGGCACTGAAAGGTTTCAGAACCTTCAGAGACTAGTCTGTTTGCTCTTTTCACGTTTCCACCCAGCTATAAAAGATTTGTGGGTAAGCTGAGAAGTCTGGGATCCAGCCTAAGAACCATCAGAAGCAGCATCAGGCAGACGAATAGTCTCAGCATGTTAGAATACACAGCCTGAGCCACAGATCTGACATGGGGCATCTGAGGTTAGTTGCCTCCCCTAGCTGGGAAAGGAGGATTGTCCTTTGAGCTTGGTAATTAGGGCTTTGGTTACAGCCCTGACACCTTAGCTCTTTTAGGGATCTGACCTTGGGCTGGAAAGTCTCAAGTGCACCTGTCACATGTGCGTCTCTTGGGAACTCAGCAGCAGAGCCTAGAGGTGGGTGTGAACAGAGTCCATCAGCACCTCACAGACAAAACTCGGGCTAGTGCGAGACAAGCATTTCCCTAAGGTCCAACTGTTTATACTTCAGAACTCCTTTTAAAAGTTTTTGATACTTTTAAATATAATTCAAACTAACAAGAAAAGACATAAGGGACTCTTGTATGGTGCTTGCCTAACTCTATGCTTGCTTAACTTTATCTTTCTTGTCATTTATTTTCTCCTTTTCTGTGTCTCATGGTCTGTCTGTCTCTGTCTATCTGGAAGCCATTTTCTTCCCTGAATTGTCATTTAAGAATAGCTTGAAGACACCATTCATTTCGATTTCCTAAGAATATGGATATTCTCTATATCATCCCAGCAATATTTTTTTTTCTCAATCTAAGATCATCCTTCCATAGCGGGAGGAGGTAAAGAGACAAACGTTTATTTAGGTCAGGCATTATACCAAAGCCCTTAATGTGCGGCGTGCCATTTCAGCTTCTCAATAAGTCTATGGAATCAATTTTATTCTCCTGGATTTATAGACAAGCAAACTCACGTCTAGAAAAATTCAGTAAGTGGTTCGCTGCGAGTTGCAGGGGTGTAGATATAGATTCTTTCTCCCACTATGTTGGTCTTGGTGCCTGGTTTCAATCAAGCACGTTCTAGACATAAAAATATCCTCTAAAGAGACCCCAGATACCTGTGTCTTCAGCGCATCTCAATGTATCATCTCAGCCTTTTCTGACACCACGGCAGCCGTCACTCTTAGAGCACAGCAGTACCTGAAACACCGTGAGGATGACCTGTTCACCAGCATCGTACTGAAAGGTGAACATGGATGTGAACGCGAACGCCTGAACAGCAGATTATAGGGAGTTCTGGGACATGCGATTCACTCACCGGTACACTGGCCACACAGGGCAGAGAACCCAGGTTTCCCTATCCTTTGGTTGACTCTGCGCAGTTTCTGCTACCCATAATGCAGTGGTCCCCCTTATCCTCCATTTGACTCTGTGCAGTTTCTGCTACCCATAATGCAGTGGTCCCCCTTATCCTCCATTTGACTCTGTGCAGTTCCTGCTACCCATAATGCAGTGGGTTCCCTTATCCTCCATTTGACTCTGCGCAGTTCCTGCTACCCATAAAGCAGTAGTTCCTTTTGTTCTTGGTTTGACTTTGTGCAGTTCTTGCTACCCATAATGCACTGGCCCCCTTATCCTTGGTTTGACTTTGTGTGGTTCCTGCTACCTAAAGCAACTGAGGTCTGAGAACATTAAACGGGAGCATAAAAGCGGTTTGTATATTTTATTAACTTTAAAAAAAATGTTATTTAATCTCTTTTTTACACTAGATTTTAAACCCCCTCCCGGTCCACCTTCTGACTGTTCCATATCTCCTCTCCACCCACTCCCATCTCCACAAGGATGTACCCACCTCCCAACCCCCACCCTACCAGACCTCCTCACTCCCTGGGGGCCCAAGTTTCTCAAGAGTTAGGTGCATCTTCTCTGGCTGAGGCCAGACCAGGCAGTCTTCTGCTGTATGTGTGTCCAGGGCCTCATATCAGCTGGTGTATGCTGCCTGGTTGGTGGCCCAGTGTCTGAGAGATCTTGGGGGTCCAGGTTTGTTGAGACTGCTGGTACTCTTACTGGGCCACCCTCCTCCTCTGCTTCTTCCAGCTTTTCTCTAATTCAACCACAGAGGTCACCAGCTTCTATCCATTGGTTGGGTGTAAGTATCTGCATCTGACTCTCTTAGCTACTTGTTGGGTCTCTCAGAGAGCAGTCATACTAGGCTCCTGTTTGTAAGCACACCATAGCATCAGTAATAGTGTCAGACCTTGGAACCTCCCCTTGAGCTGGATCCCAATTTGGGCCTGTCACCAGATCTCCTTTTCCTCAGACTCTCCTCTGCAGTTATTTTAGACAGGAACAATTCTGGGTTAGAATTTTTGAGTGTGGGATGGCAACCCCATTCCTCCACTTGATGTCCTGTCCTTTTATTGGAGGTGGACACTACAAGTTTCCTCTTCCCACTGTAGGGTGTTTCATCTAAGATCCCTCTTTCTGAGTCCTGAGCATCTCTCACCTCCTAGGTCTCTGGTACATTCTAGAGGGTTCTTCCACCTTCTACCTCCTGAAGTTGCCTGTTTCCATTCTTTCTGCAGGCCCTCAGGTCTTCAGTCTATTTCCCCCACCCAATACCTGATCATGTTCCCCTCTCCCCCCCCACAAACCCCCATCCCCTTTCCCACCCTGGATGCTCCCTCCCTCCCTCCTCCTGTGATTGGTTTCTTCTCCCTCCCAAATGAGATTGAAGCATTCTTACTTGGGCCCTTTGGCTTGTTAACCTTTTTGAGTTCTGTGAACTATATTCTGGGTATTTTTTTCGGCTAATATCCACTTATTAGTGAGTACATACCACTCGTGTCCTTTGGGTCTGAGTTACCTCACTCAGGATGATATTTTTTAGTTCCATCCATTTGCCTGCAAACTCAGGATGTTCTTAAGAGCTGAGTAGTATTCCATTGTGTAAAATAAACCACATTCTTCTGTTGTGGGACATTTGGGTTATTTCCAGCTTCTGGCTATCAGAAACAAGGCTGCTCTGAACATAGTGGAACACGTGCCCCTGTAGCATGGTTGGGGCATCTTTGGGGTATATGCCCAAGAGTAATCTAGCTAGGTCTTCAGATAGGTCTATTTCCAATTTTATAAAGAATCTCCAGATTTATTTCCAGAGTGGTTGTACCAGTTTGCAATCCCACCAGCAATAGAGGAGTGTTCTTCTTTCTCCACATCCTCAACAACATGTGTTGTCACCTGAGGTTTTGATCTTAGCCATTCTGATTGGTATAAGGTGGACTCTCAGTGTCATTTTGATTTGCATTTCCCTGATCACTAAGGACTTTGAACATTTCTTTAAGTGATTCTCAGCCATTCGAGATTCCTCTGTTGTGTAGTTCTATATCCCATTTTTTACTGGGTTGTTTAGTTTTTTGGTGGTTAACTTCTTGGGTTCTTTATATATTTTGGATATTAACCCTCTATCAGATGTGGGGTTAGTAAAGATTTTTTTCCCAATCTGTAGGCTACCAATTTGTCCTGTTGATTATGTCCTTTGCCTTACAGAAGCTTTCCAGGTCCATGAGGTCCCACTTATCAATTCTTGATCTTAGAGCATGAGCCATTGGAGTTCTGTTTAGGAAATTTCGCCCTGTACCAATGAATTCAAGGCTCGTTCTTACTTTCTCTTCTATTAGATTCAGTGTATCTGGTTTTATATTGAGGTCCTTGATCTACTTGAGCTTTGTGCAAGGTATCAAATATGGATCTATTTTCATTTTTCTACATACAGACTGGCAGTTAGAGAAGCACCATTTATTGAAGATGCTTTTTTTTCCATTATATATTTTTGGCTTCTTGGTCAAAGATCAAGTGTTTGTGTGGATTTATTTCTGGGTCTTCAATTCTATTCCATTGATTAACATGTCTGTCTCTGAACTAATACCATGGAGTTTTTATTGGAGAGGTCAGGAATTCAATGCCCATACCTAAACATAATAAAAGCAATATATAGCAAACCAACAGCCAATATCAAATTAAATGGAGAGATACTTGAAGCAATCCCACTAAAATCAGGGACAAGACAAGGATGCGCACTCTTCCCATATCTATTCAGTATAGTACTCAAAGTGCTAGCTAGAGCAGTAAGACAACAAAAAGAGATCAGGGAGATACAAATTAGCAAAGAAGTCATGGTATCTCTATTTGTAGATGATATGCTAGTATACATAAATGATCCCAAAAATTCTACCAGAGAACTTCTACAGCTGATAAACAACTTCAGCAAAGTGACTGGATATAAAATTAATTCAAATAAATCAGTAGCCTCCCTTTAAACAAATAATAAACACGCTTAAAAAGAAATTAGGGAAGCACTTCCCTTCACAATAGCTACAAATAATATAAAATATCTTGGAGTAACTCTAACCAAACAAGTAAAAGATCTGTATGACAATAACTTAAAGTTTCTCAAGAAAGAAATTGAGGAAGATCCTCAGAAAATGAAGAGATCACCCATGCTCACGGATTGGCAGAATTAACATAGTAAAAATGGCCATCCTACCAAAGGCAAGCTGCAGATTCAACACAATCCCCATCAAAATCCCAATACAATTCTTCAGAAACATGGAAATAGCAATTCTCAAATTCATCTGGAAAGGCAAAAAATTTATAATAGCAAGACAGTTCTTAACAATAAAAGGACTGCTGGGGGAATCACCATCCCTGACCTCAAGCTATACTACAGAGCAATAGTAATATTCTTAACTTTTATAATTGTTCTAGTTTATAGGTAATTATTATTAATCTTTATTATGTCCATCTTATAAATTGAGCTTGATTATAGGCATGTATGTGAAGGAAAAACTAGTACACACAGGATTTGATATTATTTGTGGTTTGGGAATTCACTGAGGGCCTTGGAAAGTATCTCTACAGATAAGGAAGGACTAGTCTATCATTAACTCCAAAAGCCATTTAGGGCTCATTAGCGAACCCACTCTGGGCATTGGCATATAGCATCCTATTGCTTGATCAAAAGCACTTGCAGTTGTCAGGCTCCTCGGAGATCACACGATTCTAGGTGTGCTGCCCAGGGTCCTCACTGCTCCCTCTGGGCATCCCTCTCTCTTCTCAGTAAGATCTTTGATAGGAAATAGGGCCACGTTTATATAAGTTGTTTCAAGTACAGAGCAGTAATACTGATAACTTCACTTTTTTTTTTTTTAATGAGTTAAACATGGCTGGAGTCTAAATTGTATTTAGTATCTACAAAAGAGATAGTGAAGAATGTAAGCTGAAGTTTTATAAATCAGCAAAAGAATTTAATTTACATAATTTGTCTTCCTGTGTAGGGTTATACACGTGACTGTTTAGGATTTAACACATGCTCTGAAATGAGGCGACCCTGAGCAAACCATGAATAGAAAGATCGTCTCAAGGTTTCGTCTCATGGCTCACTTAGAAAGGATGGACTGAAAGATCAGACATTACAGGTCTGTGGCCTCCAGGGTGGCAAAATCAGTATCTTGGTACATCTAAACCCTGTGTGTGGTTCTCTGCTTGGAAAGTTCAAATTGAGGTTATTAATTAAAAGAATATTAATCTCTCATAGCATCTAAAGAATCAACAAGAATCTATTTCTATTTCTGACTAGAGCTTGGTGAGGAGTTCAAGGACTGAATCTTGAAAATGTGAGAACTTATGAATTTATTTCAGTGCTTTGGATGTGAAAGTCTGTACCATGAATAGGTCTTAGGCAACAGGCAGTTTGCTAGAGGGTGGGGGGTGTGGTTCCTGGAGGAGAGGAGTGTTCTGTTTATTCTGCTGGGTTCAGATAAGGGTCTTAAATCATCCTTTCAGGCCAGTGAATACAGTGCAAGGGAAGCTGGTTGTCGTGCTTGCCTGGGCACTAGACAACTGGACAGACTGGGAGAGGGATTGCCCAGAGTCAACCTGCATGTCTGGCTACCGTGTAGTCCAAGTATATGTTACTCAGGCTATCTGCAACAACGTCACATGGGACAGAAACATGCAGTGCTAGAGCAGACCAGGCAGAGTTCCCAGGCTTAAACTTCCTGGTAATAAACTCAGGGAACCAGCTGCTTTCCTCTGTCACCTAGATCTACCTCAGATCACCACAGTGGGAGAAATGATCTGAGCCCTTCATTCTCCCTCACTACAGAAGGGCTCAGTCTTCGCCACCCTGGCTCAGACTCTCCTAGGTTGTGGAGAGTCCTTGCACTTGGGTGGAGGTGGGAGGTGGGGTGGGGAAAGTCTGTGCCTTTCTGAGCCAAGGAATCAGTGTTCCCCTTTGGGAAAGTGCTTGACATCTGGACACCATTGGAGGATGGAGTGGAGAAGGGGCACCTGAAGCTTCTCTAATTTGAGGTGGAACCATAAAAGGAAAGGATAATTGAGTCTAATTGTCCTCAGCCCAGATGAGACAAATGAGGGCTTTTCATGCTAGTATTCCCTAAGTACCAGCTCTTGTTAGGGATGAGACCTGAAATACTCTCTGTTAGCTCAGCAGAGGCAGACCATAATTAGATGCTGAAATTCACTTTGTGGTGGAAAATAATGGCTGCTAATGTAGGCTGTGGCACTAGACTGTTTGCAGGTCTGAAAGACTACACCCTTCTCTCCCAGGTCGGTTGGTGTGTGCTTCCTCACTCCTGAGCTCTTAGAGATTGGGGTGACCAAAGCTAGGCTTCCTCCAGGAGCTTGAATCAGACCCAGGTCCTGGCTTGCAAGCTTCGATCCTTATATTTGCCTTCAGGTTTGTCTGGTGGGGTTCAGAAACTCCAAATTTGACCAGAACAGCCCCCTTTTATTTACGGAGTGCCTCTGGCTCCTGAGCAAGTTTTTGTTTGAAGAAAGGATCCCAAGGCTGAAAAATGTTTTGCAAAACCATTGCCATAAACCACAGGTTGGTGCCATGAATATCTGTACCTATATTTGATTTCCAAAATCCTTTCATCTTTTTTTTTTTTCATTTCATTGAAAAATCTTTTAAAGTGTAAGTCGAACAATGTTAGGACTATCTCTAACAGGCTCAGCGTGCCTGCCCTTGCTCCCTGTCTTGCTCTGCTTCTCTGAGAATAGCCAGCCTTGACAGGTTGCTACATGCTCTACGCTTTTCTTTCCTTGTTGATAATCTTTTAAGAATCTCATTGCAAACAAACTACAGAATTCAAACTTTAAAATGGTAGAAGTGAGCCTAATAACTTTTATGTTCCTGTCAGTCACCTCTAATAATTAACAAAATTTTTTTATGTTCCTGTCATTCACCGTTAATAAGTAACAAAAAAATTTTCAGTACTTGTTTTCTCTGATTTCCTTATAATTTTGCCTTCCAAAACAACATTATAATATGCAATGCTAACTGGTGACCTGGTTTTCACCCGACAATTTGTCTTAAAAATATTCCATGCCAGCACACTGGTATCCTTCTAACGCCTGTGAGGTTTTCCACTGTACACTTGAACCATCATTTACCTAGGTGTTTCCCAGTTGGACATGCAGGCTGTCCCCAGAACATTTTACCACCCCATAAAATATTTGGTAAACATCTTGTCACTTATATACCTTTAAATTTACTTTGATATTTGTTTTTATTAGGCAGACTTCCAGAAGCAGGCTCTGGGGATCAGAACCTATATCTAAGTTCTATTTAATATTGAGAAAACATTTTCAAAGGGTGTCCACACACAACTCCCACTAGCTGTATATGTGTGTACACGATTTCTTAGATGTTCCCCAGCCTTGAATATTACTTCTTGTTGGAAATATGAATCCCCTTTGTAGTTAGAAGGCATGAAGCTGTCACTGTGTGTACATCTGTGAGTGTGTTTCTTGTCTGCATTGGTTTTTATAAATGACCGTTTCCCATCATCTGTAGGAAGACGGCCAATGGAATATTTGGACGGGGGTAGATAGAGATGTCCTTTGGAGACTCAGCCTTGCTCTTTGTCCCAGCAGTTTGCACAGAGGAAAGGTGCTGGACGAGTGGTGCACATCTGCAATCTCCCGGAGGGCAGCTGTACAGAGAATGACGTCATTAACCTGGGGCTGCCCTTTGGCAAGGTCACTAACTACATCCTCATGAAGTCAACTAATCAGGTAGGCCTCACTCAGTTGGCTTCTCTAGCAGGCAAGGCACAGAGGTTTAATGTTGGGACTGTGGTCTTTTCCCCTTGGGTTCTACAATTCTTGCTTGTGCCAGGGGAACATAGGCCTTTGTGAATTGCCTGGAAGGGGAGGTGTCATTCTTATATGGGTACTCCTTAACATAGAAAAGTTAGTTGGCCTCCAAATAGGAGCTGACAGATTCCCAATTATTGCTGTTAGGGATCTCCTGAGCTAAAGCTACAGTTCTGGTTGCTAAGCTGATTACTTCTGATTGCCTGGGTGTAGAACCAGCTAAGAACTGCCTGGGAACAGAGATTTTAACCTGTTCTTGGTGTCCATGTGTGAGGTCACCTAACAGGAGGCCATAGGGGAGTTGATAGAGATCTACTGAGTGTGAGAATACCTGAGGAAGGTGTTGGGTGTCCTACCCTATGAGTCTTGACCATATACATATACATAACACACACACACACACACATATTATATATTATATATTATATATAATATATTATATATAATATATTATATATTAATTATATATTATACATTATATATTATATATTATATATATATATATATATATATATATATATATATATATATAATTTTTTAAAAACAGGACCTCTCACTGAACCTGGAGTTAGGCAAGCAGGCAGTGAGCTACTGAAATCCTCTTGGTTTCTGCCTCTCCACAGCACTGGGGTTTCTTTTTCCGTGGGTGCAGGGATCCACGCTCAAGTCCCCATGTCTGTGCAGTCAGCACTTTACTCATTTAGTCACCTTTCCAGCCTTCGTAGTCTTTACTCCAGTAGCTGCTCTTACTTTATAAAACTAAAGATCAGGAAGAGAAGGCATAGGTATGAACTCTAGAACTTGAAGCCCCAGTGGATCATGGGTATTTTCCATCCCTCATTCTGGAGCTAGGTCGGTTGTTCCTTGTGTGTTCTTCTCAGGGGTTCTATGTTGGGTAAAACCACACATACCAAGAAACTCTTAACAGCTTCAGATTTGCACCAACAGCTACTGGGTAAATGGACAAGTCCATTAAAATAGTCTATTAAAAAGTGTATACGTGGACTGAATGGAAAAGCCCATTTCCCTGTGTTATCAGAGCAGTTAAATAAAGAGGGTAGGTTGTCTCATCAGTACGGTCAAGAGCCTCTTTTCTCCAAGGCCACCAACAGCCTGGACATCCTTGGAGCCTAGGGGTTTATAAGCCTCTGTGCTTTCAAATGTATTTCTTTTTCATGAGACAAATGGGAGCTCAAGTAAGCCCCTGGGATTATTCTTCTGCCTTCCGATGTTACCACCACCAAATGGCAACCCACAGCCACATGCACAAGAGCCCACATGGGAATTGTGAGCTAATGGGCCACCCCTCCATCCCAAATAGCCTTCCACAGGATGATGTAACTCAGGATGACATACATAATTAAGAGTACTGTTTGGTAACTATGGAAACCAGGATGTGAGCCATCCTGTAATGAGCTCTCTTGATGATGTTAATAAAAAGTTCTCTTTGAATGCATGGGATCAAAGAGAGTTCTTTCTTGAGCTGATTTTTTTCTTTTCATTGAGCTATAAAACAGATCCTCTCAAGTACAGAAAATATGCTTGTGTTCACCATTCAGCTCCATTAATTTTTTTTAACACATGTAACGCATATAATTAACAGCCAGGCCAAGATAAAGGACATTTCCAGAATATCAGGTTTTCCAGTCAGCTCCCCACCCCCTACTCTATAAGGACTCAAGCTCAAAACCCCTCTTGTTCCCGATGATTGTCTCACCTATTCTTAAGCTTTATCTCATACCCACTACTGATTGTATTTAAGATCACTGAAGTGAAGACCCCTGTCTGTTTTACTCTCCATCCTAGGCTTTCTTGGAGATGGCTTACACAGAAGCTGCCCAGGCTATGGTCCAGTACTACCAAGAAAAGCCTGCGATTATCAATGGTGAGAAGTTACTCATTCGGATGTCCACAAGATACAAGGAATTGCAGCTGAAGGTACAGCATTCTTTCACTCAGTCATTCAACAACCCCTCTTGCTTGTCAGTGATGTTTGGGAAGGAGACTTTATAAAACAATGAAAAGCTTAGCTTACCTATGGAGTATATATCATATATATGTCAGATACCTATGGAGTATATACCATAAATATATCAGATACTCTTGTGGGTATCACTTAGAAATGGAAATTGCAAGATGGCAAGAAAAGTGTTCATTGACAGGAGGGAGGGAAGACAAGGGAAGAATATATATATATTTATATGAAATTATCAATGAATAAATGTATAAAAAACTTATTAAGGTAAGTACATGAGGAAAAGGGTGCTAAAGACTGGCTGGAAGCAAGGGTGATTCTGGGTGAAAAGGTGTTTACAGAAGTCTTGAAGGAGTAAGCAGGGAGGAGGATAGTTTAGTTTGATGAGGGTAATCCTACCCTTGAATGCAACTTCTGTGGGCAGTCAGACTGCTGATAACTTTTTCTTCTCTACTGAACCCCTTGGTCTCTTGTTCTCTTTCATCCTCCATAGGTATCTGATATACCTACAATATATACTCCATAGGTATCTGGTATATCTATAGTATATACTCCATAGGTATCTGATATACCTACAATATATACTCCATAGGTATCTGGTATATCTATAGTATATACTCCATAGGTATCTGATATACCTACAGTATATACTCCATAAGTATCTGATATATCTATAGTATATGCTCCATAAGTATCTGGTATAACTATGGTATATATTCCATGGGTTTCTGATATTTCTATGGTATATATTCCATAGGTATTTGATATACCTACAGTATATGTATCTGATATATCTATAGTATATACTCCATAAGTATCTGGTATATCTATAGTATATATTCCATAAGTTTCTGATATTTCTATGGTATATACTCCATTGGTATCTGACATATCTATGGTATATACTCCATAGGTATCTTATCTCATATATGTTCTTCTAAGCAAGGCTTGGCTAGGTGGACCACTCTCAGAACTCAAATGCGTTCAGTCAGTTCCAACATGGCATGGGCTTTGGTTTTGTTTAGCTTGTTCTTCATTCTTCTTTTCCTTCTTTTCCTCTTCTTTTTTTCTTGAGGAGAAGTATAATCTGTACAGAATTAATAACTGGCAGTCTACTACTAATATTGAGTCAGATCCCATACACCCAATAAAAGCACCACAGAAGTCAAGCAATAAAATATGGACAATATGCAGAAGTACAGGACCCCATGCTCAGCTTGCTCTCCTTGGTCTGAGGATAATCAATTCTGTGTTTCTTCTTTATGGTCATGTTGCCCTAGACAGTTTTAGATGCCCTGAACCTAAAGAGTTTAGCTTTGCCCATCTTTAAACATTATACAGAAAGAATCATGCTGTCTTCTCTTTTCTGTTCAACATTTTATCTTCCATGTCTACTTTCATTGCTCTATAAAATGTTACATGGCTCTGCCTATTCTTCATCCTATGGCTAAAGGGCTCTGGTTGTTTCCAGTTTGAGAAGATTAGGTCAATGCTAATCTACTCGTCAAACATGTTATGCTGGTAGAAATACACGTGGCATCTAACCAGGTGGTGCATGAATCACGAGGGTTGGATTTGCTAGAGAGGACACTGGCTCACCTCAGATGAAGTGAGGTCTTCCCAAAGTGCTTTGTCACAGCAAAGCATTCTCCTTTTAGCATAAAAGGATTTGAGTGGGCCATGTTCTTGCTAACCTTAATTTGTCTGACTTTTTAATTTGACCATGGAGCGGTGCACTATCCTGGTTTATCAGTTTTGTTTGTTATTTTCCTGATAACTTACAAGGTTGAGTACTTCCCCCCACCCCCCTCCCCCATATAGTTACTGCTTCTGGTTTTCTTGGTGAGAAGTTCCTTTCCAAGCCTGTGGTTTTCTTTATATTATGTCTTCTTTTTGATTTGCTGTTCTCAGAACTGGAGCACTGGGTCAGCTTATTGTAATTGTTGTCAGGTCGTGTTTAAACCTACCCTCTCATTTTATTTAGGCTTTCTACTGCTCCACCTAGTACGATTTTTTTTTCCTGACTCATTTCCATCTTTACTCAGGGTCCAATTTGTTCACAACTAACGGCCCTTAATCTGCCCTTAGTCTTGAGGGTTGACGTCAGGAGACAAAGGTTAAGTAGTTGCTCGTAGCAAGTCAGCATATGCAGAGCTGGGTAATATTTCAGCCAGTTACCCTAGTCCCCTCTTTGCTCTGCTAGCAATTAGCCTCTGCAGTTCCTTCCCAACAATTCTGCTTCAGGCCCAGCTTGGATTGTCTTTCTCTGTAATTAAAGCATCAGACAGGAGAAAAGCCCCACCCTGTTCTGTACCTAGCCAGTTCCTGTTTTTCCCCCAGGGGCTAGAATGAAATTTCTGCACTGAGTTTCCCAGTGCGGCCTGGGCCTCCAAATGAAGTGTTATAAGATTCTAATTAGGACAAACAACAGTAGTTCCTTGAAGTACCAAGGCCTAGCAACACTCTACTGAGGGAGACAGTTAAGGTGATAGGAGTTAAAGATGTCACATAGCATCAGGCTTGTGGTCAGCAGATGGTCACTGAGTCCCACTGTGGGTGAGCAACTGAGCTGGTACCACTGGCAAGGAAGGAGCAAGTGTGTGAGGAGCTTCATCTGATGGGAAGAGATACATGAAGACAGAACCAGCAAAGGTGACCCTTTGTTGAAGGATGATCACACCATCCTATGCTTTGAGCTGACTTGCTTAGCCTCTATGAACCTCCATGAGATCAGGTCAGAGTATTCTTGAGTTCTTTGATTTTAAACAATTTTTTCCCCATGCATTTTTTTTTTTACAGTCTCACAATCACTATCCCGTGAGGCGTTCAGGGCGGATAATCATAGTAATTACGAGAGTACGCCATAATGTATACCTTTAATTGAGTCCTGCTACTCTGGGGCAAGTAATGTATTAAGCACTTTTCATACATTATCTACTTTAATCTTGACGTCAGTCCTGCCAGACAGGTATTATAATCTCAATTTTACAGATGAAGATATTGAGTCTAGTAGAAGTTTCCCTGCTTGCCCAAGATCATAGTTACTGGATGATCCAGAATGCAAGCCTGAGACTGGTGGCTGGGTGTGGTGGTGCTTGCCTTTAACCTCAGCACTAGAGAGGTAAAGACAGTTAACCTTCCTTTAAACCGGGCTGGCCTTGTTTTTGTGAGTTCCAAGCTAACCAGGACTACCCAGTGAGACACTGTCTCAATAACTCCAACAATGAAACAAATAAACTAACCAACAAAACACAAACAACAACAAGAAACAGCAAACAAACAAACCTGAGATTATACTGGGTTTGCACCAAATATGTTTATTTTTTTATATTGCAGTATTAGGTTTTCCTCATGAAAACAGAACAGAAAAAGCAGAGGATCTAGGTAGTTTTTTGTTCACAGCCCCCCAGGCAGGACAGTGTGCTGACAGAGCCTCTCATGGTTCAGGGTGTGTGCAAGTCACCAGGGATCCTGCAGGTCTGGGCAAGGCTATGATTCTGCATTTCGACCAAACCTCCTGCAGATGCTGTTCCTCCTGGTCCTAAGAACACGCTTTTAGTGGCAAAGCCTTAGAACGTACTGTTTTCTGACCTCTGGTATGGTTTTTCTGTTCCTCATGTTATCATAACGTCCCTCTGGGTCATTGTGACCGTCAGCATATTCCAAGTGTGTAGTAATGGACTTTATATCCCCTACCCTGACATGAGTCAGCTCAGATTCTCTGCATGTAACAGAGGCTTGTGGTAATTCAGCCTGTTGATGTAGGTGAAAGAAGGGATTCCTTGGCTCTGGTGAGTGCAAAATGAAAGAGCAGCTGGCTGCGGGGACCTAAATGACATCATCAAGATGGTGTTGTTCTCTGCTCTGCTTTCTGCTGTCCATGGCTTTGTTTTCTGGGTGCTTGGTGGGACAGCCTTTAGCAGACCCAGGCTCTCTCCTCTAGATGGCATGGTAGCCTTCTTCAGCTTTACCTTCAGATTCCATGGTCTCTCTCGAGAGGAGAGAGCCAGACTTTCTCTTATACCTCCCACAAAACATCTGACCGTCATTCTCGTTGGACTACTTTAGCACATGTGCTCATCCCCAATTGATTTCTGTGGCCAAGGGAAGGCTGTGGTTTGATTGGCAGAGCCTTGTAGGGTGGGAGAATTAGCTGAACAGAGAGGGCATTTCCAGGAAGGAACTGAATGAGAAGAGGCCTACAGGCTGGGAAGCCCAGCCATGACAGAAACAACTGTGCCTGCACTGACAGAGCCTGGTTTGGATGGATCTCAGACTCATAGAAGATTTGAGTTTAGACTCTCACCTTGTTTTAGGAGCAGCAAGATGTACTGACAGAGAAAACTGCCTGGTGTTCTAGATGGCTGGTGATCAGCATCACTGTCCTCAGAAAACAGAGGGAGAGATGCAACGTGTGAGATTTGCTGCCATGTAAATTTTGAAGGTGGGAAAAGGAGGTCAGAGTACAGATGTCACAAGATTAGGCTGGATTCCCTGTGCATTCACTCTGCATTGTTGCGTATTCAAATTTCCCTATAATAACAAGGTACCCCAAATTTTGCCATAGACTGATTTTGTTATTTTTTACCTCCACATTTGTGGCACTATGGCAGCATTGTGACACCTGCACTCTGGAGGAGAGAAGCTCAGGTGATGATATGCTTCTGTCCCTGACACTGGCTGCCCTGTCTCCTCTTACCTGCTGTCTCACAAGGTTACCCTCTTCTTCTTTCCTGGGTCTGAAAGGGAAGGCATTAAGTTCCAGAAAAGCAGAATATATCAACCCCTAAGTGTCCTTTTACTAAAAAAAGCCCTTGTTCAACTCACTCTGGGAATTTTACTGTTTCCTGAAAGGTTGCCCAGTATAGGGACATATTTTAGCCTCTGCCTGCTTCCAGTGTTCCAGTACAAGCCACAGACCTGAGGCCTGGGATTGGCCTCCTGCATGATGCATGACTTGTCACATGGATTTGGTTGATCCTGGAGGCTCCTTCAGTGTTCCCAGGCTCCGTTGTCTGTCATGGGTTGGCTGCAGAAAGCAGTAGCCAACTTCTGAGGGAAGGCAGATAGACTGCCCACAGCCTTGTCTAGGAGCTTTCTTCTCATCCCTAGCCCAGCCTTGGCCTCTTCCTAAGGCTTGCAGAGAGTTGACAATTCTGGGTAACCTGGATACTCGTATATGACATTGCATACGCTTATAACTGTCAAGGTTTATACTTTTTACTGAATGTAATAAGTACTATTTGCCTAAGGTGTGAGGTACTCTTTGGGGTAGCTCACCCAACCAATGCTGAATCCCTGGGTCGGGTCCTTGTTTTTTTCATGGCTCTATCAGAATCACTGTCTTCTCTTTGTCCCTTCCTTTGTATCTTGATCTGACTGGTGGTCCATCCATGGCTTAAACATTTTCTGTCCTTTCCCTGTGTCCCTGACCTCTCACCCTGAAAACCCAGGCAGGCCCTCCTCCATTCTTAGCTTTACCAGGTGCTTTCCCCAGAAGCCCCAGACCTTAGCAAATCTGCAGTCATGCCTTGCTGAGAGTGCAGGACTGCGATCTCTGTCCACTGGACCTGGTTTCCCAGAATCAGACACGTGATGTTCTCTAGTGTCTGGATGGCTCTGGAGGTCATTGTAAGTTACACAGAGAGAAGGAAAGAGCAGAAGAATAGTCGATTAGGCTTCTTGGTAAAGTTCTCCATCAACATTTGGCATGGGTGACTGAGAGTTTTTAGTTGCTTTTTTTTTTTTTTTTAAATATATGCTTTATTAAGCTAGAACTCACACATCTTGCTCTCTGGACCCTCAGCCCTATCTAGTGCCTGCTATGTTCACACTCCTTATCTTTGGATCAATCCTCTTATCTTTCCCACAAAATGTATCATTTCCCCCTTTGGTGGACTGGCAGCAAACGAAGCGGATGCTCGAGGTATCCTCTAATGATCTCTCTGACTTTACCTAGAAACCTGGAAAAAATGTGGCCGCTATTATCCAGGACATCCACTCCCAGAGGGAGAGGGACATGCTCCGGGAAGCTGACAGGTGAGGCTCGGGGTCTTAGGTCAGAGGCCTGGAGGTTAAAACACCATGTAGCTTCTTGCTCTTAGGGAATATCTTAGGGTTTCTATTGCAGCGATGAAACGCCATCACTGAAAGCCTTTTGGGAGGAAAGGGTTTATTTCATTCACACTTATCTATAAGAGTTATCAGCCAAAGTGGCTGTGGCAGGAACTCTTAACAGGGCAGGAATTTGGAGGTAGGAACCAATGCAGAATTCATGGAGGGATGCTGCTTACTGCCTTGCTCCCCATGGCTTGCTCAGCCTGCTTTTTTGTGGAACCCAGGACCACCAGCCCAGGGGCAGCTCTACATACAATTTCCTGGGCCCTCCCACATCAATCACAAATTTAAAAAATGCTCTACAGGCTCACTTGCCTTATGAGATATTTTCTCCACTAGAGTACTCTTCTCTCAGGTGACTCTAGTCTGTGTCAGGTTGATGTGAAATTACTCAGCAAGGGGGATTTGAGTTGTAACATGGCCTACCCTTAGCCCTGACTCATCCACCTGACCTTCTAGCCTCTACCAATCCCTGTTTAGATGAATGGTCCCATTGTAGCCCAAAAGAGCTGCTCAGGTTAGACAGGGACATGGGAAATGCTGGGCTTCCTCAGAGGAACGCAGAGAACAGAGAGTTGATATCTGGCTCTTTGGGGCAAGTTTATATTTTACTGATGTGTCCTGGGTGCACATGGTAACGGCAGAGATTTTGTTTAGAGGTAGCTAGCTCTTGGTTTCTCATGAGCTGAGTGCAGACGTAGACTAAGAATGTAGATGGGGGAGGGGGGGCCACCCAGTTCTTTGACAATTGCTTCTGGACAGTGAACACATGTGATTTTCCAACTAATTTCTTTCAACTGACATTTATGGAACTATGATCATCAGCTCTAAAGAGCTAAGACTGAAAGGAAAACCATAACCAGGCCTGCAGTCTCCAGAGCAGCCACAGAGGGTGCTCTAACCTTGTTGACAGGAGACCAGCCTGTTTCCCACATTGGCTGAGAGACTAATCCTGTTAGCCTGGTTCTAACAGAGATGCCTGTCTCTGTCCAGGCAGTGAGGGATACAGTGTTGTTCAACATTTGAGAACCACATGAAAATGTTCTTTCATTTTAGGATATCAGGTATATGATCTTATTAATGACCAGCCTTCAGAGGGCACACGAATGTTCAGGCTTAGGATTTTGTCTGGTTTTCTAATTTAAAGTTGTGGTTATTTGGGGTTTTAACGGTATGTATAAAGCCAGCTGTATACCATGCCAGCTGTAGTTTTGTGGCAGCACGGAGCGGGGAGATGAGGAAGTTTTACCCTAACCTTAGGCAGCTCCACTTCCAGAGGGGCCCAATGTCTTCATCTCAAATTTGAATAGCTCTGTGTTCTGATACTTTTACCAACCCTTAGATGTCTTCCTAATTCTTTGTTTTTCGGAACTCTGAGCCACTATGGTAGGGGGCAGAGAGTGTCTTAGGGGAAAATCTGTCCCACAGAAGTGAAGAAGAGGGACAGGCTGGTTCCTGGACACTGTACTACTGGGTTGTGACTGAAGAATGCCCAGCTGGGCAGGTTGTGCCAAGTATATCCCTGAGAGATCTGTGTGTGTTTCCATCTGGGTGATGCAGGGTATGAGCTCTGCAAAGTCTAAACCCTGTCTCTTCTCTTCCTCCCAGATATGGTCCAGAGCGGCCACGTTCTCGAAGTCCAATGAGCCGATCACTCTCCCCAAGATCCCACAGTCCTCCAGGCCCCTCTCGGGCTGACTGGGGCAATGGCCGTGACCCCTACGCATGGAGGGATGAGGATCGAGAGACTGTCCCCAGGAGGGAGAATGGGGAAGACAAGAGGGACAGGCTGGATGTTTGGGCACATGACCGGAAACACTATCCCAGGCAGCTGGACAAAGCTGAGTTGGATGAACGACTCGAAGGAGGGAGGGGCTACCGGGAAAAGTACTTGAAGTCGGGGTCTCCCGGCCCACTTCATTCTGTGTCCGGCTACAAAGGCCGGGAAGATGGCTACCATCGAAAAGAGTCTAAAGCCAAGTTAGACAAATACCCAAAGCAGCAGCAGGATGTGCCAGGAAGATCCAGGAGGAAAGAAGAGGTGAGACTACGGGAGCCCAGACACCCTCACCCAGAGGACTCTGTCAAGGAAGAGGATCTGGAGCCCAAGGTCACTCGGGCTCCTGAGGGTACCAAGTCCAAGCAAAGTGAGAAAAATAAAACCAAGAGAGCTGACAGAGACCAAGAAGGAGCTGATGACAAAAAAGAAAGCCGACTGGCAGAGAACGAGGTAAGGATGCAGTCGTGAGCCCAGGTAAGAGGAGGCAGGCCACCGAGAGGAAAGTCACAAGCCTCATTTGTTGATGGCGTATGCTTCTTCCCCATTTGTCAGGTGTGGGCGCTGTCCTAAGAACAATATATGAAATACACCACTTAATCCTCACAGCACCCCTACAAAGCTAGGGTTATCGTCACTGTAGCGGGGGAACGTAAAACATAGAGCATTGTGCTGTCTGACCAAGGAGGCAGGCTTAGAAACAGAAAGGGACAGCCGGAGTTATAACTAATGGTCTGGCTCCAAGTCCCATGGTGCCTTGCTGCCTTCGCTGGAAGTTAAGGAGAGGCGTGATGGAAAAATCTATTGTAGTTCTGTGTTTGCCCAGGGTGGAGTGTTCCTGGGGTGTTGACACCCACAGAGTCACCCAAGGGAAGATTAGATCTTTGGTCCACTCTGCGTGCCAAAAGTATCATTGATGCTAGAACTCCAATGGCATGTAAGGAGAAGTGACCGCCACCCCTAAATTATACTGGGAACTCAAGCATGGTGAGCTTCTCCAGATAAAAGACTTTAATTAAAATAATAATAAAACGGCACTTACAGCCAAGAGTCTGCTACATGGTTCCTAAGATGGGGTGGGGGGGACTCTGGGTACCATGCTTGAATTATAAATTGACTGACACTTCTAGCTAGGCGTCTTATTAAATAGGGGTGAGCTACTAGAGTTTTGGGGGTTCTCATTAAGAAACTTCATCATTAAAAATCTTTGTGCATATCTTCGAGTCACCCTAACCCAGGAGTTGGTGACAGTCTGAATAAGGAGTCCAGTTCTTAATTCCATGAACAGTTATTCCCACATGCGTGGGAGGAGGGCTAGGTGGTGGGCCAGACACAAGCAATGCAAGGTACATAGGAGAAAGCCATATGCAGTAGAGACCAAGGGCTGACACACTTATAAAATAGTCTGCATACGATAGAACCCAAGCTGAAGAGCTGGATCAGCAGCTCTGTAGGCAACTCACAGTGTAGAATACAAGCTGCGTGCGGAAGGTGTTCGAGCTGGGTGTTGAAAATAGGCAAAAACTGGTTTGGTACTCTAGGTAGAAGCTGCAGTCCGCAAAGGTGAACAAATGGCTGCTTTCAAGAATGTGAAGATATCCAACGTGGCTGCATTTTTTAGGATATATTTAAAGATTCTATTTTTAAAAGAACAAACATAAAATTGTACTTCTGGTGTAAACACATGGTGAACACATGTCAAAGACTTTTAAATAAGTCCTTCATTTCATCTTACCAGCATATTTTGTAAAGTCAGTTCAAAGGAGAGTTAAGAATAGGCATCTTACATCATAGTTAACAAAGGACTTTGCTATTGAGGTACAACTGGTGTTTTCCACAGGAAACGGGGGATCCACTGAGTCTTCACTGGATAGCACTCACTTGTATCTTGATGAGTACCAAGTCTCTACGTTAGGATCAGTGATCAGATTTCAGCAAATAGCACAGATGTAAAAAAATCATGAAAAGCACCGACTACCAAAGAGTCAGATACGCTAGAAAGACGTGGCTGACAAACACCTAACATTCTATTGAAAAGACACCAGGGCGGTGTCCTTTTTTTTTTTTTTTTTTTTTTTTTTTGGTGGCACGGATGTGTAATTCCAGTTATTATGTAGACAAAGGCAGGAGGATCTCAAGTTCAAGGCCCCTGAGGGCAACTTAGTGAGACCCTGACTCAAAATGTGAGTGGCTAGGATGAAACTCAGTGATGGAGTGTTGCCTTGTTGTAAGAGCCCTGGAATCAATCCCCACTTAGGCAAACTAACAGAGGGAGGACAAAGGTGGGGGAAGGATACTCAGAGATCTCTTTTGTCCATTTCAAAGTCTGCCATGTTTTCCCAACTGGCAAAACAGAAAAGCACAGGAGGCGAGATCAGAGAGGTAGGTGGGGTAGGCTTGCTTCCCTTTGTGCCTTGTTAAAGACTTGAACTGGATCCCGAGAGCCAGCTGGGACTTTCAGGAAGAGGGTCAATAGTGGACATCTGCAGGTTTTTCTAATCATATAGTGTTTGCATGACAGTAAGGGTAAGAAGTCATCTAGAGTTGATTTAAGGTTCACAAGGGGATATGTGTGGGCTACAGGAAATGGAGGCCATTTTATACAAGGGCTTTAGTCACCTGCAGTCCCTGTATCTTCAAAGAGTCTGGAACCATCTCCAGCCCCCATGGATACCGTAGAGCAGCTGTCTTTGCTCAGAAGTAATCAAGGAGCTAGCGGGGGCTCAGGGCCTCAAAGGCCTCCAGGATGAGTTGGCAGGCCTGTGCCCGTGACCCCTGCCGTGGACGGCCTTCCTTCCCACGAGTCCATCTTGATTGTTTCAGCATCTTTGTCTTTACTTATGGCTGCTGTATAACATTTCACTATTTCTATCCACTTCTTTCTCCTCCCTCTCTGCGTTCCATGGCACAGGTCACGAGCATCCTTATCTAATACACCGTCCACCCTCACCCCACAACCCCCAAACATAATCTCTCAATGCAGGAATCCTTCGTGTTCACTGCCTTGACCCTGTCCTTGGAGTAGAGATTGGGTGTTAAATACACACCTATGAGAAAGGAACTAACTGAACAGACTTTAGAGGCAAAGTCCTGACTCCTGAGAACCAGGTCACACCCTTTTCTCCACCTGACGCTTTTTGCTGGGTATGATCCTTAGGCTGCCATAGTGCTTTAATGAGTGTGTGCTCATAACAGACCCTCTGAAGTCTCTACAGGTGGAGAACCTCTGTGTGTTTCTCAGTGGTAATGGGTGGCCAGGTGCAGACCTGACCTTAGAACCCCAGAAAGAAGGAAGGAAATTAAGTCACTGAGAAAGGATGAGGGAAAGAAATACAAGTCCATCCTTTTAGAATGGAGGAATCTCAGACCACAGATACGTCCAGGGAAGCTAAGCCAGCTAGGTGGTGTGAGGCCAAGGAAGTCATGATTACTGTCAGAGGATGTCAGCCACTGCTCTGCTCCAGAGGGTTGCTACCATGCCAAGTGCATGAGGACCAATACTTGAGTTGTCTTCTAATATACACACATGTGTGCTGTACACATATGTGCCTGTATACAAACATATATACACACAGGAAAATGGATAGTCTAGACCATGCCTGTATGTCTCACATAGCCAGAGAGTTGCAGAAGACAAACCCCAGAAAAGAAATCGGGAAGACTAAAAGCACTCGCTCCCTTCAGAGAGCCTAGCATTCCAGGACATGATGCAATGACCAAGTCACCTTCCCATCAACAGAGGAACGTCTGGTTGATGCTAAGAAGGAAAGCTGCATAATCTTCTGTCAGTATCTGATGGATTCAAGGCTTCTCTGTGGAGATTTGGAGGGAGCGCAGAGGAAGATCAGACAGAGGGAACAACACAAGCAAAGCCTCTGTGTGGCTAGAGGCCAATATGGTTGGAACGGCGCACCAAGTTAACGTGTTGGGAGCTGAGATGGATTTGTCCATTGAAGCTGTCTCGTGGAGGGCCTCGTGTGCAGATTAAAGATTCTTAGTCCTCAGCAAAGGGGAAGTATATGGAGTGTTTTGACAAGAAAGTGCAGTGAGGGTGTAATTCCTTTTTCATCTTAGAGGATCCTTTTGAGTTGCCTTAGAGGAAATAGATTTGCAGGGAGAGTGGAGATCAGAAGAGAGATCTTAGCTGAGCGGGATTCCTGGCTGGGTGGTGGTAATGCCTGCTCAAGGTAGTCTGTGAGGTGAGAGGGGAGGCAGGCAGCTGTGTGTGGATTCCTGTGGCTGTTGCCCTGAGGTTGCTCTTCTCACCTGCAGGTGTCTCCTCCCTTGCTCCTTTTTTGGAGGTTTTTCTGGTGAGGGCTTCTGGCTACATCACTAAGACCACCCTTTGCTCTGAGCTTGAGCTGGAGGAGAATGCTTTACTCCATTGATCAAGAGTATGTCTGTGGGAACTACTTGTGAAGGGTAGTTTATTTCAATAATGAAGGGCCAGGGACAATTTACCTAAGGAGATTAAGGCAACAACAACACAAGCGGCTGTCCTTTGGTTGGAGCTGGCCGCTGACAGCTGTGAGGACAGCTGCTGCTGCTTTGCTCTTGGGCTTTCATGCAGAGCACTGGAGAAAAGCTAAGGAGTCTGCTGTGTCAACTGTCCCTATCCAGTAATAACCAGTTAGACCAGTCAGCCCCCAGTTCCTGCTCCAGTTGGCTCCTTATCAGCTCAAGGGGGAGTGTCTGACTGCAAGTAATTAAGATCAGAGCTTTTACCTGGAACCAACCTGGGCCCCAAGAATGTTGATAAATTACAATTTACCTATGCCATAGAAGCCCAGGGGAGTAGCTTTGACTTGATGGCCAAGGGTTAAGCCATGGGAAGAGTAAGCTCTAGAAGCTTCTAAAGTGGGAATTAGTACACCTTTACTGTTTGTTTATATGTGTGGGTGTTTTGCCTGCACGTGTGTCTGTGCACCACTTCCATGCCTGGTGTCTGTGGAGGACAGGAGGTGTCACATTCCTAGGACTTGGGGAATAAAAGATGGTTCTGAGACACCATGTGGTGCTAGGAATTAAACCTGGGTCCTCTGGAAGTGCAGCCAGTGCTCTTAACTACTGAGTCATCTCTCCAGCTCCAAAGCCTTCTACAAAAGATCATATTGGTAATATTTTAGTGAAAGAAGGCCATGAGGCAAAGTTGCTGATTTTATGTGGGTACTTACATAACTATCTAAAATGTTCCCTGCTCAACTCACTTTTGCTTTTTTATGTTGCTCCTCACTGCAGACACTTAGGTCACCAGGGGTCTCTGTACCCTGAAAGCTACTGGACCTACTTTAAAATGTTTCTGTCAGTGTGAGTGAGCACATTTCTTTCTGAGCTTTGGTTTCCTCAGCAGTGGCCTTCCCAGCTCTGTGAGGGAGCGAGGAAAAGGGGGAGAAGCATGTGGCTCTCTCTACTTCTCTCAGTCTCTGTGTCCCCTCTTCTCCTGCCTCTGTTCATCTCGTTTGATCTGTTCTTCCCTTGTAAGGCTGGAACTGAGGAACAGGGAGGCAGGGAAGAAAGCCCCTCGTCGGTGGCCATACAGCAGGAAGGGACAGAGTCCTCTGATCCAGAAAACACAAGGACGAAGAAGGTAAGTCTGTCCCCCATCTTGGTGGTGGTGTCATACATTAGCATCAGGGACTCCGTCACAGGAGTCGGTTTTGCATGCATATGGAATGCGTGCATGTCTCTGCGTGCACGTCTCCGCAAGTACTTGCATCAATGGCCCCAGTGCTCTCTGGAGAAACGGCTCTGTGGAAGTCTTTCCATGTCTCCACTGGGGAGATCTTCAGCTTTCTGCCTGGGCTCTGCCCCCCTCCCCTGCAACTTGGCTGTCCTGCTAAAAGAAAACATATGCCCAAAAAAGACTCAGGCTTCAGAGCCAGACTCCCAAAATAGGCAGGTCCCTTAGTGGGTCCACGACACAAGTAGTCAACTTGGAGCCCTGATCTCAGCAGGCCCAGACCCTGAGATTAACGAGACATAGTCTGTGTTTTAGAAAGATTATTTTTATTTAGTTAAAAATCAAAATCCAATTACTGTCCTCCTGGGCTGGGCTTCCACAGGCAAAAGAAATGTCCTTGGATGATAGCCAGCTTCATGCCTTTCCGGTCAGGGGACACTAATCTTCCGAATCTGTGTGCCAAGCCCGAGGGCTGCTGGGAACACCAAGGGAAAAATACCGGAGGGCGAGTGTGGGTGGAAGTTGCACCTTTGCTGAGAGAGGGAGTCTGAAGGAAGTTTGTGATGGGTTCTCTCCAGTCACCTCTAGTCACGTCCATACAGAGAAACAGCTCTGACAAGCACTTAGCATTTGTAATGTAGCCATTCATCCAAAAATATTTACAAATATCTATTATGTAGCAGGGTTAAGGATTCTTTGTGTCATTTAAAGCATGGCAAATCAAGAAGCAAGGGCTTATTTTGAAGCCTGTGCCACTTGGGCACCATCCTGAGGGTGACTGAGGGGCTCACATCCCCCCAAGAACCTAGTAAATGCTTCCCATGGAGAAGGGAAAGTGCTCAAGTGCTTTTGACAGGAGGGCTCCTATAGCCAATGTGTATGACTTCCTGTCGAGTACTCTCAGCCACCATGTGACACCTACTTTGCATCCTCATACAGGGACAAGACTGTGACAGTGGAAGTGAGCCGGAGGGGGACAACTGGTACCCCACCAACATGGAGGAGCTGGTCACAGTGGACGAAGTAGGGGAGGAAGACTTCATCATGGAACCAGACATACCAGAGCTGGAAGAAATCGTGCCCATTGACCAGAAAGACAAAATCCTCCCTAAAATATGTCCCTGTGTAACAGCCACCTTAGGTTTGGACTTGGCCAAAGATTTTACCAAGCAGGGAGAGACCCTAGGAAACGGAGACGCAGAACTCAGTCTGAAGCTGCCCGGACAAGTGCCGTCTACTTCCACAAGCTGTCCCAATGACACGGACATGGAGATGCCTGGCCTAAATCTGGATGCTGAGCGGAAGCCAGCTGAAAGCCAGACAGGCCTCTCACTGGAGGTCTCAAATTGCTACGAGAAGGCAAGAGGAGCAGAGGGCTCAGATGTGTGTCTGGCCCCTGCAGCCCAGCAAATGTCTTCCCCCCAGCCAGCAGATGAGAGGGCCCGGCAGTCCAGCCCTTTTCTCGATGACTGCAAGGCCAGGGGGTCCTCAGAAGATGGGCCTCATGAAGTCAGCCCCCTGGAAGAGAAGGCCAGCCCCCCTACTGAAAGTGACCTCCAAAGCCAGGCTTGCCAAGGTGTGTGGGCTGAGGGTAACTACCTTCCTTTCCCTCACGGGTGGTTGGGTGGACTGGACCACCACTTCCCTCAGGACAGGAATGTGCAGACTGGGAACAGATAGATGGGAGTTACCTTAAAGCCAAGACAGAAAGTCAAGGACTACCAATGGAAGCAAGCCTCCGAGGGCCTGGCCAGACTCTTAGAGCAAATGGTGTAAAGGAAATGCAGCAGGTGCCCCCTGCGTTCCGAGAAGCAACCTCAGATTGACTTGCTCTGTGGGGTCCCACCTATGGGCAACTAGATCAGGCTGAGTTTAAAAACTTAACCTGTACAAAAGCATTTTGATGGTCTGCTGCCCTTTATGAATGGTGGAGACCCTTGGTAATTATTTCTGTGATACGGGGTGGGGGGAACGAGGGGGGTGGTGAGGGACTGTCACACAGGGAAGGAGAGGCTCTATAAAGGCCTTGGCTTGTTTCCCTTCTAACTATCTCAGACCCGAATTTCTCCAGGGTCTGATAGTGGAGCAGGACTTCTCCCAGAAACAAGTCCACCTCCGCCACCGGAGGTGATGTTGTGTCTATGCTCAGAGCTATGACATCATGAAATAAGGAGTCTAAAACGGGCTAAGCCTTGGCCTCTTTGCCAGATGGAAACAGATCCATCCAGGGTGTGTATGTGGCGGGGGCGGGGTGTGTGTGTGTGGAGAGTAGAGGGCGGGTGAGTGTTCCTTAAGACTCTTTAACAGTGAAAACAACTAGAGATTCATTTTATAGAAAGCCCTCAGCATCACTGAGGCCGAAGTAAGACTCTCGGAGCAGAAAATATAGAGGAAAAGCCAGAAAATAAACATTCCAACCCAGAGCCTTGCAGTAGTACAAGCTTGTGAGTAGCTCAGGGCTTGGGCTTCCCTCCATGTCAAGCTGACCTGAGCAGTCTTTCACCTGCTTGGGATCTGACTCTCCATGGAAACCACCTTGATCAGCCTGCTTGTTGCTAGAGCAACAAAGAGGCCCAGCCCATCTGGAGCAGGCATAAGTAAAGTGCACAGGCTTTTTCACTGGCTCTGACGGAGCCCCTTTTATTTTGTAATATGGGTCTCAGCCAATGCTGGTCTCCGGGTAAATTAACTTTCCCAGTATTTGGAGCTCACATTTAATAGTGCGTTTCACGAGCGTGGGGTGAGAGTGACGTGGTCTCTTTGGCCAGTCTTGGCAGATGTCAGCATAATTTCTACCCTGCAAGGATCCTTCTGCCTGTAGAGATGGAGCAATACTGATTTGGAGGTAGTGAAGGGTGGCCCATCCAAGTAAAGGCATTAACAATCCATCCCCATGTGCCAAGCGCAAAGACGTGCCAAGTTTTATTGCATGTGGCATTTTTTTGGCAATGGAAAATGCTCTTAATTATAGCACATTGGTTCTAATTAGCAGTCCTACCCCAGCACCATGTGATTAAGCAGTCCAAGGGACAATTCCCAATCACACAGTACACTGGGTAGAATTACAGTGTGTGTGTGGTGTGTGTGTGTGTGTGTGTGTCCCATCCCCCATCCCACGGGCTCATGTTTTGCAGAAACCCCCAGGTATACGGAAGTGAAATCTCTGAACGTGAGATCACCAGAATTCACCGAAGCGGAGCTGAAAGAGCCCCTTTCTTTGCCTTCCTGGGAACCGGAGGTGTTCAGTGAACTTAGCATTCCTCTAGGTACGTGAAATCCACAGACCTTTCTGAATTTCAGCTCCAGGAAATGACAGTTCTAAAGCAGTGTGGAGGAGCTTTTGCCTTTGCCTGTTGTGTTATCTTTGCTTTTAAAGGTGTGATGCACAAGCCCAGATCTGCAAGATGGTGAAGATGCTTGTGGTTTCAGGCCCTGGGCAGATCTAATACCCAGGTGACCAGCCTTGAACACCACAGCAGTAAGATTCTACTAGGAAAGACCTGCTTCCCCATCAGAAAGTGCTTGACTCTTGGCCTTGTAGAGACTTTAAGCCCAGGCCTTGTTCAGGCAGGAAAGCAGAATAGCAACTATCTCCAAATTGTCAACTAAAATGAACCCCCTCTCTGCTATCTTCCCACATGCCCTTGTCCAAGAACAATGCTATATAATTTTTCTCCTTGATAGATTTCTGCTTCTCTGAGGCAGCGAGAGCCACTGAATAGACTGAGGTTGACAGAGGGTGCAGGGAAGAGACCCAGGCCCTTATCCATCTATTTATTCATGGATGTTCTTGTGTCTTCAGACAAGTCTCACCTTACTGAGCCTCAGTCTTCTCATCAATAGCAGGGGTTGAAGCAGTAGGTGGGTTTTTGATTATGAAAGTATCAGGGTGGTATACTAGTAAGAACCTCCTGGACCAAGATCTGTGAGCTCTGCACTGACTCTGAAAGATCAGGGCATAAAGAGATGAAGGAGGAGCAGTTATTCAGAGGAGACACTTGGGAAAGTGTCACAAGGAACCATGACAAACTGACAACCATGGCATCACCCAGGGAAGACCCACCAGTGTAGGCTTGTTCTTTCCAGCCATGCTTCTGTTACTTTTCTTGTATTTCTTTACTCTTAGTATGCCATTTTATAGAATTAGATTTGAAAACTGACTAATCTTGTTCTTAAAAGAATTGCTGCACAGTATCTCTCAAAGAAAATTTGTGTGTGTGTGTGTGTGTGTGTGTGTGTATTACATACACATGAATGTGGGTATGCATGTGTATGATATGGAGCCCGGAGGACTATCAGATGGACCCTCCTCTATCTTCTCCAACTTATTCCCTTGAGACAGGCATTTACAGCTTTTGACTAGCAAGTCATCTGGGATCTGCTCCGCTGTGTCCTCTATTGCTGAGGCTTCAGTAATGTGCAGCTATGCCTGACTTTTTACAAGAGTGTCAGGGATTAGAACTCAGGACAGCATGGTTATGTGGCAAGCACTGGTGCCCAGGTTTCCAACTCCTTTTCCCTCTCAATGTAAACACTTCTAAAGATGACAGACAGACCTTAGAGTGAATCCTGGTGCTCTCAGGTGCTCTAAGTCTGCACTCAGAGGTTGCAGAACCTACCTTTCAGAGGCTTCAGCTCAGCCTTTAGCAAACACTCACTGGATCACGTGGTGCTGCTCCCTGCACCCTGAGGGAACTGAGAGTCTAGAAAGTCTCAAGCAGGAACTTGGAATCAAGTGATACAGCAGAAATGAAGAGTGCTTCCTTGAAAAACATGTCTTTCCATTAGTGTGTTTCACTATACGAAGCTTATTATAACAAATTTTAAAAAGTCAATATTGATGGTCTTAGCTGTCCTCCCAGCCTCAGAGGTGGCTGCTGCCATGTTCTCAGATGATTTTTCTCTCATACACATTGCTTTGTGTGTTTCTTCCAGCAGTGGGTCATAGGGATCACTTTGTGTCAGTACACCAAGAGCACACTCTTTTTGAACCACTCCATCCTAAAATCTGCCCCACAGTTGCTGATCCTTTCCTGGTGAGCCCTTGGGTAGTTTCCCGTTTGCCTGTTTCTCCATTATGAACATGTGGTGACAGCTAAGCTCTTATCTGTTGTCACTGCTCTGTGCTTACTTTGTATGCATCGTTGAGCACTCCCCAAACACTGAGGAGACGGTGATGTTTTAAATCCCCACTTTACAAGTAAGAAATCTAGGATGCAGTAACAAGCCTCCTGATCTGGAAGGGCTGACACAGGGATTCAAATTCTAGGGGTGTGTCTTAGTCTCCATGTTCTGCTGCAGTCCACATGTGGTGCGTTGGTTCTCTCCTGCACACGCCGGTGTTCCAAGAGACGGGATGCTAGCCAACCATGGGCGCATTGTAGGGCCATATATATATTTGCATTGAAAATGTGATAATTGCTACTAAATTACACTCCAAAAAGAGGATAGCAGCTTTTGGTGCCAACTCCAGGGAGAATTCCCATCCTTTACCTTGTTGCCAAATCCAGATAGCAGTCTTTAATCTTTGTCAAGCTGTTAGGAGGAAAATGGTATCTGATTTTGTTTTTGTAAAGGGCCAGGTTAGAGTGTAATTGGTATGCAACAAAGGTCACGTATTCAAAGAGTGTGGTTTGATCAGTTTTGACGTATGTATGCATCTGTGCGGCTTTGTGGATTTGGATACACCACATTCTGTTTGCCTACCTGGTGACTGGCATTGGAGATGTTTCTAGCTGGGTCCATTACGGCTCATCTTCATTTAGCCTAGAGAGCTGATAGCTTATTGAGTTCTACTCTCCCAACCCCCAAGGAAGGGATGCTGCTGTTTTCTGTGTGACAAGTGAGCAGATTAAAGAGCCTTTCTCAGGCTCATACAGCAAGTTTTGGAACTTGTGGTGTCTGATCTCCGACCATGCTGCTGTCTGCCCCTAGCTCAGGCACATAGTAAAGGAAAGGCCATTTCTGTGCCGAAGAACACAGACTGTGTATTCTTGGGTTCAAATCCCATCTCTGCTGCTTGATGGCTGGATGACAAATAGCAACTTACTTGACCATTTTGCTTTGAGCTGTTTGTCTCTAGGAACCTAGTGAAGGAATCCTCTGTGTAGACTAATTTCGAGGAGGAAGTGAATATAAGGTCTTAGAGTTTTCCAGTAGCAGAAGCTTAGGAAGGGCTGACAGGTTGTTTGGAATTACTCGTCGTCATCAAGGCTCACCCTGCTGCTTCTCACTGGGGCTGCAAACCTTTTACATCCCAGAACTGTTCACTACTGCAGAGAGACTTCGAGAAACATGAGAGACAACATTCAGGTCCCTGTGATGAGCACAGAGGTGAAATACAGGATGCCAAGGACAGGGCCCCCCGTTGGGAGGATCTAGAGGTCAGTCTTGTCAAGAACTGGGGGTGTTCGTGGCTGGAGAAGGGCATTGCCTGTGTGATTCAGGCCAGCACTCTGTGACTCCAGCCAGCGTGAGCCTGCCAAGGCCTGCTCTTACTATAACCAAATAGCATCGCTGGCAAAAAAGTGAGCTTCCCCCTCTCTCCAACGCAGGCTTTACTAGGATGACGGAGTCATAATTACCCATGCCAGGAGCTATTATTAGGAGGCAAATGCAGCTTTAATGACAGTACTTAATAAAACCTGAAGAAACGGAGGACTAAGTGGCTCCTGGTCTCACCATGGCTACAGGAATGACCCTCAGTGCTGCCATTCTCTGGTCCTTACATTCCAGACTTGCTGAGAGCACGGTAGTAGACACTGGGTGCCCTCCCAACCCCTGGGCTGTACTGTGGTCTGAGGATCCTCCTGCCTTCACTCAACTCTAACGATGTCTTTTGATTACTGATCTTGACCTAACCCACTGGGCAGGGCCTGGGAAGAAAGTTACTGCCCAACCGTGGAAGTGGTTCTCTGGGCGGTCTTGGGAAAGGCTGGAGGGTGGGTGAAGGCCAATGCTCGGATGCTTGGTTTCTGTGTTCCTAATTTAATGTTTTCCTGAGCACCAGGTGAAGTGACAGGTGCTCCCTCATAATACCACGTGGCAGTATTCTACCCAATTTGCAGATGAGAGAACACATTTCAGAGCAGTTAACAAACACCTCTGAGGTCACAGCTTAAATAAGGTGGAAGGCCTGTCTGGCCCTAAGTGCCATTTCACGCCACCATTATTGTTGCTCCCAAGCTTCTTGGCTTTACTTTTGGTGGTGTTGTGGGAGACATTACTCAAGTGAGAGCTCAGGCATAACCCCATGTTTGGTAACTGTAGCCCTCTGGTTGAAAGGGGCCATGGCTGCTCAATTTGGCTCCTGCCTCACTCTCCATGGAGTCCCCTGAGGTGGTTATACTCTTTCTGGGAACCCCAGGACAGGGTAAGAAGAGCCTGGTCAACACTAGAGTCCTTGGGGCTCTGTTCCTGGTACAGCCCAGCTGCACCCTGCCACCCATGAGGTATAGGACAGGGTGGAGGCTGGGCTCTGTCTGAAGTTCTTTCCTAATACATCTGAGGCTCCTGGGAAGGACCAGCCACACACAACTATTTTGCAACAGCAGAAGAAAGAGATCATGGGTCTTGCTTGATGCCGTTTCCCAGCAACAGCCTGGAGCTTTCTCCCCATCCCATAAGCTCCCCTCCCCCCACAAGCTGGGCCACATGTCTGTCCTCTGCACAGAGACGGTAAAGGAGGAGGACATTCAGCCTCTTGGGGCAGCTGAACTGAGTGGCACTTTCTCACTTCTGGGGGTTGCTGCCGAATGCTGAGGGCTTTGCAGATAGCAGGCTGACAGCTGCATGGCTTAGAGACAGCCCAGGTCCCAAGCTCCATCATGGAGCTCTGCACTGGCAGGCTGCAAGCAGTTTTCCAGGCTTTTTTACTTCTCCTGTTTTCCCTAGAGCTGCCTGTTCACATTAATACATTTACCACCACCACCATCATCATTGATGTGTTTATAAAAAGATAAAGACGGGAAGATATGTTCTATGGGGGTGTAGTCAGGTATGGGGGAAGGGGATGCCTCAGAAGGCCCTTACTGAATCATCCCCTCCCCCTGAGAAGGATATACACACAATGGTATAGTATCGAATCATTTATTAAGGGCATGGGGAGAGGAGTTGAGGGGGTAATAAAGGCAGAGAAAGGCAGAGAGAGAGAAAGAGAGAGAGAGAAGTAGAGGAGTAGAGGGCAGCCATGAGCACATGGAGAAAGGGGGGGAAGGGAATGGGGAGAGAGCAGAAACAAGAAAGGAAGAGGGAGAACAGTAGAGAGAGGAGGAGGCAAGCAGCCCCTTTTATAGTGAGTCAGGCATACTTGGCTATTGCCAGGTAATGGGTGGAGCTTAGACAGAATGCCAACCATCATCATCATCATCATCATCATCATCACCATCATCATCATCATCTGTTATTATTTAGATGTAAAGGAAGGTCTTATTTACAAGATTAGGCTCTCCTGTGTGCTGAGCACCAGTGAGAAAGAATGGGCTGGGCTGTGGTTAGGAGACTGTCTCAGGGCCCTGAGGAACAGGTACCTCATCAAGGTCAACCCGGTTTCCCAGACTGTCCCAGCAGAGGGAATGAGAGCAGCACCCTCTCCCCACGCTGCTGTGTTCTTTCAGACTCCCATCAAGGGTACAGAACCTGAGTGCCCTAGGCTTAGCTCTTCTGATGACACATGTAATCCCAGCACCGAGGAGACAGAGATGGGTGTATCTGAGTTCGAGGCCAGCCTGGTCTACAGAACAAGTTCAGGACAGATGATAGGGCCAGTCTCAAACATATAACAGCATCAAAAACTGCCCCTCGCCCTCAAGTCTTCTATATCAACAAATCACGTGGAAAAACATGTTTACGTTAGAGAGAATGGGTGAATTTTCCACTTACTATTATTTGAGTTTTTTTCTTTAATAAAAGACAATTCTAAAAAACAACCCCAGAATATAGAGACATTTTCTGTTACTTGATCACAAATGCAGAGAAGGGAAGCCAGCTACGTGAAACCCTTAGGAAAGAAACCTTCCCTCTGTCCTCCTCTGAGGCAGACTGATGGACCCTTCCCCCTGCTTATGGTGCTCCCTGACATTCACAGACACCTGTGAATGGAGTAATCTGTCTTCTCTCTCTGGCCATGTTGTAAATGTGGATAATGAGGTGAGGCGTGGAGGAGTTGTTCACTGTGTCAACAGTGAAGGAGGCAGGGTCCACAGGCCTCCCACTACCTTCCTAAGCTACCTGTTCTTCTCCAACCTTTCCCAGGAGTGGAGTTCGTGGTTCCCAGGACTGGCTTTTATTGCAAGCTGTGCGGCCTGTTCTACACAAGCGAGGAGGCGGCCAAAGTGAGCCACTGTCGCAGCACTGTCCACTACAGGAACTTACAGGTAACCAGCCGCCACGCTTGTCGTACCCCTGATGAGCTCTCTCAGCCTCCAGTCACAAGCCAGGCACCCAGAGTCTCAGGCCTCACCTCTGACTTAAACTTCCATCTTCAAGGACAGGCATAGGGACTTGACCCCGGCACGACATGCTTTCTAGACGAGCTCTTGTAAATACCTCTCTGAGTATGTAGAGAACACCTGACTACCAGGCTTCACCCTAAAGACATTCAGAGCATCAACTCCACAAGGGTTGCTTAGACACACTGGTGGCCTTCTAAACATCAGCCATGCCCAGCAAGGCAGAGCAGAATCAAGTTCTGACCTCTGCACAGGTAGGCCCAAGGGCTTCAGCTGCAGATATTCCAAGGTCTCTTCTTCCATGCAGATAACCTTTCTTTAATATACACTGGAATAAAAATTACAGTTTTGCCCCATTTAAATGTTCAGATAGCATAACAAATGGTTGTCTCATGCAGCTCATACAACCAGAACTGTTCTAGGCTCTGTAGATACAACAGCAACAGATGGAGACAAATCCCTTGTAGAGCCTCCTGTCCAGTGTAGCACACCAGTGCAAGCGAAAAAGTCAACTGATACACTATATTAAAGTATCGCTTACAAATATACTACACTCCACATCTCATCCAAGCTAAGATGCCTTTATTTGTAAATACCATCTTTTTTTCATGTTTAACCTTTGTCACATGAGGGATTGGGCCTTTAAATATACTGGCCACACACTCAGCCTCTGAGCCACATCTCCAGCCCGATGCACTACTTAACACCAATTAGGAAGACTGACACAGAAAATTAGATGGTGAGACTCTATCAATTTTAAGAAGCATTTTTAGTTCAGAGATGTCTGTGGGTTCTCAAAAGTATCTTAAAGTCAATGAGCAATGCTAATATTCACCATTCTGCCATGGCCTCTGACAGAAACATACACCCCCCTCTCTGTATATGGGAGGGTGGTGTGGGGGATGTGGGTTCTTCAAGGCAACTGCGTTTTTACTGTCAGAACCAGAGTTGGGAGGTAGGGAGCTGGTCAGGCAGGAAAGTGTGTATCATGTACAGGTGAGGACCTGCATTTGGATCTTTGGCACTCAAGTAAAAGCTGGCCATGATGTGGTGTACAGCTATGATCCTAGCCCTGGGGAGGCAGAGACAGGAGAATCTCTGGAGCTCACTGGCCAGGCAGTCTTGGCAAATTGGTGAGTTCCGGGTTCAGTGGGAGACCTTGTCTCAAACTGTAAGACAGAGAGTGATAGGAGTGATAGAGGCAGACACCTAATATCAGACACACACACACACACACACACACACACACACACACACGAACACCACACACTAAATCACTAAGTAAACAAGTAAACAGTGTTTGAGCCATATGGCTCAATTCAAGCCAAGAAGTACCTGGAATGTCTCTGTCCCTGTCTCAGGGTAGGCATTCCTCTCATAGTTAATGTTTTAACGTGACTGAGCTGATGGTGGTTTCTTTTTAAGTTGTGTGTGTGTTCATTTTGTTTTGTACTCAGGGTAGGAACATACATGTGGGGGTCAGAGGACAACTTAAACCAATTCTCCCTTCTACCATTTGAGTTCCTGGGATCAAACTCAGGTCCTCAGGCTTAGAGACACCCACCCCTGCCCACTGAGCTGTCACACTGGACCTAATCTAGTGGTTCTTAAGCAGGAATGTGAGTCTTGGCATATATGCAGTAAGTCACATACTGGGGCTGAGTGGTAACGTAATTTAAGAACATTCTCTAGGTGATCACAACATGAACATCTAATGAAGAATCCTGGGTCTGCTTTGTCCTTGAGGAAACTGGAGCAAGTTCCTGGGCCTTGGGCAGATCTCTTGGTCCCTGATCTCTCTTCCTTTTACTCCACTAGTTAATATTCAGAACCAAGGCCTGCGGCATCTCAGCCTGGCTTTCTCACGTGGTGGAGGCTGTCTCTGGCTGAGCCTGAACACATTCTCCCTATAGGGAGCAGCTGTTCTGTGACCACAGTGGTCACGAGTATGTCTCCTTTCTATGTCACCAGGGCAGGGACCTCAGGCTGAGGTCTGCAGAACTGCTTGTGGGCAGTCAGTCATCTGACCCAAAGAAATCATTCTTCTCAGACCTTTTGCACGCTGGAAGGGTCGTGAGGTATCTGGTCCTGATTTCCCACCAACTTAGCTGGCATCTTTTAGAAATGTGTCTTCTTTGAGCTACTCTCCCCTGCTTGCTTGTTCCTTTTAGTGTAGATCCAGAAATCTTCATTCTTAAAATTGTATGGTGCTAAAGATCAAACCCACAGCTTTGAACACACTAGACAAATTCAAACACACTGAGCCACATACCAAGACCAAGAATCTTTATTTTTTACAGTCTTCCTGGGAATATCTTAATTCCTCAGTGTGACACCCTTTGGAGGAATTGTGTAGCCCCCAAGGAGACCCCAGTGTTCAAGCTCACTCTCACTAAGAGACTTAAGAAGAACTCAGAGACTTCCAGGGCAGTGGCCTGCACTGTGTTCAGAGACTCTAGGGTCAAGGTCCAGGCAACCTCCCATGCCCACAGCAAACCAGCACCACTCACGCACTCCCTAGATACACTGGACATAGACATTGCCTCGGCTCCTCGGTCTCACCTCAGCTCAAGTGATATAAGGCGTATCCTACATCAGGGAGCCAGAAGACTCTGCCACAGCCATCTCAGGCAGTGTTTCTGTCAGGGGCCTTGGCAGAATGAATGCTTCTGTCTCTACAGCCTCACCCACTTCAGTCCAAACTGTAAGTGTTAAAAATGAAGAAGTCTGACCCACAGAGCCGGTGCCGGCTGACTCAGGTCAGGCAACTTAGAAAGTTAGCATTCATCAGGAGACCCTGAGTGGGGTCTCGGTGGGGATGCCCTGGGAGGCAAGGACCAATCAAAGTTGCTTCAGTGCAGTTTCTAGAATCTCACTATGCCATTGCTGGTCATGGCTCTATGTGAGCTCACAGAGAGTGATCTGGTACAATAAGCATAGCCTTACTGGGCACGAAGGTGGCTGCAGGCCCCAAAGAAGAATGCACACATACGCAGGGTGCTCGGAATTCTCGAGTCAGACAGAGGAGAAATGGGTTCTCCCGCAGCAGCCTTGGCCACATCATCTGCTAGGGCCCCTTCTCCGAGTCAGACTGCTTCTACCTCCAAAAACTAAAATTTCATAGCACGAGGAGAGTGAAGATTACTCTCACTTAACAGATTCGTTGTCTATGGGGTGGGGAGAGATGAGGGACTCCCCTAATCCTCCATCTGGTTTGGCTCAGCCTGCCATTCCTGAGTATTTACAGTGTGCCAGGCATTATGCTGGATATTTTGTGAGTCATCTTGTCAGTTCCTCACTTATAGGAAGCACTGCCCCCACTCCTGACTCCTCGCAAGGTTGTCATAGTTACCCTCACTTCACAGACATTAGGGAGATTCAGTGACTTGGCTGCAGAGATGGAGGATTTGAACCCAGGACATCTATTAGCTGAGACTACACACTTGACCTCTGAACTGGACCTGACCCATTCTAACTACCAAATGACACGCTGCTTACGTCGTTCTTACTGTTCCAGCACAGTCAGGCCTTCCTCATTTGATCTCACAGCACCCATCTCATGTATTACAAACACAGACCAGTCCCAGCTGGCTTATTAGCCATGGCCGGTCACAGCCCTGAGTGCTCCCAGCACTGGGGAGGTAGTCCTCCATTGGAGACAGGTCTTGCTGTTTTCAGTCCATTGAGAGGCTCTAAGCCCTCCCCCATAGCTCGTTCTACAGGATTGTTGGGCATCTCCGATGTCACCATGGGCCAGTGGTGGGTTTCTGCCATCCTCCACCTTCCTTCCTTCTGCCATTCTCTCTAGAAAACAGGTAGCACTGTCATGAAAAATGAGTTTATGTCGGCCAGGCAGTTAGTAAGCACTTGGCAATAAGGAAGGGCCAGAGGGTTGCTACAGTAAGCATCTACACTTTCTACTTCTCTCACAAGAGACTCACACTGTCTGTAAAGTAATGTAATGGGGTCCCATTGCCCTAAGGTAGCTAGAGAGGAGAGACATGGCCCCCATTGGTCAAAAGTGATAGCAAAGCAGTCCTACACAAACAGACACAGACACACACAGACAGACAGACAGACAGACAGACAGACAGACAGACAGACGGATGGACACGGGGGGGGGGGGAGAGAAATGCACAGATGCGCATGTACGCGTGTGCGCGCGCACGCGCGTGCGCGTGCACACACACACACACACACTCACATACTCACATATACACACATCACATCACACCCACTAACATCATCTCTATATTGTCCCTCTCTCCGCAGAAGTACCTGTCCCAGCTGGCAGAGGAGGGTCTGAAGGAGACAGAGGGGGCAGACAGCCCAAGCCCCGAGCACGGCGGGATCGGTCCACACTTGGAAAGGAAGAAGCTGTGATGCCCAGGCTGCAGCCGTCTCTGGAAGGTGGATGGGAAGCCTGCTGAGCTAAGGCCAGCCTGGCCTCAGGGACAGAACTGAGACCAGAGAGGAAGGAGAGCCAGGCAGGATGTGGTGCTTGGGCTTGTTCCGGGAGATGAGCAAAACACCCTGAAGTGTGTCTGGGAGCTGGCTCACCGTGTTGGGAATCCAGCTACCAGTGGTGACCAGCTTCCTGTGGGCTCCTGATTCCTTTAGTCTGTTTTCCCTCTCTCCCTCTCACCTATCCCTTCTGTGCCAAAGTTCATTTCCTTTTCATAAAATCCAACTTCTCAGGGATTGTCACTGTGTTTCAAGTTTTGATTGGATATGGTAGGTCTGTCAAATGAGGCTGGGTCACGCAAGGAAAAAGTTTAGTGGAAGGCCTGGACTTAGAGTCACTTCAGTGAACCTGAGGTGGCCTTGCAGCCTGGCTTCTGTGGGTCCCAAGGGTAGGAGAGCTGGGTCAGGTTCTGTAACCAAGGAATCGGTTGGCAGAGGTGGAAGTAGCTTCACTAGGATTTCCTCCAGTTGGACCCTGTCATTTTGAAAAGGCTTCTTTGTCTTTTTCGGTTTCTGGCTAGTTCTGGGAATCAAACCCAGAAGCTTGTACATTCTAAACAGGTGTTCTACCACAGACCTGTATGCCTAGAAAATGTCCCAGGTTTTTGTTTCAAGACTGGGCTCATGTAGTTCAGGGATTGCCTTTAATTTCCTCTGGAGCTAAGGTTATCCTCCACTCCTCATCCTCCTGCCTCTACCTCTTGAGTGCTATGAACACAGGTATTGTGCTAGGGGTGAAACCAGGGCTTCCGGCACAAGAGGCAAGCATACCCCTATTCTTAGGAAGTTATTCATCCTCAGCTATTCTAGAAAATCACTGGGCTAATGCCTTAATGTGTTATTATGCCCTGTTATAACAATAATGTATTATACGCTATTAGTAATAAATTCATGTTCATTTTATAAAGCAAAGAAGAACCCAATATTGAAGAAGTGCTGAGAGATTCAATCCAAACTTCTTGGTTTGAGGATGGGATTTGTTCTATTCAGGACAGTGAATTTGGTATAGATTCACTTTAACTAGACTTGAAGCCAGCGATATCTTCTCCCTACAGCTTAAGGAAGAAATCGATGCGGGCCTGCAGTGCACGCTGACCTCTGATCTCTCCACTGCTGACCAGCGTCAGCCTAACCCAGGAGCAAGGGACTGGCATCTGACCTTCCTTCATCCTTGGTGCCTCTACTTTGGGGTAGTTGATATTAAAATGGTTTGAAAATGCTCTCTCATCAAAGGAGAAACTAAGACATTTGGTTTGCTTGGTTCATGTAGGTAGGAGACAGAGGGGCTGCTTATGCTGACTTGGAGGTTAAAAGGCTAGAAAGAACAGGTCCCCAATTCCCAGCAGGGTCAGCACCCACCTCTCATATGGGCTGAAGGGTCTTAGTGGAAGGTCTTGGGACAAGGGAACTAGAAGACATGGACTCCACTAGAGCCATAGAACATACCCCCAAGTCAGAGAGCCTGGTGCTGTCTTCATGCGTGAGCACACCCCCTTGAAGTGGTTCACTTGTGTGAGCTGCTTGTTTATGTCCCAAGCAAAGGAAGGTAGAGCAGACAGGGAGTGTGTCTTTTATATTCCATTCTACACTCTGCACAAACGGAAGGCCAATGGAGAAATGATTTAGATCAGCACTGACATTTTATCAGTGAGGAAGCTGAGGCACAGAAAGGAGACAGGTGTAGAACCTAAAATAACCGTGTGTCAACTTTGAGGCCCATGGTTCCTGGGCAGGACAGAACTTTTGGAATCTATGAAAAAGGAGTTAAGGCAAAGAGAGGCCAGTCTGAAAAGGAGTGATAGGAAGCGGGGACTTCAGGAAGGTGTTATCCATCCCCTGGTGAGCCCCACAGGAGGTAACCCAGCACTGTGGTCATGTGCAAAGTCTCTTCTACTTCTCAGAAAACCTTTGACCTCTGAGAATAGCTGTTGACCACACCCCTAAATCCATCAGCACCTCCGTCAGAGGCTGACTGCTTTATCTTCCAGCAGAGTGAGGCAGACCTCCCGACACCACTGGCTCCTCTGCTCTAGCCTTCCTACAGAAAGCCGCACGCACGGCCTAGTTCTCAAACAACTCAGACAGTTCCCCTGGTTGTAAGTTGACCTTCATATTTGCAAAACCGAAAGGTGAAAGAAATGGCAGTCTCTACGTTTAGAGTCATGGGTGGTTCTATACGTGTGTGCGTGTGTGTATATATACATATATATTTTTATATAATTCCATTGGCATGGTTCTTGAATTTTTTTTTTTATTCCTGTGTGTTTTCCACAAATCACAGTATTAAAGACAACCAGGAAAATATTTATTTCTTTTTTAAAACATTAATTCAGTGTCTTGTCAATCCTTACAAAATGTCTCTCCCCAAGGTTGCTCATGAATGGTTGCTACCTTGTACAAAAAAAATTCATTTGCACCCTGGGTTAATGTGTCCAAAGGCCTGTGTCCTTTAGTGCTCACTGTAAGCACCTGATGGTGCTCCAGGTGGCACACCCAGAGGCTTTTGTGAATCTGCTGATATGAGCAACAGCCATTAGCATTCAGGTTTCCCATTCTTGGACAGTCCGAGGCGGTGATCTGTAAGATTATACTTGAACTGGACCAGAGATCATTGTTTATTTATTTTTTTTTGTGAGACTTTGAAAAACAGAACTATTAGTTAATTTAAGTTTGAACTTGTAAAGTATTAGAATATTTTGAGTGTCTTATATAAATTGTCACCACCTTTTCTGATCTATATAATTGACCTAAAGTGTTTGTTTTTACAAAAGGAAAAATGGTTTTTAATAAAGAGAATTTGAAAACTTGTGAGTGGCTATGTCATGCAGGGGTCCTTCAAATATCTGGCATGCGTGCATGCGTGCGTGCGTGCATGTGTGCATTTGTCTGTGTGTGTATATGTGTGTGTGTGAGCACACGCGTGTACACCTGTGAGTGTGATGCACATATTTGCAAGTGCATTTGGAGGACGACAGAGATTGATGTTAAGACATCCACCTTGACCCCCTCTCCACATTCTTTAATTGCTTTCCAGTTATTTGCTGACTATGTGCCACGGTGTACATGAAGATCAGAGGATAACTTGTGGAAGTTGGTCTCTTTCTGCCATGCCTGTCCTGTGGAGTACTCTTAGTTCATGGCGACACTGAACCATCTTGCCAGCTTCTGTTTTGAGGAAAGGTCTCTCACTAGAGCTTGTCAATGTGGCTAAGCTTGTTGGTCAGTGAACTTCAAGGACCCCCTTCCTGGGTGCTGAGGTCATAGGCTTTGATGTAAGTAGTGGGATCCAAACTTGGTCCTCGGGTTGGCGAGGCAACATTTCACTGACAGTTTCACTATCTCCAAAGCCATCAAATCTTCTAAGAATTTGAGCAGAGACTACAAACCAGCCCCCACTTAAGGGCTCTGGCATGGAAACCAGAGAGAATCAGGCTTTCTGTGCTCTAGAGGGTCTAGGATAACCCTCTGGAATCATGGGGCTTCTCACAAACCTGTAGTGTTACTACCCAGTGCTCTCTAAATCTTCTAGTGGCCGAACCATCTGTCTTGAAGCAGGGTCAGGCCATCTTACATGATGGATAATAAAGATCAAGTGATCAGTGTTGTCGTGGACACTGCCCCTAGCAGAGGCCTACCTTTGCTGTAGTCACCTCTGTCAGCTCCTTGCTGGGGTCCATTTCCTCGAGCACAGAAGGAGGTGATGCTGTTACATCAGGGTTGAGGGAGTTTGCTGGGAAGAACGTCTGCTGGCAACAAATCTTTGCTTTATGCCACAACCTTCCACTGTGCATGAGCTTACTCAACTGAAGCGAGGTGACTCTTCTGGGCCTCTTGGCTAGAGCTTTCAATGGCCTAGAACCTTCTCTATGCCCTTCTTTCTTTTTAGCCATAATCTTGAGTCAATGAGGATGGGATGGGCAGAGTGGGGCTACCTGTAATTACTGTAGCAGATTACAGATCTAACAAATGCTCCTATTGGGGCTGTTATGGCCCCACCCCGACCCCAGTCTCATTATGGCCAGTCAGGGACTGAGCCCAGGCTAGTCCCCAACAGGGCTGGAAAACATCCTTCCTTGCAGCTACTGTCTGTGTCCTAACTAACCAAAGGCAAGAATGGACCAGAACTCGTTCTGTACATTTCTGCCTTTGGTCAGGGCCCAGGATGCCTGAGGTGCTCCAGTGTCAGGTGTTCAATCCCAGAGTGTTGCTGGATGTACACAGCTCTGGAGAGCATAGTCCATTTGCCTGGGTCCCAGGGCTATGCAGTATAGACACTCTGACAAAGACCTGCTCTGAGCTTCCCCATGCCTGTGTATTCTCACCTACTCTCTGATGTTCCTAAAGCCTGGTCTGGGCCAATCCCCTTACATTCAATCCCCACCTTGTACCCACACCTTTCCTGACTGGCTTCCATGGTGTACAGGCTGGGGTTGCTCTTCACACTGCACTAGTCAGGGCGTTGAGGATTTAGCTCAGTGGCAGAGTGCTTGCCCAGCAAGTGCAAGGCCCTAGGTTTGGTCCTTGACACCAGAGGTGGGAGGAGGGGACTTGATGCTGATGTTGTTGGTCTCTGCTCTGTGCCCTTTGAGCATCAACAGCTGACTGTCATCTGTCTACACAGGCAGTGGTGAGATGTCTAAATATACTACCAAGAGCTCTCAATTTCTTTTTCTACCATGATGTTCTCTGAACTCCAAGTATTTAAGAGTAGGATGACCTCAAAGACTCTAAAGTCTTGGTCCTTCCTTCCTACTTTTTTATTGACTGGACTTTTGAGACATATTCTTGCTGTGTTACCCAGCCTGGCTTTGAATTCCTGAGCTCAATTCCTAACTCATTCTTCTCCAGCCTCATGTTCCTGTGCCCAGCGCAGTCTTTCTTTTTGTTCCTGTTGGGGCTGTTATAGAAAAGGGAGAGAGAAAAGACAGGGGCAGGTACAAAAAGGGGAAGTGACTTGCCTACAGCAACTCAGCTTCTTAGAGTTCAGTCTGAGTAGTACTACTGAGCCACACAGGGTGCTATTAAATTATCCAGGGAATTTTTCAGGTCAGCCTCTTGCTAGGCATTGACAGTCAGCAACACATTGAAGACAGATCCTTGGTCTAAATCACCTGGATAGCTTGCCAGAATGACAGATTCAATTCTCCTGTGGTGAGTCTGGTCTAGGTGAAGTCTGAACATTTGCATCTTATCAAGCCTCCAGGGAATTCAGGGGTGTCAGCTACCTTCTATGACAACTAGGGACTTCCCCATCAGTTCCTAGAATAGAAGGGACTTTTCTTATACCAGATGCAGGAGAGAGCTGAATGGAGACCATTCAGGAATGTGCAGAGGGCCGGGTCTAGAAAGTGAGACAGAGACCAGCCTGGCTCTGGCCGATGGAGCTGGTATGGTAGAGGTCAGGAGAATGAGGCACAAGGCAGGATTTGTTTAATGGGACTCATAGTTACTGGGAATAATCCTCAGGCCCTTTCTTTATAAACTTAAATTTTTAAATGTGTATATTATGTATTTTGATTATTATAGCTATTCCCCATTATAGCTATTCCCCATCCCCTCTGAACTCTTTCTCCTCTGGGATCTCTTTCTGTTGGTGGTTGCAAGTGTTCACTCTTTAGCCCCTGAAGATGGTCCTTCTGGGGAGACCTCAGTAAGGGGGGCTTGAGCACAGCCAGAGCCATGTCGTGTCAACAGGAGCCCAGAGGCTCCCATGTGCCTTCTTTCCTGCTTGGCAGGAACCAGTGGACCCAGCATTAGCCCTGCTGATTCTTGAGGCCCTCTGCAGGCCACCTGTGTGTACTTTGCAGGGACCATGTCCCTTGGCTTCTTCACAGTGCTGAAACATAGGTACTGATTTTTTCCCCAAGAAGGGAAAGTGAAGCTCCGAGAGACAAAGCCATCTGCAAAGGGCTGGACAAGCTGAAAGCCAGAGAGATGAACTTGAAGCAAACATTTATTTCATGTCACTTTTTCCTTCTTCCTTCCCTCTGTCCCTCCCTTCATCCTTCCTTCCCTCCCTCTCTCCTTTCCTCCCTCCCTTCCTTGCTTCCTTCCTTCCTTATCTGTGCACCTACCCTCCCTTCCATTCAAGATAAGTTTTTACTATGTACTCCAGGCTGGTTTTGAACTTACAATCCTTCTACCCAAGTCTCATGAGCACTGGTACTAAATAGGCATGTTGCCACACTGGGCTTCAAACTACACTCTTGGCTTCTGTCTCCTCTGCCCATCTGAGGCCTGACTTTTGTCCCTAGAGGCCATGAGCTCTGGGTGAACCAAGAATGGCATTGCTTAGCTGTTCTGCAGGTGTTCACATGGTATATATTCACTGATAAGTGATATTAGCCCAAATGCTGGGAATACCCAAGATACAACTTACAGACAACATGAAGCTCAAGAAGAAGGAAGACCAAAGTGTGGGTGCTCTGGTCCCTCTTAGAAAGGGGAACAAAATACTCATCGGAGGAAATACATAGACAAAGTATGGAACAGAGACTGAAGGAAAGGCCATCCAAAGACTGCCCCACCTGGGGATCCATTCCATATATAGTCACTAAACCCAGACACAATTGTGGATGCCAAGAAGTGCATGCTGACAGGAACCTGATATAGCTGCTAGAGCCTAACAAATACAGAGGGCATGCTCACAGTCAACCATTGGACTGAGCATGGGGTCCCCAATGGAGGAGTTAGAGAAAGGACCGAAGGAACTGAAAGGGTTTGCAACCCCATAGGAAGACCAATAATGTCAAGCAACCAGATCCCCCGCCTGTCCCCCAGAGCTCCCAAGGATTAAACTACTAACCAGGGAGTACACATGGAGGGACCCATGGCTCCAGCTGCATATGTAGCAGAGGATGGCCTTGTTGGGCATTAATGGGAGGAGAGGCCCTTGTTCCCAAGAAGGCTTGTTGCCCCAGTATAGGGGAATGCCAGGGAGGAAAGACAGGAGTGGGTGGGTGGGTGGGGGAACACCCTCAATGAATCAGGGGTAGGGGGGATTAGATGGGGGGTTTCAAAGGTGGAGACCAGGAAAGGGGATAACATTTGAAATGTAAATAAAGAAAAAGTTTTCTCATACTAAACTCTAGATAGTAATGGCTCCATGCCTCCCCTTCCTAGAAAGATCAAGGAAAGATGCCATACAGAGGAGAAACAAGAAGAAAAGAAGGGAAGAGGGAGGGAAAAAACCCTGTTTCTTCCTGTTCTCTACTCTGAAGATCTTACCTGGGGGCCTGTGTCTTGTGGGGACAAGGGGGACGAGATGAAAGGAGTTCCTGGGGCTATTCAGCTTCTGCCTACTTGAAGCAGGAGGAAAGGAAAGCACCTGCTCTCTGCTCTCTGAGCTTCAGGGACTTGAGCCCGAAAGGTGGTTTCCCTTGGCCTCAGAGCAGCAGCCAGCACTTGAGCTGTTTGCCTCCTCTTCTTCAGTGAAACTCTGCCTGCTAACCCCATTCCAGCAAATTGACAAGATGCTCAATACAAGTCAAATGAGACCAGATTAAGCCAGCTGAGAACTGTTGAATGATAATCGCAGAAGGTTAGAGGCAACAAGGGCGTGGCCTGTGAGAGGTGACTGACATGTGACTGGGAGTTTCAAAAGAGGAAGTGTGGTCTAGCCACTCTCCCTTGTTAGAATCTCTGTTGTGGGGAGGCTGCTCTCACTGAGGTCTATTCTATCCCTTGGAAGCTCTCTGGAGAGGTCGTTAGGATGCATTTTCCTCTGTGTTAAGGAAGTTTTATAGTCAAGGTGACATCCCTGTATCCAGAGACTCACTCCTCCCACCTACCTAAGAATCACTGCTTCACCTAGAGTTGGCAGTGCTTTCCTGTTCTGTTCTCAAATTCTTGAAATGTCTCCTGTTGACTGGCCGAAATTTTGGGATCAATGTTCATCAGAGGTGGAAGAGGCTGCCATCTTCCTTCATGTGGCTGTCGTGTCTGGCCATACCAGACAGCAGAGAGTCCATGTGAAGAGCCTGCATATGTTAATTCTGGGGGAAACAACTTCTCTAGCAATTGCTCCTTGGGGTCCTGGCAAAAGGATGACCACTGCCTACTGGACAGTAAGGACTCCCTGAGGTGAGATCAGAACCCCCCCATGTGTCTGAGAAGGTGTGGCACAGAGAGTTCTGCAAGGAACCGTTGGTTTGCCCTCAAGCCCAGGAGAGTGGCTTTCTATCTGGACCTGACCTAGTTCCCTAGGGGGACAGGATCTTTGAGAGCAAATTCATCATGAGGCTGGGAAATATCGCCTACTGCCACCTCCATCTCCCGTGTGCCTTGCCCTTGCCTATGGTATTGGAGTAAATCTGAGACAGTTCATCCTAGTAGGATGTGGTGGCTGCTTCCCTCCTCAGACTGTCATAATGTCATAACCCTTATACTCCTAGCCTCAGAGTGGAGAGAAACACTACCTGCACTCATCTTCCCAATCTGATGAGGGGGTCAGCTATTAGTAGCATGTAAAATGCCTCCTAGGGCAGGTTTCCTTGGGAGCCACTACTCTAGGACCCAGGTCTTGGTTTTATGTTTTCTTTACCCTAGGACCAGGATCATTGACTTCTTTCTACGTGAAGGACTAAGTGGCCTCCTTACTCATCCCTGGGACCAGCTACAGTCGAAGTGTTCCAGACAACAAGTCTCTGCCCAGTAACCAGACACCATGAGGACTGGTCTAGCTACTTGACTGTAGTTACAGGCCCTGGGGTACCATACCTAATTCCTGCAGTGTTTTCCCCATCTTTCCATTTCTAGCTCCCCCTACCCTAGGGCTGGGAGTTGCCTCTGATAGTCTCATAGTCCTTCTTAGTTGCCCCAAATACAGCCTTTTAATACACACTGGGTTCATTTGTACTGGGACTCCTAAACAGGCCCATTTCTCTGTCCCCCTAATCTGTCTGACCTTGTTCTGTATCCCTACCTAGCCAGGCCCACCCAGTTCCACAGGATCTTCCCAGGCAGAGCTTGGAACAAAGCAGTATGTGTGACAGTTGTGTCAACACTGGATGGATAGCCTTGATTCACCCCGAACTTTGGAAACCACACCTGCCTACCCAATGCCCACACCTCATGCCAATCCTAGGACTGTGGGGAGCTCCTGGCACTTCTCCCTCCAGTCATCTAAAAGGCACTGGAGTACCGGGGCAAACAGGAGATGGAATAGAAGAGCCCTGGCAGAGAGAGACCTCAGTATGCATTGATGGAATTGGCTAGGTGATTAAGAATTAAACCTGACTTTCTGGGGGATATGCACCTACAAATGGCAATCCCCAGAGCCATGTTCAGCCCAGCCCAGTTCTAGAAGCTCCCAAGGAACAAGGCCTCAGGGACTTGAGGATTCTGGCTCTTCTACCTGAGGTTTCCACATTCTTCCAAAGAAATCTTTCCACACTGTTTCAAAGACTTTGAATTCAAAGAAGCCTTAGGCCCTTGCGAGGGTGCGGCTATCACTGGCTCTACTCTTTGGTAAAGTTAGTAGATCAGACAAGGACTTCAGCTGCACCAGTGTGACTCCCCACTTTCCTATGAGTTCCTGCTAAGCCAAGCCACTCCCTTCTTATTGATACTCCCACTGCCCAGCACCCTGCAAAGGGAGGGACACACTCAGCACGCTGTGGGCTGGCATCTTGCCTTATGCTAACAGGTGAACAGCATTTAGCTCAGTGAGGCAGGATCTGCCAGTCAGGCTGCAGACCGCTCCCATCACCAGGGATCCGAAGTTCTCTCACAGTCCATCTCCAGACCTTACTCTCCAGCTACTCATGGACACCTTAGAGGCTGAGGGCCCAGACACCAGGGTACAGCAAGATGGACAAACTGGGTCTCCCTCCCTTATCCCTTTTGCAAATGATGCTTCTCAGCTTTGACCTTATTTCTTCAAGGTTCTGGGGATATATTATCTCCTAGTGTCTTAGGGTTTTACTGCTCTGAACAGACACCATGTCCAGGGCAAGTCTTATAAGGACAACATTTAATTGGGGCTGATTTACAGGTTCAGAGGTTCAGTCCATTAACATCAAGATGGGAACATGGCAGCATCCAGGCAGGCACAGTGCAGGAGAAGCTGAGAGTTCTACATCTTCATTTGAAGGCAGCTAGCAGAATACTGACTTCCAGTCAGCTAGGATGAGGGTCTTAAAACCCACACCCACAGTGACACACCTACTCCAACAAGGTCGCAACTCCAAATAGTGCCACTCCCTTGGCCAAGAATATGCAAACCATGATACCCAGGGTCCAGCCTCCCCTTTCTCCTTACAAAACTCTACAGCTCCCCAGAGCAGTTCTGAAACCTTCTCCATTGATTGAAGGCTTCAGTCTTTTGCCCTTTATTGTCCAGATGTCTAAAAAGTTTGTTTACTTAATGAATGTATATAGGTATTTGCCTGAATGAATTTATGGGCATAACCTTCATGCAAGTCAGATCCCATGGACCTTGAGTCACAAGTGCTTGTGAGTTGTCATCCAAATTCTGGGAAGTGAATTCAGGTCTTCAGAAAGAACAGCAACCGCTCTTGACCAGAGAGCCATCTCCCTAGTTGTTGCTCAGCCCTTTTCAACTACTGTTTATCTACAGAAATAGGAATGGAACTCAGTCTCCATGAGGGTTAACGGAGCCTTCTACTACAGTACGAGACCAATCCCAACCTCTCTGCCCAGTCTGTCCATCTCAGTCAGCCTGGCCAGCACATGGGGGTCATTTTCCAACCTGCCTCTTCCACTGACTGTCTGGGTCACCTGTTGAGGCCACTTCGGTCCCAGCTTTCTCCCTCCATCATTCAAGGTAGGATTCATGGTCATAGAAAGGCTTTGACCTAATGTTTAAGCACATATACAAGCATGTATGTGCGTGTACATTTGTGTGCACTGTTAGGTGTGTGAGTGCGCACATGTGAAGCTCACACAGAGCGGCTGTCATGGTTGAGGGGTTTGCTTTCTAAGAATTCCTGGGATGCCTGTCGTTGGTAATGCCCTTCATCCATCTGGCTTTCATTGTGTGTGTGTGTGTGTGTGTGTGTGTGTGTGTGTGTGTGTATACATATACATATACATATACATATACATATACATATACATATACATATACATATACATATACATATACATATACATATACATCATATACATCGGTGAACCTTCCTCCTCTGCCCGCTATCCCTGTTCCTAGCCAGACTGCTATTATTATGGGACTACTTAGTGCATCTTCCTTTCTACCCCTCCTTTCTAAATCAGTTCTGTCTACCCAGCTTTCCCTTCTCTTTCCTGTTAAGTAGAACGGACTAAAAACTGGCTTAGAGGAAAAAACAAACAGATGAGGGAGGCTGGGAACTATCCAAAGATGGCCAAGATTGACAGTCAGAGGAAGAGAAAAACAGAACGATCTCTCTCTCCAGGGACAATTACAGGGCTGGCTTATTGCATATGGCTGGAGATTCGGAAACCTAGAGAGACATGGCTGTGGATGATAGATCTGGTCTCATTTCATGCTCTTCGGGGTAAGCTGGACTCTATTTTTCCTTTATCTCAAAGCAACATTAACTTATCAATGGTAAGTCTTACTCTTATATGTGGGATACCTGGAGAAAAAACAGTATCATTAATCAAACTCTAACACATACATCATTAGTTAGATGCATCTGGTTTTCAGGAATGTTCAAGTATGAAAAACAAACATGTATCACAGTAAACATGTGCATTACTTTTAGATTCTTTTTTTCCATTGATTTATGTATTTATGTATTCATGTTACATCTGGATCTCAGGCCCCACCTCCTCTCCTCCCAGACTCACCCTCACAGATCTCCCCCCAATTACTCCCTCCCCTTGAGTACCATCCACCCAGGGACATCCAGTTGCAGCAGGACTAAGTGTATCCTCTCCCTTTGAGACCCAACCAGGCAGTCCGACTAGGGGATGGGGATCCAATGGCAGGCAACAGAGTCAGAGACAGACCCTGATCCAATTGCTAGGGGACCCAGATGGAGACCAAGCTGCACATCTGCTACAAATGTCTGGGGGATGTAGGTCCAGCCCCTGCATGTTCTTTGGTTGGTGGTTCAGTCTCTGTGAGCTCCCATGGACCCAGGTTAGTTGACTCTATAGGTCTTCTTGTGGTGTCCATGACCTCTCTGGCTCACTCAATCCTACTCCCGACTCTTCCACAAGTCTCCCCAGGCTCTACATAATGTTTGGCTGTGGTCTCTGCATCTGTTTCCATCTGCTGGGATGAAACCTCTCAGGATACAGTTATGCTAGGCTCTTGTCTGCAAGCATAGCAGAGTATCAGTAATAGTGTTGGGGGGCTCTCATGGGGTGGGTCTCTCAAGTTGTGCCAGTTATTCTTTAAAATGCAGCAATGTACTGGGCACGGATGGCTATGCAGGATTTTTAAATCCATGGAGACAGATATATCTGTGTCTCCCCTTACCTTGGGACCTTATGCCACCTTCTCTTCATGCTTGGCACATGAGATAGACTCAGCTTCACTGACAGGAGCAACAGCATGTTCTCAAGGAACTGCAGACCAGTCCTCTCTCAAAGTCTCCATAGACACTCAGACATCTGAATGGATAGAAAACAGATCACATGAACATCTGCACACCCCTACCACAGCATAGTCTAGACAGCAGGGAGTTCATAATGGTTTGGTTTCAGTCCTCCCATGTATGTTTGGGCTCGTGACATTCTTGGTGCCAATTGCTCTGACTATCTCAGGCTCTTGAAGAAATCCTAGAGAGAAGTGAGCACACAAAGAACGTATTTGTGTGTGCAGTAGTGGGGGTGCCCTGCAGCTGTTTTAAGAAAGAAATGTGGTAAAAATTAAGAACACGAGGCCAGATCAGACTACCCTAAAGGGAAGAAAGGGAGCTTGTGGTGGAGAGTCACCCCACCCCCACTCCTGCCATCATTTAAGGGCTCTGCAGAGGCATATGGGAAGAGACAACCAGAACGGTAGATGGACATCTGGGGAAGCAGGACATCAAGAAAAGCCAAGGGAATCTTCCCGGTGGTGGAGGCCTGGGCTTCCCCATGTGTTCTGAGGGCACACTGCTTCTGAATAGAAGCTGGATGAAGCAGTGGGCTAACTGGGAAAGGAGAGAAGCCTTAAGCAGGGGGCACTGTGTTTGAGCTAAGGCCATTTCAAAGCTGCAGTTCCTGGGGGTGACAGAGCTAATTTTCATCAATTTGTAGATGCAGGCATATCCAACCTGTGGCCCATCAGCCACGTGTGTCTAAGGCTGTTAATACAGCCCAACACAAACTCTTAAGCTTACTTAAATTATGAAATCTTTGGTGATTTTTAAAGATAATTCAGTAGTACAGTCCTCAAATATGAACCTTGTAGACAAAAAAGTCATGTTGCAATGTTAAGAGGTTGGGCATGGGACGTGAAGATGATTCATGTTAAAGCACTTTCTAGGGAAGAGATGGGAATCCCCCATGCAAGCTGACCAGCTAGACTGGCCCAACTAGAAAGTTCCGGGTTCAAGAGCGGGAACTTGCCTCAATATATAAAGTAGAAAAACAATATATAAAGCAGAGAGGAAGACATTCAACATCAGCCCATGGCTTGCACACATGTGTATATATGCAAATGTTCATCCACATGTTCCTACATGAATGTAAATACACATACACATATGCATGCACACATACACACCCCACACATGTGCACACAATTTTATAAAACAAACAAATCAAAAGGTTATGTGGCTGTTTCAGTTCCGACTTTGGAATCCCCTCTGCCTTACCCCAACCACCCCAAGAGACTCAATGGCATCAATTTCTCAAGCCAAGCCTGACCAAGATAGGAAATGTATAAACAGTCATAGCCGCCATTGCTGAGAATTGCTGCAGAAAAAAAAAAAAAAAGCCAACCTCTGCAAACACACATGGTCTGACCAACATGGGCTCTGGCCTCTGGGTCCTGCATGTAGAGTTGAGTTCACAGGCTGCCAAACTTGCTACAGGAGCCGCTGTCCTAGGTGGGCAAGGTCCCACCTGGGAGCTTCTCTGCTTTAATGTTCTCTCTAGTCTGATGCTGGCCTCAAGCTTCCTCTAAAATAGATCTAATCAGCAGTCAGGACAACTACTTACCACATAGAGTTTGTTTTTTCGTATGATCGTCCCTGTTGTAGTAAATAATTAGACAGGGGTTTCTACCTCACCTTTGATCATTTAGTTCCTGGCTAAAAGATACAAAAGCTTTATATTTATAATAGGCCTCAATAGCACTAGAGCCAGGCAGATATCTACCCTTTAAGCAATTTTGTCTTCTAACCTGTCAAACAATGCCAAGATGTGACTTGCCATGTTCTGCCTGGGCTGCTCTTACTCTGACTGATCCTCATGGCCAGTTCTCACAATCCCTTACCTCGTGGCATCTTTCTCTTTCTCCACTCTCCTCTCCTTGTGGTCTTCACCTCTAACCCCAAGCCCTGAAATTCAAGCCCTGCCTACCTCTCTTCTGCCTAGCTACAGGCTCTAGGCATCTTTATTGACCAATCAGGGATAACTTGGGGGTCACATAGCATCATTTGGTGTACCTGAGGATTTCTTCCTCTCTGAGGGCAACCAAATCTTGGAGACTAGCATTTAGCCATACAATCGATAGCTACAGACCAAACCTCAGCATGTCCCTTCCTTGTTCATCCTGTGAAGATGCTGCTGTTCCCTGTAATTTAACAGCGCGACTCAGTCTGTCCTGTCCTTCTCAGGCAGGTGATCATCAGCGATAGACCTAAGCAATCAGAACACTTCATCCTTATTCACTGATGTGGGAGAGGGACATTTTAAAAGTTCTGTTATTGGTTAAGAGCACTGATTGCTTTTCCAGAGGTCCTGAGTTCAATTCCCAGCAACCACATGGTGGCTCACAACCATCTGTAATGGGATCTGATGCCCTCTTCTGGTGTTTCTGAGGAGAGTGACAGTGTACTCACAACACATAAAATAAATAAATCAATCTTTAAAAAAAAAAAAGTTCTATTCTTCCTCCATCTACCTACTATGACTGTTTTATTTCCCCCTTCTAAGTGAGATTCAAGCTTCCTCACTTGGGCCTTCCTTCTTGTTTAGCTTCTTTGGGTCTGTGGAGTATAGCATGGGTATCTTGTATTTTATCTACTTGTAAGTGAGTACTTACCATGTATGGCTGTCCTCTGAGAAGCTCCACCCAGCAGCTGACTCAGATGGATGCAAAGACCCACAGCCAAACTGTTGATGAAGCTTGGGGACTCTTGTAGAAGAGTTGGGGGGAAAGATTGCAGGTCCCGAAGGAGAATGCCACTGGAAGACCAAAATGTCAACAAACTTGGACCTTTGGGACTTTCAGAGTCTGAATCATCAACTGGTTCAGTCTGGGCATCATACACAGACTGGACCTAGCCACACCCACCACACACAGACATATGTATCAGATGTGCAGCTTAGTTTTCATGTGGGTCCTGAACAACTGCAGTGGGGGCTATCCCAAAAGCTGTTGCCTGTCTGTGGGATATGTTCTTCTAGTTGGGCTGCCTTGTCTGGCCTCAGTGGGAGAAGATGTGCCTAGCCTTACAGAGACTCAAGGAGCTAGGGTGTGGGGATACCCAGGGGTCCTCTACCTGCTCCGAGGAGAAGGGGAGGGAAAAATTGTGGGAGGGGATGACCAGGAGGCAGGGCAGTGAATGGGATGTAAAGTGAATAAAAAATGTTCTATTCTGAGCTCACTCAATTTAGGTCTGTGATCAGTTGAATGTAGACCTCTGATCTTTGTATAAAATAAGGTCAAAATTATTTTTTGAAATCATATTAAAATTTTATTTGTTCCAGCACTTGAGAGGCAGAGTCAGGCAGATCTCTGTGTTTGAGGCCAGCCTGATCTTCAGAGAGAGAGAGAGAATTCCAGGATAGCCAGGGCTATACAGAGAAGCCATGTCTTGGGAAATGAAAACAAACAAACAAACAAATAAATAAATAAGTACTCCCCTCCAAAACATATTTTATTTGCTTTTCTCACTTGTTGACACTTAAACTGACAGGACAAAAGCAATGGAGAGAGCAACCCTGATTACCTCAACCCTGGGTGCCTCTGTTCTTCTTAGGGAAAGCACAGAGGGTCAAGGTGCTTCAGCTCCTCCTCTCAACAGTGGTGTTGTCCTAACAGTTCCTCTGACACTGAAACATTCCACACTGCAGAGAAGCTCTTCACACAGGAAAGTGAACAACTCAAAATAAGCTTCAGGAAGTTCCTGAAACTGATCAGATTCAGTAGGCTCCTCCCTACTAGAGTAAGCAATAAAAGCCGAGAATCCTCACTAGACTGAAGAATCTTAGGCTGCAAAGGTTCAGGCAAGCCAAGCTGTAAAGAACTCTGAGGCCAGACCAGACTAGATCAGATCAAACCAGACCAGACCAGACCAGACCAGACCAGACCAGACCAGACCAGACCAGACCAGACGCCTGGAAGAAGCAGAAACCAGCAGAGCTGCCTGAAAGAGGTTTAGACCAATTGAGGCACCTGGAAAGGACACTCTCCAACCTGTTGATCTGCCTACAGGCTGTGCAGTGTACTCCAGATTCCCAGATTTTTTTTTAACTGTCGCCTATGCTGGAGTGGGCTTTGGTGATTCGGAAGTCTTTGAGTCATTTCTGCTCCTGTAAATAAACCTTCATCTATATCCCTGTAAGTAGTCCCAATAAACCTCATTGTTTCACCAGTTTCTAAGGTCCTGTGCATTAAACGAAGTGCTCTGTGCATGATAGGCAAGCACTCTATCTACTGAGCTACAACCCAAATCCATGAAGTATCATTCTGTGAGGAGCATCTTGGGGCACCAAGTCACAGGAAACAGTCCAGAAAACATGGCTCTCAGGACTACTGACTTTGGTGTTGGTAGACACACTTTATCATGGGCTCCCTATCTGGGTTGAGTAGATGTATATATTACATCTCCTCAAGAAAAGTTTGTCATACAAAATAGCAGGAACCATCAAGAAGTAGGTCTTCAGCCATATGAATATTGTGCTACACATATAGGCTTTACCCTACAGTTGCAGACATCATGGCTACTGGTTTTTAAGTTCAGAGTCACATGCATAGTTTATCTGTCTGTCTGTCTGTCTGTCTGTCTGTCTGTCTGTCTGTCTGTCTGTCTGTCTATCTGTCTATCAGTCTGTCTGTCTGTCTGTCTGTCTGTCTATGTAAATGCTTTTATTGTCGTTGTCTCTTGTACAGCCTACATGACAGTCTGCAGTAGTCTGGGCAGACTGTCTCACACGTGTAACTCCAGCTTTCAGGAGGAAGAGGCAGAATGTCTACAAGTTCATGGCCACTCTCAGCTACATATGAAGTTTGCACTCAGCCTGGGCACCAAGAGACCATGACACAATAGTTAAATGAACTCAAAATAAAAATAGTCATTCAATTTTCCACATCCATCTACATCTATAGAGTCAACCAATTATAGATCAAAAACATTCAGGAAAAAATGTGTGTCAGTTTTGAATGTATATACACATGATTCCCTGGGGGAATATTCAATAGCTAGTCTCAACACTGACACTCCACTGATAAGTGTAAACAATCTAGAGGTCCTTTAAGGTATATGAAAAGATATATGTAGGCTTTATGCAAGCATTATATCATTTTATGCAGGGACTCACTTATTTGGGGTTCCTGAAATCAGTATCCTGGGGGATGAATACCGTAAACTGCACAAGAAGAGAGACTGTTTGATTTTCTGTGTGCCTAAGCCCTGATATATGCTCAGCCCACTACAGACTCTTGAGAAGTGTGTTGACTAACGAGCCAATGAATGATGGATGCTTTTTCTAGTCCCCAAGCTCCTTAGCCAGATCCCTGCCTGTATTATTGATGTTGCTGTGAGCACTGGACTCTGCACTGTGGCCAGTTGTCTTCCCCAATGATATGTTTTTCAAGATGCAGTGACATTTTTAGATTTAAATTCATTCCCTTAGCGGCCAGGACTCGGCAAGAACAACTGTTTTCCATTAAACTCAGCCTCTGGGAGGCCTCCAGTCTCCTAGTGGTTTGGGCTAGGGAAGAGCCAGTGGTTTTTGGTTGTCATGTCATTAGACAAAGTGCTAATGCCAGCCATGGAAAAGGAAAAACCCACAGGAACTCTGCTTCTTGTCCTGCCATGCTAGGCTATTGAGCAATACTTTTCCAGGAAGTGTGTATATATGCTCTTAGATGCTTTTTTGAGCTCTTGGGTCTAGCTTTGTTTCCTTCTTGAAAAGTTTTGTAAAAAAGTGGAAAGATTTGGGGATGGAGAGGTAGCAGTTAAGAGCACTGACTGCTCTTCCAGGGGACACAGGTTTGATTCCCATCACCCATGTGGTAACTTACAACCATCTCTAAATCTAGTTCTGAGGGAACTGAATTCCTCTTCTGGCCTCAGTAAGTATCAAGCATGTACATGGTGCACAGGCATGCTTGCAGACAACACACACACGTGAATTAAAGTAATAATACATTTTTCTGCAGGCGATTTTAGAGTCAGAGACAAGAGAAAGCATGAACATTTCCTGACTGACATTATCTTGAAAGCATTGACACATTAGTTGACTATCTTCCATCTAAAAATTATTAAAGAAAAAAAGGAATATTTTATGATATGCATATTATGTTAAGTTCGACTGCTTCTTTCAGAGAGGTAACACATAAAATCTTGTTACAACACACATAGATGAAAATTTGATGTAGATTTTAATGATAGAAAACACTTTATTTGAATCCCAACTAGGCCAAACATTATTCTTCAAAAGAAAGTTAACTTTGCTCATTAGGAAACCTGTATTACAAAAAGCTATTTTTTATTATTATGCTTTTAACCTCACCAATAAAAATCTCTTAGAGGGCTGGAGATGTAGTTCACACAGTAGAATATGTATCCACGACGCCCTGAGTTCAGTCTCCAGCCCCACATGAACAGGTATGGCAGCATGTGCCTGGGATCCAGGTCTCAAGTTCTTCCCTGCTTATATATGGAGTTCAAGACCAGTCTACACTGTATGAAACTCTTCTCTTTAAAACATTTAGCCAGGTGGTGGTGGCGCACACCTTTAATACAAGCACTTGGAAGGCAGGGACAGTCAGATCTCTGAGTTCTAGGCCAGCCTGCTCTATAGAGTGAGTCCCAGGGTTACACAGAGAAACCTGGCCTCGGAAAAAATGGAAACAAAATAAAACAAAAACCTGAAAATAAAACCCATCTCTTAGAACTCTGTTTTCCCTTTCGCTTTTTAAGACCTAGATAATTACATTGATCTTTGGCTCTTAAGATCCACAAACTCTAAGATATTTACTATTTTCTTGTTTTTAGGAAAACTTTGCCAGTCTATGCTTAAATGGGTGACACGCAGCATCTTTAGGAGTCATTATGTGGCAAGGAAGAAGGGGGTGTAAATCGGTTCATCTGTAGTCCTTGTAGGAAGTCCTGTGGGTTCTGCGTAGAAATACAATATGGCTTCTGTCCTTGGGGAGCTTACTCTCCAGAGTAGGGCAGTGGAAACTGGCTGGCTCTTGTGTGCCTGTGCATAGGTTGATGAGATGAAATGCCTCCTAACAGACTTTAAATGTGTCAGCTTGTTACTGGGTTGTCTTGGCCAGAGTATATCTTCCCAGATGGACTCTGTTAGAGCAGTTCTAAGCATACAAGGAAGACTGGATCAGGTGAGAACCACAAGACCAGCAGGGAAGAAGCCAAGTCCGGAATGTCAACCAGGATGGGGTGGTGCTGTGATATTGGTTCAGGCAGAAGGCCAGAGAGTCAGCCAAAGGTGGCACAGCACAGGAAAAACACGTATGTTGGACTCAGCAGCTCTGCCTGGTCAGGGACTTTCTCTCCACTCTCTAGAGAGAGTGGCTAAGTTGACACCTCAGCTTCCTGGGCTCCAGGGTGGCTTAGTATAGCAATGGTGCAGGGTAACCCTCTCAGTGCAAAGGGCTGTGGGTATGTTGCTGCTTGTGCTTCTGGCCTTGAGAAGTGTTCTTGAGAAGTTCTTGGGCCTCCCAGAAAGGATGATGATAAGGCTTGTTATCTTTTCACCCTCTGCTTCAACTGAAGAAACTGTATGCAAGAAAAACAGGTGTCCCAGTTCACTGGAACCATGAGCCTTTGCCCTGAGGCCGAGTCAGTTGGTGGTGTGGTCTCCTCGTGCTCCCCAGTTTTGCAGTAGATAGTATGTTTTCAAGGGAAACAGAGCCTTAAGAGAACATCTGGGTGCCTCTGTGACCACCCCAGCACATGCCATGTAATTCTGAAGCTCCTGTGACAGGGAATCAGGTTGGAAGAAGAACATCCCGAGGACATCCTAGCTCACTGCTATCAGAAGTCACTCAGGAGATGACTGTAGGGCTAATTACAGACTGACCCCTGCCTGATCGCTCCTTAAGAAGCTAGGCAGAATGGTGTGAGCTGTTTTTGCTAAGCCACCCTGGGAATGGCTTGGGATGAAGGTAGGCTTGGGGGGGTCAGGAGAAGGCTACCTAGAGTCCAGGTTTTGTCTTTTAGTGGTTTGTCAATTGGCAAGTAACAGCTTGGTATGCGTAAATGTGTATGCATATGTGTAAACGTGCATGTATATGTGTATAAGTGCATGTATATGTGTATATGTACATGTATATGTGTATGTGTGCATGTATATATGTATATGTGTATATAT
>JANHMN010000003.1:179175103-179249720 GCA_030674055.1 Rhabdomys pumilio
CTGTAAATGTGCATGCATATGTGTAAATGTGCATGTATATGTGTATATGTACATGTATTTGTGTATGTGTGCATGTATATATGTATGTGTGCATGTATATATGTATATGTGTATATATGTGTATATGTGCATGTACATGTGTATATATGTACATGCATATGTATATATCTGTAAATATACATGTATATGTGTATATGTGGATGAATTATATATGTGCATATATGTGTGTATACGTGCGTGTATATGTGTAAATGTACATGCATATGTATATATGTGCATGTATATGTATGTGTATGCATATGTGTACATGTGCATATATGTGTATATCTGCATGTATAAGTATATATGTGTATGTATATGTTATATTTGCATGTATATAAGCAGCATACTTATACTCATTCATGCACGTGCATATACATATATATGTGTGCATGTGGAGGCCAGAGGTCAGCACTGAGTGTCTTTTTTTTATCATTCCCCTGCAGATTTTGTGAGATACATTCTCTCACTGAACCTGGAGTTCACTGGCTCAGCTATATGAATTAACCAGTTAGCCCTGGGTCTGCTCCATCATTGCTAGGGTTACAGATGTGTGCAGCTGTGCCCACTATTATGTGGTTTTGGGGATTCACATGTATGTCCTCATGCTTGCTCAGCAAGCCCTTTATCCACTGAGCCATCTCCTAAGCCCCACACATGATAACTTCTCTAAGTTAGATGTGTGTCTAATGTCAACATAATGAATGAACCTGTCAAGAAGACAGAGAAAGCCCTCTCTTCTTCAGCTAACTCCCCATCCCTAGACACATGTCATTAATACTTCGCTTCTAATACTTCCAGGCTTTCCTCAAGGCTTGTGTTGACACAAGTAGAAAACAAAGGTGTTTTGTTTCTATCCAACAACATATCATATGCATGAGATCAAAGTCCACACTCACAAAATATCCTTCTCGTTGACTAGTGTTTCCTAATATGTGATATTAACACAACCTACTGATGCATATTTAGCTTGTTCATTTAGTTGCAATGAACACATATATGATCGCGAATTGGCGTAATTCCAATCTCTCAAAAAGTGCTATTGCTGGGTCGAAAAGTAGATACACTTAGAATTCTAGAAGAGCCTGCCAAATCGTCTTGTTCTAAAGCGTGCCGATCTAAACTCACAAGAGCAGTGTGTGAACACTCATTTCCATGTCTTCCTGCAAGCACTGGGTTCTATTAATTTTTAAGATTTTGCATTTCCCTGAAAGAAGTGAGGTTGGACATCTTTTTGTGTTTATTAACCATTGTCCTTTTCTCTGAATTTCTTATTTATATTCCTTACTTATTTTTCCTTTCAGATGTTCAAGTTGGGAACTCTTTGAACATTAAGTGTGGAAATCTATCCACTGAAAGAGAGGAAAAAGACAATGTTTTGAAGCACCCAGGAGGGTGTGGAAGCCAGAGTCTGATGGCAGTGGGCACCAGGCATCTGTGCTTGGTGAGAAATATCAGCCCTCTGTCTGCTGAAAGCCAAAAATATTTCGCCCGAGCCTGGCATTTGTTTTTGAACTTTGCACTATCTTTCATCATGCAGGAGTTCAAACGTTCCAGCGTTCAAGTCTGCTTCTGGGCTTCCTGTCTTGCTTAAGTGGCCTCTTCATCCTCACATTATGCAAACGGTTTCCTGGGCTTCCTTGCAAATATTTTTATAGCTTCGTTTATGTACTTGCATGTGTTTAGCGCGCACAGGAGTTTGTGTTTGGGAACACATGAGGAATATACATTGGCGGGATAGTCATGGTCTTACTGTCAAGCTGCTTCTCTCGCCTCTAAGTGCACCAGGGAGATGGTTTCTTAACTGATTTTGTTATTTGATGATGTCATACATATACACAGCATGTTTTCACTTTCTCTCCATACCCAGTCTTTTCTTCTTCCATCTCTGTTAAGGGCCTGCTCTCTTTTCAACCCATTCCCCTGTTACAGGAGCCAAGAGGTGGGGCAGTTACAGAGGTATCTGTTGTTCTGTCAAAGCTATGTTTCCTTTGAGAAAACATTATCCAGCTTAGGTGAGAGTTTCTCCCTGAAAATGTGGAGACCACAAAGGACCAGACTTGTTGCTATTGTCCTGACCAATCCCTTACCCAGGTTCATGCCTTCTGGGTTGGTTTTGTCACCCAGTGGATCAGAACTATTTAATAGACCCTACTGATGCCACCAGTGGCCTGATCTTCCTGAAGGCAATGATCTTCCTTCTTCTTCTTTTTTTTTTTTTTTTTTCGAGACAGGATTTCTCTGTGTAGCCCTGGCTGTCCTGGAACTCACTCTGTAGACCAGGCTGGCCTTGAACTCAGAAATCCGCCTGCCTCTGCCTCCCAAGTGCTGGGGTTCTTCCTTCTTCTTGAGTCTATCAGTAATCAACAGCTCAATAGTGAGGGGCAGGGACCCCTGAATACCCTCCCCTGTGCATTTCAGACTGCTGATGGGTCCATCCTTTTATAAGTCCAGTGCAGGCATCTGTAGCTGCTCTCATTTGTGATAGTCAATTCTGTGTCTTGCCTTGAAGGTGGCATTTTGCAGCCCTCCTGGAAGATATCTATTTTTGAGTAAAAAAAACAAAACCATCTCATTAATGCAGTCATTTGTATGTGTGGCATGACAACCGGTTAACAGTGGTTATTAATGTACGTGGTGACTGGTTGTTTATACGGGATTGCAGATGTTTCTACATTTTCTTTCTTTTTACTTGAATTTTTGTGTTGTACATAAACGATATCTTCTTGTACACTGAAATATATTTAGAGAAAAAGTGTCAAGAAGGTGCTTTTATGACCAGGACTTCCCATTAGTCTGGCTGCCTTGTCAAGGAGGCTGGAGATTGTCCAGGACAGCCTTGGGTAGTTTGCTGCTTTTTGCTCTCAAACACTGGGCTTGATACAAAGCAGAGATACCTGCTCAGTTGATTCCATTTCTCTAAAAACCCACAGGATTCACACAGATGTAAAGACAACAGATCAACTCATTGAACTTAGGTGTTTGGTCTGGCCACAAATCTTATTTCCTGATCCGCCCCCTCTCCTCCCATACTGGGTAAACCACATGTGTTGGGAGGAAATTCACCTTCTAAAACCATGAGTAAAGGTCAAACAGATTTGCATCCTGGACCAGCTGATCAAGGAGCATGCTTGTTTGGACCATCCGACCTGTTTGCAGATACAGTTGGGCAAGAATACGATTGTCCGTCTGCACCCCAGTGGTTAGCTTGGGTGGCCTTAATTCCTTGAGTAATGTCTCTGTCTCTGACTTTTTCTATGATCTCTGAGCCACACTTGATATGTAGTCAGCTGACCTAACTGTGGCCAGAACACTGAATGAGACTTGTTGCTTCCTGGCTCTGGATGTCAACACTGGAATACTTTAAATACTCAAGTTTTAATACGTGGATATATTTGAAGATAATTTGTTTTTTAAAATAACATTCTGTAAAGTGTTGCCTTGTTAAACTCTGCAGGGCCACCACTAAAAATGTCCTCCAAGCCCCCAGAGCAATCATTCCGTTATGACGGCTGAGTGACTGACATATATAGACCTGTTTGTCCCAGAACTAACTGGTCCCGTTGCATTTCAGAGTCTTCCTTCTCTACAGTTTGTTTTCTGTCCTTTTGCCTTTTAACATATCTGTTGATAATCTGTGCATTTATCTCCAGCAGCCAAACTCTTGCTAATAATCACATGTCACCAAAGGTCGGAAACCGGAAAACCAAGCCTATTGTCAAGACTATTGTCAAAGAAAGTACATTCTCCAGGGGCAAACCTAATGGGACTTTTGGCTGAGTGAGGACTGAGGTGATGGGGGTTCTCTCTCTTGCTCCTTCACAAGTCTTTGAGGGAGGAGAATTTTCTTCCTGGTTTTCACAGCGATTAGATATTGTCACTTTACAGCTGAAGAAAGGATACCAGTGGACCATGACTCAGGTTAAGAACACAAGGCAAGTGAGTGACACACAATAGTGTCTTCCTCAATCCATGCCCTCTCTCCTGAGGTTGGGGCCTGATGAGGCCTGTGCGGATGCTTGACTGGAGTAGAGCTCCCTAGAACCCTCCTGGACTATTTGTTGAGCAGCACCAGCAGATGTAGACCCCCAGTCTCTGGGAAGCTTAACTAAGTCCCATGATCCACCTGGATCCCTCCTGCTGATAAGGCAAGGACTGATAAGGCTTAGTCAGGAGTTAGAGTTTTCTGAATTGCTGTGGTTACCACTGGAGTGCTGGTTTGTTGCAGCTGGCTCCTGCAGGGGCCTATTCAACTTAGCTTCTCTAGGTAGTCATGTGCTAAGGGCTGTATGACTCGCCCCAGGGGGAAATCAGCTGCAAAACACCTAGTCCGGAACACATGAACACACACCCCTTACAACCGAGGCCAGCTGCTTCTCAGGGACACATCCTGTCCCCAGAAGGCTCACTTCTTAGAATGTGGAGAGCTGGGCCAAGACATGCTGCTAGGGTAGCAAAAGACCCACGGAAATCTGTCTACTAAGAAAGGACTCTCTCAGTGCAATATATGTTACTTTTACATCTCTCATGCAGGGAGATGGCTGGGTGAGAAAGCAGAGAAGAAAGACATAACAGGGCTATGGAACTGGCCAGCAACAAGCTGGACAGTCTTAGGTGGCTGTACTTTTTTTAGTTTTTTAAATTCTGAGCTATTTCATTCAGGGAACAACAACAAAAACCCATTGGGAAAATGTTTTCTGGGTTTTTTTGTTTGTTTGTTTTGTTTTTGTTTTTCTCAAGTTGGAAAATTCTATAGAGGGCTAACAAAAGGCTCCACTGTGCTCCAATTCCCATGGCCCTGAGCTGCTAACTCGCCATTGGTCCTCTCACATCTAACCTATCACTTAAGATCATGAGAGATTGGCCTGGACTTTCCCTCCCTCCCCAGCTTCGAGTCCCCCTCTTTGCTTTCGTCCTCCCTAGGCTTTGATCTGTAGCGTTCCTAATGTACTCTTTCCTCCTAACCACACACCATACTTATTTTTGTGGGTCATGTTTTTCCTGCTGGTCTAATCTGTGTGTTCCTTCAGGGTAAGGCCTCTTCTTATCTTTGTACCCAAAGCCTTACTAGGCTATTCACTGTGGGATGCTCAATACAGTTCAAGTAAACCAGAAACAGGGCCACAGGGTTGGGTTCACCCGTAGAGGTGCAGCCAGGCACTCAAATTCTCCACTGCAGGAAGAACACCTCCACTCTAGACTGCCCAGAGAACATTGCAGACAGAGACCTCAGTGGCATGTGCCTCAGTTCCTCCAAAAGACAAGGAGACAGAAAGCCAGGGTTGGACAGTTAGTCAGTGTGGTTAGCTTCATTTATAACCAAGAGAATCAATATTTGGTCAAGAGAAGTCAGGTAGGAGGTGGGAGAGCTGGGATATAAGCCAGGATCTCCCTGACACAGAAGCCCTTTTTCCCCACTTCCATGAATGAGCCCATAACCTCACACTGGAGGATCCAGCTGCTTTGCTGTTTTCCCAGAAAAGGGCTCTGGCTGGCCAGTCCTGGAAGGGTCTAGGCACCCAGACAGGCAGCAGCTGGCTGCAGGCCATTCCTCCAGTCTGTGGCTGGAGAAGCTGTTTATGAACTCTGCCTGTCTGAGACCCAGCCCAGCTAACCCAGCTTTTCACAGATGACCCAGCGGGCAGGTAACTGAACATCACACAGAGCCTCTGTCTTCAGGCCGTGGTGTTTTCTGGTGAGGAGTTTGTGTTGGCCAGGGTCCTAGGGAGCAAGGAAAGCGGAGGGTCTCCAGCCTTCTCTGCCTGTGACCCTTTCACTCCAAGAAAGAAAGGGGAGGGATCGGGGCAGCTTGAGCCAAGCAAAGCCTAAGTGGGAATACAAAGAAAAATGGTCTGGGCTGTATTCAGGGTTAGGGATAAGGGATTCCTTGAGGGCTTGAACTAGGTTTTGTGTTACAAGGCAGCAGAAGACAGCAGAAAACTCAGTGTTGACAGGTGGCGTAGAGCCCGGTCCTGCCTGTCACGGCTGGGGTGGGAATAGACAAGTTGGTTTTTTGTTTGTTTGTTTGTTTTTTAACCTCTTAGCCTTAGTTCCTTTATCTGTTGCATAAAGAGGAGAAGGGCAACATTTTTCTGCGTTTGGCAAAGCCGCAGACACTGTATCGTGCGAGGCAGTAAGTGGCAGAGTCCCTATGAATTTTTTCTTTAAGTATCTCCTTAGTTCCTAGATTTGTGAACTAATGGAAAGGCCGGGGCTGCAGAGACGCCCACACAGAGTGTCTAATGACTACGGATAGGAAAAAGGGAAACAAAATCACCATGAGCAGACCCACATTTAGAGGAACTGTGGTCCAGAAGCGGTTGGGTGGGAGACAATCTGTTTCTAGTTAGGGAACAAACAGCCAACGGGAGAACTATACAGTTGTTGCTTCATAAGTGTCAGAGAGAGAGAGAGAGAGAGAGAGAGAGAGAGAGAGAGAGGTGTATGTATTGTGTATGATGTACATGTGTGTAGCATATGTGTCTGTATGGTGTGTGCAACTGTATGTCATATGTGCTTGATGTGTGTGTGTGTGTATGTGTGTATGCATGTTATGTCTATAGTAAGATTGTAGAGACCTTGGTTTTTTTCACTTTCAGTGTTTAATAATGACGAAATGTTTTATGTAAAATTTTACTTTTGGCATATGCATGTCTTCTGTAACTCTCACAATGGCTCCCAGATAAGGAAAGTGAGTCTTAGAGAGGTCACTTGATGATCAACCCAGTTTTCTGGTAGAGGTGGCCCTGAGCCTAGACCTACCCAACAACAGTAGTATTCAGGCTTACCCTCTGACTGAAAAAACTCCTGAATGCAAATAGACTTCAGGTTTGGCTCTGTGTCTGCTGTCGGTGAGCTTTTCTTGTGGTGAGCCACCTAAACAACTGTGTTCTGTTCTGGCTCCCAGGCCCACGACTTCCTGTACAGCTTGTTGCTACCCTCATTTTTATTTTTGTCAGCTCTTCCTCTGATGCAGACCTCACCCCAGTGAGGCAGGCTCACTAGTTGGAAGAAGATTGGCCTCTGGGTTGAGCCAGAACATTCAATTCTGCCTCAGCCCAGGACAACTGGGTGTGTCAACTTGGTCACCATGCTTGGGATCCAAAGTGGCTGGGTCCCTGGAGAACCTCAGCTTCCTGCCATTCCTAGGGTGGGCCAGCAGAGGAGAGAAAGACCCCAGTCCCTCTCTTTGCATGTTCACAACACAGTAAGGCTTTAACTGCAAGCTGTCTTGAAGGCAGATTGCAGTGTTTTTCTCTGAACAGCTCCCTGCAGGCCTAGCAAATAACAGGAATGTCCTGGGCCAAACCCAGAAGTGAAACCGTAAGGAGAGCCCCAGATAGAAAATAGAAGTTTTATTCATTCTTTTACTTTTTTTAACCAAACATTCATTGGCAAGTGCCTACAAGCACCAAGGTCTGGCCTTTCAGAAATCCATAATTCTGATGGAAGAACCAATATTAAAACGCAAAGCTGAGTCCAGAGGCCAGCATGATGCCACACAGGCAGCTAAGGAATGGTGGAATCTGTCCACCTTGTCTCAGCCAGGGGAAAATCACTCAACTCTGAAGGCTCAGTCAGGATTCAAGAAGTAAATACCTACAGCAACTAAGCGTGATTATTTACTAGGTGTTACAAGATGCCAAGCTTCCCACGAAGAACCTTACAAATATTATTTCATTTAATTAGAACATTGGCCCAAGTGCAAAAGGTGCCATACTTCTTTCTGTTTTCAGGAGAGGAGACCAAAGACAGTGGGTGTGAGGTAACTGGCTCAAAATGAGGATTTTATTTGTTGAGCAAAGTTCATCTGGGAAGTAACGTGTTTAGATTTCATGAGGCTAAGGTGCAAAGAGAAGATAAGATTGGTGTTTTTAAAAGGTTTCTTGTACAAGGCAGAGGCTGCATCAAGCATAGCCTGCTTGGACATGCAGTCTGCCCTGACTACCAGGTCACATAAACCACCACCGCTGTGGCTGGGAACAAGATTTTCCATGGAACAAGTGCTAGCTTGTTGCTGGCCCTGCTCCCTCAAGGCCTGCGGCCTCTACTTTCAAATAGGTCTTCCCCCTTCTCTCTGCCTGCAGAAATTTTATAAGGCTTCCTAGACCTAGGATTCAGAAAGCAAACACGGTCTTAATGTACCACCCCAGGCTACTTCCCTACGGATTGTGCAAGAGTTGGGGCTGCTTCACAGGCAGTCGTTTTAAATGGTTTCCCAGGCCTGTAGTGTTCCCTGGGAAAGCTGCTCAGGGCTCTCAATGACTCAGGCATCTTCAAGAGAGCTAGAGTCAGCACCTTGAGGTAGGAGATGTACTTCTAGAGGGTAACAGTATTTTGGGGGAACAACTGCTCCTTTGGAAAAAGTCACATTTGTCTGTTAAGGTCATGTGATCAAGTGTGGTAAACTTTGGTTTCAAAGCAGTTACACAGTTTCAAATAAACCAGCTCCATCAATGTTTACAGCCACTAGCCAGCCAGTCAGTCACCTTGTGGCTTTGAGCACAAGTATTCACGGTGCATAAAGCTGACAGTATGTTGTGGCTTTAAGCACAAGTATTCACGGTGCATGAAGCTGACAGTATGTTGTGGCGTTGGCTCTTCTCAGTTCTGCTGCCTTAACACTTGCCTTATATTTCTGAAAGATTCTCAAGACTTATTTTCAATGTGTATGAGTGTTTTGCCTGTGTGTAAGCATGTGTACCACATGTGTACCTGGTGTCTGAGGAAGTCAGAAGGAAGTCTCAGATCCCTGGGAACTGGAGTCGCATAAAGTTGTGAGCTGTCTCGTGGGTGCTGGGAATCAAACTCTGATCGTCTACCTAAAGAACAAGTACTCTTGCCGGCTGAGTCTGTTCCTGAAGCCACTAACACAGTGGTTCTCAACCTAATGCTGTGACCCTCCTTATGTCGTGGGGACCCCCAACTGTAAAATTACTTTTGTTGCTACTTCATAACTATAATTTTGCTACTGTTATAAATTATAATCTAAATATCTGTTTTCTGATGGTCTTAGGTGACCCCTGTGAACTGACCCTGGGTTGAAAACTGCTGTCTATAGGGTGCTTAAGGTAAGGAGACTTATGAGTAAAAATTGCCATGTAACTTCCTGGTTGTAAATGTATGTAAATATGGACAAGGGCTGCCTAGAAGCAGACTCTTACATCATTTGCCAACTCAGAGATTCTTTCAGGGGTCTGGAGAGATGGCTCAGTGGTTAAGAATGCACACTGGTCTTCCAGATTATCTGACCTGGGTCCCTAGCTCCCACAGCAGGAAGCTCACGACTGTCTCTAAGTCTAGCTCTCTCGGATCCAATGTTGTCTTCTGCCTGCGTGGGCACTATACGAATGTGCATGTATCCGCACAAAGACATACAAACAAACACATGTTGTTTTTTAAAAGAGCAAGTATTAAGAGAAGATCGTGTGGGTGGGGACCTAAGGCCACATGCACAAGGAGCCTCCGGTATGAACCTGGAAACAGCGTCAAACTCCATTCTCTTGAGTCAGTGCTTTCCAGTGTGTACTCCACAGGGCGTGAGTAGGAAACGTGCACAATGAGGGCCAGGATCAGGCGTTCAGTCTACACTGGGCTGTAGAAAGTCACAGGAAACCTGTGGAACACTGCGGACTGTATTCCCAGAGGCATCAAATGATGTTCCTCCCCGGGAACGTCAAGGATTTTAAACAATAAGTTCATGCGTGATGTGGTTGTGCCTTTTGTTTAGAAAACTTTCGGAGATTCCACTCCCACTGCCAGCATATTGATTCAGCAGAGGTAGCTGCCATACATAGCCAGACTGACTGTTGGGGTGTCCTAAAGCAGCCTTTCCACTGTAACGCTAGTAAAGTTGGGGTTCCTTTAAAGATGCTTTGTTGTGATGTGAAATAAACGCACCACTCTAGCCTCAAAGGGAATACAAGATAATTTATTCCGGAGGCAAACATGATCATGACCTGAGAACACAAATTTAGGTTACAGTAAATACCAATTTCAGCATGGGAACAATTCCAGCTAGGTTTTGTTTTGTTTTGTTTTGTTTTGTTTTTTGTTGGTCTCAAGACAAAGTTTCTCTGTGTAGCACTGGTTATCCTGGAACTTGCTCTGTATACCAGGCTGGCCTTGAACTCAAAGGTCTGACTGTCTCTGCCCAAAGTGCTGGAATTAAAGTTGTGCACCATCATTGTCCAGCTCCAGGTAGTTTTCTATGCTGACAGAACAAAGGCCCTAAATTAAGCTACTTTTCCAATACATCAGTGAGTTCCTCACATAAGCGGCTATAGGGAAAGGAAAGCCCTTGATTTGGGTTATGTGATGTCTGAAGGCATTCTCAGCTTTGGGTTGATGGGAAGCCAGGGCGTTGTTTGTACATTCCAAAGAAATTTAACTCAAAGTCACAAGGATGTTTGGTCACACACAGAGGTGGGCAATAAATTGCTGCTTAAGGAGTTAACAGCCCAGGACAATTTATCTCTGAACCTGCAGCATTCCAACCTCTCCAGAGTCGATGGAGAGCAGTTAAGCAGCTTGGTAAGATGTTCACTGTGGGTGCAGCTTTTTTCCTGGGAAAGTCAACTACCATTTGGGGCTGCTCCTAGTTTGACTTACAGAGGAAAAGAAAGCATGGTAGGCCATGCTGGTGGAGCACTCACTCACCCTGAAACATCCTGGTGGAGCACTCACTCACCCTGAAACATCCTGGTGGAGCACTTACTCACCCTGAAACATCCTGGTGGAGCACTCACCCTGAACAGAGGCCCAAATGTTAGAATAGATACTATTTCCCCAAACCTTGACATTTTGGTGATGTGATTCTTTTCGTTGTCTTTAGAAAAATATTATGAAGCAGCTGTGGCATCAAATGCATATTCATAATTAAACTTGCATAAAATTTAGAATCCGTTTACACCGTTTGAAGTGCATCAATAAATCATTGACCTAGATTCCTTGCCTTCAAAGAGAACTATCTAAAAATTCCACACACACACACACACACACACACAGATACAGACACATACATACACACACAGATGCACACAGACACAGGCACACACACAGACCTAGGCACACACACAGAGAGACATACACACTCACAGATACAGACACACATAGACAGGCACAGATATGCATGTACACAGACATGCATGTACACAAACACACAATTATAGATTCAGACACACACAGATATACACTCACAGATACAGACACATATGCAGACATACACTAACAGATACAGACAGACATACACAGAGACATACACAGATACAAACAGACAGACAGACAGACACACACACACACACACACACACACACACACACACACACGGGCAACGTGTTGCAAACATAAGGAGAGGCACAAAGCCACAAGCAAAGGATCCTGTGGGGAAGGAAAGGAAGGCAGCACCAGTTGGTGAAACCACTCCGTTGCCTGCACTTGCCTGGTGCCATATCGCTTTCTTTTGGGCTTGGTTTGTTCTTCTGTAATCCGGGCAAACTGTCTTCACTAGGCCACCTCCATGCCTGTGTCTGACCTTCCATGGAATCTGAGATCTAGGGGCTGAGGTTGGTTCAGTTAGGGAAGAGCTTGCTTTGCTCCCACAAGGACCCCAGTTCCGTCTCGAGCACTCATACAGGAAGCATGGCACGGTGATGCGGCTGGTACTCCCAGCACTAAGGAGCTGGGGACAGGAGCACTGGGGCTTGCTGGCCACCCACCTAGCCCAACTGGTGAGCTCTAGGCCAATGAAAAATCTTCTCTCAAAGGAGGTGGAGGATGTTCTTGAGGATGCCACCTGAGGTTGTCCTCCAGTGTGTCCACATGCGTGTATGCAACATGTAACTGCGAGCGCACACACTCATAAAATATGCGTTACAATATAATTTCCTGGCTTTCTTACTTTTCTAGTCACTAATTTTATTTTTCTGTTCAAGATAAATAGATGTTTGATTAACTCTGTTAATCAGCTTTAGTTTGCACCCCTTTCCTCATGATCCCACCAGCACCTCTTTCCAGCCTTCTCTGCATTCCCTAGTAGAGTTGCTTGAGTCACAACTCTGGGCCATTCATTACTCTTACGTACTGCCACCAAAAAAAAAAAAAAAACCCCTCTTATTTCTCTCCGAGGCTCCCTTGATTTTACTAACCTTATGTTTGGTGTGTGGGAGGCGAGGGAGGATAATGGCGACTAAGTGTGTTAAAAAAATGAGACAGAGAGAGGAGAGGGTTAACTCTGAGACATGTGAAGCCTGGCCAAGAACCCACTGTTTCAAAAGAACTTAAATAGAGCCCCCAGAGATGCAATGGGAGGAGCCCAACACCAGTGGTAGTAAGCACAGAAAAGCGTGGGGTTCCCCAACCAATCACTGCAAGAGCCAGCGGAGCTGAAGTTTGCATAGCCTTGGAAGTCCGGGCAGGTGTAGGTGTAGCTGTGGCAATTTTTAATTTTATTTTCTAGGGGAACATGTGTTTCTGGTGTTCCTCGTCCCTAGTTGAGCTTGTTTCTAACTTGTTAAGGTAGCAGACAGATTCGGCAAACACGCTGTATAAAAGACAAGATGCCACGAAAGCGTCTCAGAGTCGAACTGCTGAAGTAAAAGCTTCTGGGCTACTCAACACTTCTGGGTATGCGCTGTGCTGACATGTAGCGCCTACTTACCTGTGCTGTGCTTCTGACCAGGCCATGGTCTTCTTGCCCAGAATGAGGTTCTTGGAAACGTCTGTGAAGGACTTCCTCTCTGCTCCATCCTTTCCTTCACTTCCGGGGCTTTACGATGATAGAAGGCTCTGGGGACCAGACAGGAATCTTGTGCAGCCTGGCTTCCAGACAGACAGTCTTCCTGTCCATATGATCCCTACATGGGCTGTGCACTGAAACCCTATTTCCTATCCTGGCTTTGATTCTAATTGGTTATGAGGGTTTGGACGACTCACTAAATTCCTCTGCATCTGTTTCTCTACTCATCAAATGAAAGGTTTGAAGTAGGGAATTCCCTAAATTTGCTTTCCACATAAAATCTCATGATTACTAGTGACCAGCTTTCGCTTCACCTCCATCACCTCTGAAGCACAGAGTGTCCTACCCACATTCTGGGAAGTGGTGAAAGCATACAGCGAGGTGCTCAGTAAACTTTAAAGCACTGCAAATGTCATCTGTCTTCCCTATGATCCTTTCTGCAGCTTCCTCTTCAGGCCATGTTTCAAGTTTCACCAAAGGAGAAATTTGTGCCAAAGGAGACTTGGCTTCTTGTGGAAATTCCTAAAATCCTGTCTTCCGAAAAAGGGGGGGCCAAGAGATCAGTGGGGGCAAACGGGGCTGGTGCTGATGCCAGTTGGATCTGCAAGTTCTCTGGAAGGAACAAGACTACTCTCACTGTAGAAAGATGGGTGTTTTTCAGTTTCATGCAGGGGCGAGAACAGTGCTAAGAGTCAGATCTCAAATGTGGCTTCATCCTCAGCAAGGAAAGGCTGTCAGGAGCCCCGAGGTCCTCAGCAGTCTGCCTTATGTTCATCTATTTCTAGGCCGTTTACTCATGTGCCAAACCTATCACCAACCATCTCTCTGTCCTTTTTCTGATTAGGGGACGGCTTCATGTGCTTGTCCAGGCTGGCCCTGGATGCATGGCAGTCCTCTTGCCTCTGCTAACTGCTGGGATCACAAGTGTTACTGCCATGCCTGGCATCTGCTGTCACTCAAGCCTGTGGGATGGCGGGAAGTCTTATTATCAAAGCTTTGCAGCCACAGACAGATCCTAGATTGAGTGTGACAATTCTTTTGCCCCATCGCGTCCTTTCTGGATACTAGAGGAAAGTTCGGTTGTCTCTTCTTCTTCATTCCCAGGACTCCTGTGGTGCTACCTAAGTTCTTTGCAGAGCCTCTCAAGGTGTCAGGACTTGAATGAAACCCAGAGAACCCTTGAAGTAGATTATGCTGTCTTTTACAGTCCAGATTATTGGGGCATTCAAGTGACCTGGGGAAGAGAAGTTGAAATGCCGAAAGCAACGCAGTTAGGAACAAAGTGAATAACTTAAAAGCAAAAATTAGAAACTCTACTTCTCACAAACCTTAACAAGCCATATGCCTGCTCTGTGCGTCTAACACTGCTTAGTCCTGCGGCATACTGGGAAAAGAAGGTATTTAATGCCTATCTGAATACACAGCAAAGGCTCTGCTGTCACTCTGGAATAGGTGGCTTGTCCTTGATTATTGTTATAGTCTTTCCTTTTCCTCCCTGGAACAAGTTTTTGAGAGGAAGTAGAAGTTGCAATTTCATTATCCTGGAGAGCATGAATGAAGACAGGAATCTCATCTAACAGCAAAGTTACTGTTAAGCCCATAGGCAAAGGGCTTCAAGGGAGAAAAAGTCTGTGAGAGTTTATAACATGAGATGAAAATATACATGGTGGCCCATTAGTCGGGGAAGTCCTAGGCTTTGGGTACTAGCTCTCCTCAGATAGAAACATGCCTTTTGCCAAGAACACAGCTGGATTAATTAGATGCTTTTCACAGACTAGGCAGCCAATAAATACTTGTAGGTTGATTTGCTAGGCAACGGTTCTTGGCACCTGGTTACTTCCGTATTTCTAGTGCATTTCTTTCATGTTGATTCTTTTAGAACATTTAGCTATAAAAGCACAGGTAGGTGACCAGCGTCCAGTGCGGCTGGAAGGAATGTTGATGACAGTGGCGGCCATCATCTATATTCCCAAACTGGTTTCTTGCAACATGTTCCAGGATATCTTAAATAAAAATAGTTCCATGTTCAAATAAATAGAGAGACATAGAGTTTCTTAGGCTGGCCACTGGAGTTGTCAAGGAGTTAGGAGTAAAGGAAAATCTAACTTTGTTGAAAGGTGTTCTTTCCAAAATGTGGCCATGAAACAGTTTCTCCCCTATATTTCTTCAGTATACATATTGAAATATCTCAAAATTCATGTACTTCTGAATTTTACTGGTAAAGAAACAGAAGTCTTGAGGAGAGAGAGGGGTTGTTATAGAGAGTAGGCAGCTGGGACTAGAACATCATTCCCATCTTGCCCAAACTGGTCAACCACATACTAAGGTGTGTTTGGGGATTTCAGGTATCAGGGTGAGGAGACGGTGAGCAAAGGTATTCGAATGCTTTCTTCTCCTTTTCCTGGGGGTGGGGGTGGGGGCAGATTTCCTAAACAAACTCTTAAAGATCTGAGATGCCCTTTTAAAAATGGGAGTTGTATTTTATTCTTATTTACCAATTTTGGGATATCTGTCCCATAAAGCCTGGCTGTAGCATGTGCCAAGTGATGCTTCAGATGCTGGCCATGTGACGAAGTCCTGAGCAAGAAATGAATGACTTCTGACTGCTGGGATTCTCCGTAAGCTTGCACAAGGCATATTTATTACATGGGTATAATACATCCACAAAGCACCTCTGAAGCACACAGTACAAATGGTGAGAGAGACACAGGTCTTGTGAGTCAAGCCAGGACTGGGACTCAGATAAAACAATGCCAGGCAGAACACCATCAGTCCCTGCAGGTTGGTTGGTACTCTCAGGAATCAGGTTTCAGAAAATGGATGATATGGGCATGAGACTTGATAAAGACTGAAGGAGGCTGAGAGACTTGGATAAGGTACCAGGCAGAGAAGGCAGCTAGGAGAGACATTTCAAGATGATACGATAAAGACCTGGCAAGACACCAGGGAGGATGTGGAGCAGTGAGCTCTCCAAGTGGGTTCAGGAGGAGGGGTATCCATGGATTAGGAAGGGTGTGCAGACATGACCTTGAGGCCTGTAAGTCACACTCTGGGTTCTAGGATGTCTGCTGAGAAGCAGGCACCCCAGGGAGGCAGTGAGGTGCTTGTAAAGGTGTGTGTGTGTATGTGTGTGTGTGTGTGTGTGTGTGTGTGTGTGATAGCTTTAGATAACACCAGGCAGGAGGAGACTGGGTAGAAAGGCCCACGTTAGGGGATGGTGGCTGCTATTGAGAAGTTCAATTCTGAAAAGACCAAGAGAACATTCTGGTATTGCCATTCAGACTAAAGGTAAACAAGGCTGGAGAAAGCAGGTCAGTCACTTTCCAAGTGCACGGGAAGAACATATGGCATGGCACATAAATGATCTCAGGAGATAACGACCCAGACAAAATGAAGGGTAGAGATGGCAGCCAGAAGGAAAAGTCACAGAAGACAGCTATAGAGGGCTGTTTCAATACACAAACCATAGCCATGGTTGAGAAACCCAGCTTTGGAAAGAATTCAAGCACCAATGGACTGGCTGGTTAGCAAAGGGACTTCAGTTTTTGTATCTCTTTATCTGGGAAATGGGAGCGATTTTTATCTCAAAGGGGTTAGGCCTTTGCTGCGAGAAACTTCCTAAGCACGTGGACACAAGGTAGGAGCCACGCGTGAGCAAGGGCCAGCGGCAGAAGTAAGTAGAGGTTGCAGTTCCGCCCAGAAATGGTGGGGACCTCAGGAAATCCACAGCCTTTGCTTGGGCTGAGACGCCCTGTGGAGAGGGTGGGCCGGTCTGGTCCACCAGCCGCACCCCAGCCCCCACCCCAGCACAGCCCTCTTTACCTGCCCCCACCCTGGCAGGCGGCCGAGCGGCTCCCAAGCCCAGCACGCATGCGCCGACGTCGGCGCCCCCTGAGCCCCGCCCCTACTTTCCACGTCTCACTTCCCCTGGCTCTGCCTCGCCGCCTCGGCAGCAGCTCCGCCGCCACGATTGGCTACGGGACGTCCTCCTCTCGGCCAATAAACGCCACGCCGTCGCCCCCGTGTTACTGGGTAGAACAAAACAAAAACAAACAGAGCGAGCGGGGCTAGAGGCGCTCCGAGGCGGCGGCGGAGGAGGCTGAGGAGCGGGGTTGGGGCCCGGCAGACCGGAGACCCGGGCGAGCGGCGGCGGCCCGAGGGGGTCAGTACTGTGGGTGCGGCTCGCACGCTCTGACGGGTGGCGTCCTCTTCCCGGTGGCCCCGGGTCGGCGGAGGCTGCCGCACGTTGGGAGGGGGAGGGGGCGTGGAGGCCTCGCCGCGGAGGTCCAGACGGTCAGTCCTGGTCCGCACCCGCCTCGGAGCCCTCAGGCCACCGGCGCCCGCCCAACGCCCGGGGCTGTGAGGAGCTGCGGGCGCTCGCTTTCCGAGGCTGGGCCTGCCAAGCCGGGGCGCTGCAGCGCGGGCCCGCCCCCTCCTCCGCAGCCCCTTCCCCGGTGGCGGGGCGCGCGTGCGCTCGCGGCCGAGAGGAGCCCCGGGCGCTCGGCCCGACGCAGTTGAACGCGGGGGACGGGACGGTAGATAGAGGTGTGTCGACAAGACGGAGATCCGGTGAGGGGTCTGCGCCACGAGCCCGGGCCTGGCCGCCTCGGTCGGCCCTACCGGCTGCGGGAGGGTCGGGGTCCTGCGGGAAAGGCGCCGGTCGGTGCGAGCACGGGGCGCGGACAGCTGCCCTCCAGGCCCTGTGCCAACCCCTCCTTGCTGTCTCCTGCACAGGGTCCCTTAAAAAAGTAGAATACAACCTAGAGAAAACAAAGCCAAGAAGGGAGCCCCCTCTCTGTGAACGCATGCTGTGTCGGCTGCACGTCTGTCCGCTACTGTAATGTACGTAGTGGGCGTGCTTTTTTTTTTCCCCTCCACCCCCCAACAGCCTCAAAACTGCAGATCTAGGTCTTGCCCATCTTCCCCATCCCCTCCTTGGGAGCTGGCTCTGTAGCCAACCTCTAGTCTCCTATCTGCTATGAATGATTCAAAATGCGGCTCCGGGCCTGGGTGGATGATGGGAGTGAGGCCTACAGGCTGCGTTTTAAGCCAGTTTGATAGTTTCACGGTTGTGATATTCTTGATTTAAGAGTTTGAGACATTGGGGAAGGCCCTGTTTGTTTATTTTAAAAAACCGAGGTGTTAGCATATGTGTGTGTGTGTGTGTGTGTGTGTGTTCGCTCTAGTATATATATCCATAATGGGCTTGCGATATCTATACTCTATCTCCTGGTAATAATCAGGAAAAATACTTGTTACGACTGCAAAAATAAATGCACATGGTTATTCTCTGGTTGCTTTTGTGTTGTCCTAGAGTGCTTTTAGCCTATTGCAAGTTGCTAATTAATGTGACTGTATCCTAGGGAAGAATTTAGGTAATTTTCTAGTTAACATACAGTCTAAACTTGACTTCCAAAATGTTAGAGTAATTTATCGGGCATTTAGGAAATGCACTGGAGAACAGTTAATTTCAGCCTCAGTCTTTTCTAGCTGTATGCATAGTTTTTATTTTCCTCATGGGAAATGATTTTGTATAGATTAGTGTGCTGCAAATGGAATTTAGATTTTTTTTTTTTTTTGCTTTGCCTAAGTTTGAGGTGTTTTAAGGATTGTTAAATTAAAAGAAAAAGAAAAGAAAAAACAAAGCCTACTGAAGAGAGTGTCACATACTGTCTTTTTGAACAGCTATCTGTGATGCTATCTGTATACTGCGTCTTGACTGTTTGATCCAGTTGTTATGGTCAGGAGATAGAACTATTTTTTGGTTGTTATAATTACTTAATGAAACTGTATTATGTGTGGTAGTTATTTCCTGATAGCTGCTTTCAGTATCATTTTTAGTGATTGAAAAGCAGTATTAACAACTGGTGTACCAAGTCTATGATGTCAGAAGCTTCCTTTTGTTAACCCTAAGAAGGACTTCCCTAAGAAAGCCTCCCTGTAAGCTCTTGTACTGCATTTACCAGGTCTGGATTCTTGTGGTGGTTCACCAGCTCACTGTGCTGCTGCTGCTGTTTCTCGGTGCACAGACCACCCTCTCCTGAACCTCGTGAATTGTATGCAAAGGGAATACTCGAAGTTTGTAAAATAACGTATATAAAATTCATCTTGAATTACGAAGGGTTTGATAAGCACATTATTTATAATATTTCCCCCTTTATTAGCTGGATGTTGCCGAAAATATTTTTTTAAGATGATACTTGCATCCAGAATGAAAATAAAAACACTTTACAATGTAACTTTAGTTAAATCAAACCCCATCAGAGCCGATGGATTTTCTCTAGCGTGTAATTCATGCATGCACTGAAGGAGAGCAGGATATGGCATTTTCTGCCATGGAAAGTAGTAAAAATTTCCATTTCCAAACTACACTTGGCCTTATACTTGTATGAATCTCTATGTATCTATCTTAAAATTCATTTTTCAAAATCCTAAGTTGTTTAAAATGAACACTGGGAAGTAAGTGCTTATTTAGACCCACATGTTAGCTAATTCACAATGGGATCAGAGAGTGGTTTTACCTTGTCTGTTTCTCGGGCAGGATGAGAACATCTTGATGCAGCCTAACAGTTATGACATGACTTTAGCATAAGGTGTTATTCTTGTTTCTCAAGTTAATACCCTTTTAGAGAAAAACGATATAAACCCAAAGAGTCCTACGTCCGCATGTTACTGCTAAGTTCCTTCACCTGTCTGCTCTCTCCCACAGCACACAAAGGTCTCTTACGTAGGTGTTAAACTCCTGACAATCCTTGCTTGTGCTTCCTCTAGTGCTGGGATTACAGATGTGTTTTTACCACATCTGCCTTTTATTTGTTCTGAAAGGAGGTTGTGTGTTTTTCTAATGAAAATTTTAGATTATAGACATGATGTGCTGAATATAAATCACACGATAGAAAGGGTTACTTAAAATGTCTTCCTGTTTCAGTGCCTTATAAAAAGACAATGTAATGGGTGAGTTAATGAAATGACAGCTGCATCTGTATTCAGAAAGTCTGTGATGCCAAAGATCCATGCATGAAATACTCTTGCCAAATTTTAGTTTTTGTTAGAGAATTAACTAATTCTTATGTCCCTGTATGTGGATGTAAAATTAACTTTAGGACTGTATTAAATGTGGGCTGGAGAGATGGGTTAAGAGTGTATAATGTTCTTCCAGAGGACCCGAGTTGGATTCCCAGCGTTCATATCTGATAGCTCACAGTTCCCTGTAAGGCCAGCTCTGGGGGATCCAGTGCCCTCTTCTACCCTGCACTGCTCCCTATACACAGTGTGGCTGGGGTGTGTTTGTGTGTGTGTGTGTGTGTGTGTGTGTGTGTGTCTGTGTGCGCATATGCGTGCGCGGGGGTGGGTGGATCTTAAGAGATTTGGTTTGTGTGTTTAAGTTAAAAGATATGTGTGTTATAAGCATTTCTTTAAACTTTACATTTAAAGGATTCATTCGCACATACTGAAATCTGATGCATTTTATCTCAATTTATTTCTTTTCTCTCTTTGTCTCTGAAAAGCTCGTGGAGAAATTTGGAGCTAAGTATTAATTAGATTATTTTTGAAAGTATAGCAAACTCTTTAAGAAAGGATTTAGTTTTTTTTTTTTTTTTTTAACATTCAAGTAAGTTGAATTTACCTTAATTGTGTCAGTTTAGAAGATGTTGAACCTTTTTCTTTTCTCTTTTTACAACATAGATTCTAAAGGAAGACTTCCATTTAGTAATTTGTATATAATCAGTGCAAGCGAAATTAAGGAAAAATGGATGTAGAAAATGAGCAGATACTGAATGTGAACCCCACTGGTAAGTAGCATCCTCAACCCTGTGACCAAAGTTTGTGACCAAACTTGAAGCTCTTCCGTATTTTATGTGGGAAAATGAGAGTAAAACTTTTAAGGTACTTTAAGAGGCAATAGAAACTTGTAAAAGATTTTCAAAAGACAAGAAAAGTTATCATAGTGAAGTTTGAGTGTTTGCATTTCAAAGTGGTCAGCATTGAGTGTGGTGCACTTAGCAGGACAGTGTGCAGTGGCATGCTCACAGGAAGGACTCCACTTCATTCTGAGATAATGTGGAAAGCTTTGAAAGAGTTTTTCAGTAAGGGCGTGCTTTAGAAAACCACTCTGTTCTCTTCGGAGACTGTGCTGTATCACACTGAGTGTGTTCGTTTTGCATTACGGCATTTTCTTTTTCTTTTCTTTTCCTTTTTTTTTTTTTTTTTTTTTTGGTTTTTGAGACAGGGTTTCTCTGTATAGTTTTAGTTGTCCTAGCACTCACTCTGTAGGCCAGGCTGGCCTCGAACTCAGAAATCCGCCTGCCTCTGCCTCCCAAGTGCTGGGATTAAAGGCGTGCGCCACCACTGCCCAGCAGTATTTTCTTATTAACGTTTTTACTTTTTTGCTAAGAGTCTAAAAGTATTGAATACATCTGTGCTTTTTAGATTGATTAAATTTTTACTTTTTAAACTCTCAAAACTACAATAAAATGTATGTCAACTTTATATCATAATAATAATTATCATAATTACAATTACAATTAGGCACCAGACAGTTTGAATGATTTGCCTCTGACTTGAGTTTCCCATCTGGAACAAAAGTGCTGGTGTGGCAATGAAGTCAGTTGCCTTTCTGACTTAAAACTATTTGCAGAGCAAAACTGAGGTTGCCATGTGATCTTCAAAGACATCTGAGACAGGGTCTGTTGGGTGCTGTTGCCAGAAAGAAAGTGCAGCCTGGTAATAGCCCCTTCTTTGAGGCTGTGAGCCGGGAAAATCATTATAAAAGACGTAAAGCATTGATTGCTGCAGTGGGCTGAGTGATTGTTGTATGACCATTTAGAGTTCACCGAGGGAATGAGACTGGGGCATCGTTTGAAGAATTCTGATAGCAGGTTAGTTACTAAATGACTTCTAAGCAAAGGACCTTTTGGAATTTTAGGTGCTAATGTGCCAACATGGGTAGGCTGGGAACTTTTCAAAGATAGAAGTTTAGGGAAATAATTTAGGAGTTGGAGATGATTTTAAGAGCATTCCCTATGTTGAAGGCAGTCAGTTCAACAGCTATATTTGATTACCTATTTGTCAGATATATATTGCAGACTAATGTCTCCTTAAGCATTTGTAACTGAGCAGGGAATGTTTAATGACAGTAGTTTAAATACACTCTGAACCGTGATTTCCTCATCTGTATGAAGTGCTGAACTTGTATTGTCCAGTGTAGCCTAAGAAGCATGCTAGACGCCTTGTGCAGGTTATCTCCTGTCCCAAGATTCTTTATTCCTCTCTCTACTTGATAACTCTTGGCTTACAAATCTACAGTTTAATGTTCTTCATACTAACCTAGATTTTATTATCCAAGCATGTGCAAATAACCTCTTTTTAAAAAACCCCGTTAATTAAAATTCAGTACCTTCATTTACTTTCCTTGGTAATAGGAAAATAATCTTATTTGTCCTTTATTAGATTATAGATTAAGTCATGTAAAATTGCCGATGTAATACTACTACTAGCCACAAAATGTTAATTTCATGTGAAGTAGCCAAATTAAATTACACCTGACATAACAGTGGATACCGGAAATACTTAGTTTGTTTGTTTGTTTGTTTGTTTTTGTCATTTTCTCTTTTAAGACCCTGACAATTTAAGCGACTCTCTCTTTTCTGGAGATGAAGAAAATGCTGGCACTGAGGACATAAAGAACGAGATAAATGGGAACTGGATCTCCGCGTCTACTATTAATGAAGCCAGAATTAACGCTAAAGCCAAAAGACGCCTGCGGAAAAACTCGTCCAGGGACTCTGGCCGAGGCGATTCGGTCAGTGACAATGGAAGTGAAGCGGTGAGAAGTGGAGTCGCTGTGCCCACCAGTCCAAAAGGAAGGTTGCTAGATAGGCGGTCCAGATCTGGGAAAGGAAGGGGGCTGCCAAAGAAAGGTTAGTGTGTGCTGTGCAAAGAAACAACTGGGAGACCCCAGTTCCTGTGCTAGGAGTTCCTTGTTGTAAACGGACAAACGCACTAACAGTTGTAGGGCTCTATGAGTTGCGTACATCTTTTTGGTAGAGTTGAAGACTCATACCACATTTTCTTTAGGTTGATTATTTTTTCTTTGGAGTAAACTTTTCTCTTTTCCCCTCAGCAAAATATAGTAAACATTGATGCTTTCAGTTAGGATTTTATACAGACTATGAACGGAGTCAGGTTTATTACAACTGTTATTAAATGAATCTGTCCATTGTTTGTTTTAGTGACTATGCATTTGGTAACATGTGTAGATCTGGGTCTGAGTTTTTTAGTTCTGCTGCTTGAGTGCTGGAGTAGATTGATTTATCTCACTGCTGTATCCAATGCCTAGAATACTGATAGACACTTAAAATTCATTCTGTCTATAGTAGGACTTTGGTAGAGTTTGGAGATGGGACTGGATTTTGAATGGTGTGAGCTTCAGTTATACACTTAAGACACTGATAATTTAAATGGATCTTGTGATAAAAGTGCTTGGAAGTAGGGGGAAACTGAAACATGGAGATTAAATTTTAACATCTTCTATTAATGAACATAGAACTAATGTCAAGACAAATATTATGGAAAACATTTTTGTTAAGGCGAATAGGAAAAGATAAATATATCAGTATTCAGATAAAGTATAGTGATCTTTCAGAAATTATTTTGTGTCTAGCTACATAATCATATGAGTTGAAGTGATCCTTAGTTATCTGGTCTGGTCTGCTGTGTTGGCAAGGATTATACTCTAGGTACAGAATGAAAACTTAAAAGGGGGGCAAGGGCATGTATGAAGGCTTTTTAAAAGTATTATTTTAGATAAATTTGTCCTTTTAAAAATGCCATAGTAAATTGATATGGAAAAGGAACTTGCTGAGTTGAAGTTGTAGCTTTTGATCTGTTTACAGAAGTAGAGAGAAACAGCTGTCAATGCTATTGTTTTTTAAATAGCAATTATTGGTTAAAATACTGCTAATTTCTAAGTATAGTTTAATGTGTACTTTATGTGGAAGAATATTACATGTTAGAATGATGGTGGTCATGATGGATCTCTGTGGATTTTTTTTTTTTTAATGTGTTGAGCTTTTAATGCCACATTTGCTGGCCCAGAATGTTTCTCTTCTTTCTTTTTTTTTTTTCCTGGTTCCAAGAAATGTCAAAATTTAGAGCTTCACTACAATATCATGTTCTGTAAGGTCTGTGGTATGACTGTTGCTCAGCTTAAAAAATATGTTTTAAAGATTTCACCTTTGTAGTTTCTATGTAAGTTATTTTGACTAGATGCTTTTTGAAATAGATAATCTATTATCGAAAAAGTGATCTAAATAGGAGTTTCAAGTATAATTCTCAACTGGAAAATAATTAGCATAAGAATTTCTACATTTGAAATTATTTCAGATTTCAGTTAATATTTGTGAACTATCAACTGAACTTTCAGGTGGTGCAGGAGGCAAGGGTGTCTGGGGCACACCTGGACAGGTATATGATGTGGAGGAGGTGGATGTGAAAGATCCAAACTATGATGACGACCAGGTATCAGCTATTTTTTATATACTCAATATTTGTAAGATTTCTTAATTTTCACTCATAAGATTGTCAAGTGATACATGGTCATATATCAATACTTCATAGCTATGAAGATCTATATATATAACATGTATAGCAAAATAATATATACAGATTAGGGAAGCCAATTTTTTGATAGTTTAGTATACATAATTTCCACTTGGATTTTGAAGTCAAGAGGAGGTCTTTATTGACTTGACTAGTGATGATAAAGAAGGTATCTTGGGTATCATGGGCTGCAGGTATTAGGTTCCTTTTTAGAGTCACTACTTAACACGAGTACTAGTGTATATGTTTTCTGAGGACACATGCATTTTCTCTCTCATGATAATACTTAGTAAGGAATGTCTTAATGTGTCATTGCAAAGTTTTTGTCTTTTTAATGGAAAAATTTCAAAAGTATAGTTGGTACAATGAACCTACTGGTCCTTATCTTTAGCTTCACCAGTGTCACTGTGTTAACTTACAGGCAATCTTACTTAGTCCATGTCTGTTTACTTGAAAATGTTAGTGCGTGTGTGTGGCTTGTTTTCTCTGCACATTATTCATTTGTATGCATTTATCAGTTTTAACAGATGGATATGGGAAATTCCTAAGAGATTATAAAAATATTTAAAGGCAGTGGGATTGAAATATCATGTACTCTGCTAAATATTAGTCTTAATTATATGATGCAAATAATACTTTAAGTGACAAATTGTAGATAAATATCTTAGCTTTTCTGTAGAGGAGACATGGGTTGGTGATAAGCATTTTAATCTTACTGAAATTTCACTTGAACTGGTTTAGATTTTCAGTCATTACAGTATTGATCTCTTTTATTATATTAATTTTGAAAATTTCTGTTTTGACAATGTTAGTACATATATAAGAACACTTAATCTTGTTTAAAAGTCAAGTTTTAATGAAAGTATATGCGGGGATGCCATCTTAAAGGTTTTGGGTTGAAAAGTTGGTTTTGTGAGGAGTATAAAAGTTTAACATGAACGCTGAGATGGCTTAGTAGATAAGGTGCTTGCTATGCAGGCGTGGAACCTGAGTTTGGATTTCTAGCACCTGCATAAAAGCTGGACTTGGTGCTGCCGCTGTGATCTCAGCATTGGGAAATGGAGGCAAATGGGCTCCAGGGCTTGCTAGATGGGAGCTCCAGGTTCAGTGAGAGACTGTGTCTCAGAAGATGAGGTGAAAGGGACAGGGAGATGGCTCAGTAGGGAAAAGCATTTTATGTACAAATTGGGCAACTTGAGTGTAGTCTCCACAGTCAGGAAACCTATATGAAAAACTAGCTATGGTAGGTGCATTTGACATCCAGTCCTTTAGTGGGGACATGGGAGGTAGAGGTAACATTGACCTCTGGTCCTTGCCCACCACACACATGCATGGCACATACTCCCCCTCCCCACCCAAATAAGTCTGCATGAAGTAGACAGTTCGGTAGAAAATCATGTATTTGCTACAGTGAGTGGGTTTAGTCTGTCTATGGCTTGTTGAGGCTTTATAAAGCAGCTGCATACAGACTGTGTGTGATTAAAACAGGAAGCATATCTTTATCTTGCCTTACTGGTGATCACTAACCAGCTGAACTATGAAATGATAATTTCAGTTTATCTGAATATTTAGTTTATAATCCCCCTTCTTTTAGGAGAACTGTGTTTATGAAACTGTGGTTTTGCCCTTGGATGAGACTGCGTTTGAGAAGACTCTGACACCGATTATACAGGAGTACTTCGAGCACGGAGATACTAATGAAGTTGCGGTAGGTTCTGAGTTGCAGGAGAGAAAGCACTGTTATAAACAAAACCTGTGCAGAACAGTTTGGGATTGCTCCGGACAAGTTTGTTTTTTCTTTTGTAACAACAACAAATTTCTCAACCAAGAAGGGAATGTGCTGGGGATGGTGGTTTGTGCCTAATCCCACTCCTGCAGAGGTGAAGGTCAGTAGGACAGGTCTGGGTTTGAAGCCAGTCGGGGCTGAGTAGGGCTTCAGAAGAAAAAAGAAAAAGGGATACAGTTTTTTTCCTTAAAACATTTTTTTCTTATATATTTCTGGGCTCTGATGTCACTTGTATGCCATTTCTTTTTGGGGAAAATGACACAACCACTATTTCTATACATTTAAAGCATCTGGCTTTATAATCTAAAGAATTTCATGCAATTTATAGACCCCATGTAACCTCTTCAGGGGCCTCAGAATTTTCTGGTTGTTTTGGATGAGATTAAAATGTATCTGTACTCTCTCCAAAAAAAAAAAAAAAAAAAAAACCAAAACAAAAAACAAAAAACAAACCAACATTTATACCGAGATTTGGAAAAGAATGTATATGGGCACCAAGAGAATCAACCAAAGTTTTGAATCATAGTTTGTGTGGGGATAATTAATGTGTTTGTAGTAAATTGTTCATTAAGTAAATCTTGAAGGGTAAAATAAAGTGACTGGCTTCATTAGAATTATGGGCCTGAACTATAACCATTACTGGACTTTGATTTTGTTTGTTATACAGGCTTGGTAGCTTTGGATTTACAGCATTACAGTTTATTTGTTTATTTGTTTATTGCATACTGCTGTGTGACAGACTTTTTCTGGGGAGACACAACACACACATATATCTACACTCCAGATAGGGAATCCATGACATTCCAAAATACAGGTACCACCAAAGTCCAGTTTGTTGAACCAATGAGTTTTATTGGGATTATTTACAGGAATATGGATGAGGAGTTACTTACATGAGCAGAAATGACTCGAAGACATTTGCATCCCTAAAGTCCACCCCAACATGAGTGACAGCTCACAAAACTGAGAACCTGGAGCACTGCACAGCCTGCAGGCAGATCAACAGGTTGAAAAGTGGGTCTAACCCTAATGTAGGGAGGTTGTCTGCTTCTTCCAGTCTGCTGGTCTGGTCACAGAATTCTTGGCAGCTATTCCCTGTGAGTCCTTGCAGCTTGGTTTTGCTTACTCTGGCAGGGAGACACTTAATGAATCTGGTCAGTTTCAGGAACTTTCTCAAGCTGTTTACCTTCTTGCCTGAAGAGCTTCCCTACAGGATAGAATATTTCAGTCTTAGAGGAAACAGTTACGCAAGGCTCCATTTCTTACTCCCGTACTTATAGTCTTTCTGCCTTTCTGTAGTGATCTCTGAGCCTTGGAGGGATTGACCAGAGATGTCCATCTATGGCTAAGAAGTATGCCACCATAACATGCCACATTAAGTCAGTTCTCAGGGGCTTCACCAGCGCTTTTGAGTTGAGCCTGGTAACAACAGCAGTCTATAGCTGTAGACACAAGTTTAGAAGGCAATTTGACATACACATTACATCCACTTAGAAAAATCATATAGGTTGCTTCCCCACTGAAATCTGTGACCTCCTCAGCCAGTGGTTTTTGTCCTAGTTTATAGTACCAGAGGTGAACTCCCATTTGTGGTGAAGGTCTTGATTCTAGTTGGAAAATTGTTGGTCTGACCCATGACAGCTGAGGCACTATTGCACAAGCTGGCACATCCTGCTTAGCGTGTTGGTATTCCAGCACACAGGGTCCATAGCCAAGCAGGAGTGCTGGTGTTGGCTGTTCTCCACCAGCAGCCTGCATACCCCTCGGGCACTGTAAGGCAGCCAGCAGGGTTGGGGTTTTCATTTCAGTTCCAGCTTAGTTTCTCCAAATGCTGCATCAGAACATGTACATGCAGTGTCTTCAGCAACAGGGCCATACCACCTAGTGCTGGAATACAACCATCAGCACTAGTAATAACTTTTATGATTTGTGGGGCCTTATGGGCTTCCCTAGCCCACTCCTGGCACTGGGGGTTTGTAGTCAGTAATCTCATAGCGTCTGAGAGTATCCTTTTCTACCCCTGCAGGGAACCATGTGGATTTAAACTCTTAGCTGATGGTTCAGTTACTGAGGGATGCTCAGTCCTTCAGATGACACTGGTCCTAGGGCAGCCTGCATGACATTGGTGCTGGCACTTGCATATACCATACCTCACTGCAGCAGATATGCTACCACCTTTATAGAGCTGGATTCTGTGCTACACCAGAAAGCAGTTTGGCCAGGTGACCTTCAGTCCAGCCCTTTATTGGGCAAGCTGTTCTTTATTCACTAGGGTAGTTAGAGGTTCCACCTCTTGCAGTACTTTAAATTCAAGTAACAGTTGCTTTTCTTTTGCTTTCTGCTCTTTTCTATAACAGAGCCAAACCCTATAGGCCCTTCGGTTAGGTTGCTTTTGCTATAGTGCCCAGCTATAGCCTTAACAACTTCTGGTAACTTCTAACAGGAAGAAACATTGGGTTAATAGGGTATATAGCTGTTTATCTGTCCTAAAGTGATCTTAGCCTGGTCAAAAGCAACTTTAGCCTTTCTGTGCCAATCCATGTAACCCCTTTCCTTATCAATTTATACCAAGATGGGCAGCTTGGGCAGATGGACTATGAAAATCTGCTACTCTTCTCCCCTAATGCCTCTAGCACCTTTACATTTACAGGCATAGTCTGTTGTAGGATTGTGAATGTTGTCAGGTATCATATGTGTCTTACCATACTAGACCATAGTACTGCCAAGAATTTTACACCTGTGCCTGGTTGGCCCTTGTGTTTGTGACTTGATCTCCCATCTTCATTGAAGGGACCGGTATTGTCTCAGGATCCCCAAGACCAAGTTCTGTAGAGCGATAAAGGTCAGGAAGTAAGAGACAAAGACAGGAAGGAGAGGGAGAAAGGAACAAGAGGGAGGGGAAGGAGTGTTTGGGAGTGGGGAATGGGACGATGACCACAAAAGACAGGCACTGGACAGTGGAGACAGATGTGGCCCATAGCATATGGCAGTTTACAAAGGAAAAGGGAAACTCCGTGTTAGGGTGAGCTGTTTTATTTTAATTGGGCATGTTAATTAGGTGAGCCAAAGGGCGATTTTGCTGAACCTCAATACTTTGATAGCTAGACCTTGGTTGTCAGCCTCAGGAGGAGGAAGTGGCCAAAGGTGACTCGACCTTGGTGGTTAGCCTTTGGAATGTATTCTAATGCTTTTTAGTGAGGCAGAGAAAATGGGGGAGGAGGGAAAGGCCTGCCAGAGCCATGTTTGCCATGCTCAGACTGTCTAGAGTCCCTTTACTCATTCCTTTAGATGCACCTACAGATTCTTGAGGCACACGTCTAGATGTTCAGAAATACTCAGAAGTTAGCATTATGTCATCTGTATAACACATTGTTTTCTAGAGGATGGGCGGGACAAGGCAGCATCCTAATGTACCAAGCCAAGGCCCGGGAGGGGGTGGGTTTACAAAGATAGCCTTGGTGAAGCACTCTGAAAGTCTGTACAATCTGTTTTGAGCAAGTGTCAGGTGAGTGCAGAGGTTCACAAGTAAGAAGATGTTATAAAGTGTAGCGTGAACAAGGCCTAGTACGGAAAGGCTCCATCCCTTTGTATCTGTTGCTTCCTCCACAGATCGAGGTTGGGTACCAAGTGTGGATGGGAGGCACTGCTAACTTCATTAGCTCTCTGTAATCCTCAGTCACTCTCTCTGAGCCACCGTGTTTCCAATCCTGGAGCTCTTCCACAAAGTCTCTCTACATTTCTCCGACCTGATAAACTCAGTAGTCTGATTCAGTCTGCTCAGACAGGTGAATGAGGCTCTGCCCTCTCTGCTGTACCTGATGGCTCTGTTGGTCAGAGTGGCCCTTGATTGACATGGTGGCTGCAGCCTCCCCATTCACCATACTGGGCTGTTAGGGGAATTCCTGTCTGGGCAAACCATCTCCATCACTAGCATAGCCTTTTGCTGGAGGGACATATACCCCTCTTACTTTTGGGGATAATTCCCACCCCTGGGTCAGGCTTGATCATCTTCACCTGCACTGTTCTCTCTTGGGTGTCTTCTGTGCACCGCTCCTCAGGCTTTAGAGCCTTCCTGAAGCCCCTCAGCACACAGGTGCCTTTCTTTCTGTCAGTTTTTCCAGTGAGACCCAAATCCCACCATATCTGTCTCTGAGCAACCCAGACAGATCTCTTTCTCTGCTCTGTCTGTTTCTTAGTTCCTCTAGGGTGCTCTCTCACATGACAGACTCTTAACATCTTGCTCTAAGTCACTGAGACCTGTCAAAGCCCTTCCTTCTTTATAAAGATCTTGCCCCACCAAAGGGCTCAGCAAAGCTCCACACCAGCCACGAGGTCCCTGCTGGATCAGCCTTTCCTTGACTCCTCTGTGAACACAGTTCTGTGTGACTCAGTGAACCGGGTTCAAGCGCAGCTCCTCTTCTCCTAGTTCCCTCAATAGCACCTTCCCTCCTCTTTAGTCCTCTAGTTCCTGATGTTTATGGGGACTTCAGACAGATCATTAAGTGTTCCTCATGGATTCCATAAGTCAGTCCACCAGAGACTGATTTCCATCCCACTGTCTCAGGCCATGCAGCCTTTGCCTTAAGGAGGGGTGGGAAGTTACATTACTCAGTTTTCCTGCCTCCACAGCAGCCAGATGGATCCCGTCTACCCTCCCCCTCCCCCCCGTGTCCCACAACCTCACAAGCCAGGCGGAAACAGGCTCTTTTGTTACTTGTTTGAATTTACCTATTTTCAACAGTTCAAGTGCTGAGTGTTTCTTGATCACTCTAGTTTCTTACATGGGACCATATTCTGGATCATAGATTTTTCCTTATATTCCATTAAAGGTTGGACCTCTACAGTATCTTCTTAATGCGTTTACCATGATCTTCCCCACTCTGACTCTTTCTGTGGATCCCAGGCAGGGCTTGAGCATGGATCTAACTTGCACTCTCTTTGCCCCCGACCCTTAAAGAAGTGACAAGCCAGCACCCCATCTCATCCTCTTGGATATCTGATCTGCCAGATTAGTGGCTGACACAGAGGATGGATGCTGCCACATCTCTGTCTTGTTGCAGTTGCTTATTTTTACACAAACAGGTTCTTGCCTGGCAGCCATCTCAGCCTTGGTGCATTTCTAATTCCACATAAGAATGGCCAGGTAACCTCTGCTGCTGCGTGTCTGCACTCCCCACTCTTGTTCTCTAGTCTTAACGACTTCAACTTTTCCTCCAGACCAGTGGTTCTCAGATTCCTAGTGCTGTGCCCCTTTAATGAAGTTCTTCATGTTGTGCTGATGCCCCAACTATAAAATTCTTTCATTGCTGCTTGTAATTTTGCTACTGTTACGAATCATAATGTAAGTATCCGGTGTGTGGGATATATGACATGACCCCAAGTGGGTCACCACCCACAGCTTGACAACCAGTGCTAAACTTTTAACTGTTCTCAGAGCATCTCCATGTTCACACAGTGGACCTCATTTATCAAGCAGGCATGCCATCCATACCATATAGACAAAGGTTGCCATCTGGGATTTTCCCCACAGATATTACTAATTCTGATGCCTCAGTCTTAGTTGCATGTCTCATAACAAGAACCATGCAACTTCTGGCACATAACCATAGCACAAAAGCACAATAACACTTTCTATAAAGGAAAGGACAATCGTATGAGAGATCACAGACCAGGATATCACTTGTACGGTTGTGAAAGTAGGCATCTCCTAGTTGTATATCATGGTTTAAAAATTCCAGGAAAGCTTTAAAAGTAGGCAATGTTAAATAACCAAGTTACAGTTAGAACTCTGCCTCTAAGGTTATACTACTGCAAGTATTGGATTATTTTGAGCATTAGATGGAGTGGTGTAATGTCTGATAACCTATTGTGTGGTTAGAAAATATTTGGTACTATTAATAGGAAAACTTTTTATTCCATCATTTAAAACATTAATCCAAATTAAACACTGGAGATACCGCTTTATATTCACATGAAAGAATAGAGCAAACGTTTATTTTAAGAGGAGGTGAGGTCTTACTTTGTAGCTCTGGCCGGTTTGGAACTCACTATCTTAAGTAAGATCAGGTTGGCCTTGGAACTCTGAGGTCTGCTTGCCTCTGCCTCCCTAGTGCTGGGATTTAAGGAATGTGCTACCAAACCCAGTCTTCAAGAAAAAACATTTAAGTAGACTATATAAACAGTCTGTAATATAAAACAAATTTCTCCACAGATGTTCATCAATTATTTGTAGAAATAATCGTAATAGATTGTAAAGTAGGGCATTCGTTAGTTGTAGTTGAATGGGCTGTTCAGTAGAGGATCAGTTAGTTATGTAGTTGAATGGGTTGCTAACACTGTCTTTCATATCCTCAGTGTACTGATATTCAGGCAGGTAAAGCTTATATCACTGTTGTAGTCCTAAATATGACTACTGATATTTCTAAACTTAAAGAGAGATGTAAAGATAGAGGAGAAACATGCCTGTAAAATTAAGGTTTTACTGAGCTAGAGACAGTAGTCATTTTCCTTCTTTCACACAGGAGATGTTAAGAGATTTAAACCTTGGGGAGATGAAGAGTGGCGTGCCTGTGTTGGCAGTGTCCTTAGCCTTGGAGGGGAAGGCCAGCCACCGAGAGATGACATCCAAGCTGCTTTCTGACCTTTGTGGGACAGTGATGAGCACAAATGACGTGGAAAAGTCATTTGACAAGTTGCTGAAGGATCTCCCCGAGCTAGCCTTGGACACTCCTAGAGCACCACAGGTTTGTGTCATTTTCTTTTCGCTCTTTTGTCTCCTACACGTACACGCTCCTAGCAAATTAAACAGTTGCAAGGGAATGGCCCACATTTCTTACCATATAAAGATAGCTCTGCACATATTTAGGTCTTTCCCCCCAGTTTTGTTTTTATTTTCTGTACTTTGTATTAAATCAAGGGCTACCCACGTGGTGGCAGGTGTCTACCAGTGAGCTGTATAACCTACCTAGGTCTTGATGGAACTAAACCAAGCCTCTTTTCTCTCTAGCTCTATATAGTTTTTAGGTCATATGTAATACATGTATTTTTGCTCATAGATTTTTTTATTATATGTACATTGTTTAAATAGCTAAGAATTTTAAGGATATTATGTTGCTATGACAGATATTGATTTACTTGAGTGGGATTTATTAAAACAGCTATAAACTGTTCCTTTTGTAACTTTGAAGACATGCAATTGTTATTAACATTTGCATAAAAATTTAATTCATAGGGAGTTTGTAAAAGTTGTTTCTGTAACAGGAAGTTTCTATGAGTCAAAAAGTACTCATTTCTCTTCCCCTGTTTATATATACACACACTTAAAAAATGGTCATCTGAGTTTATATTAAATATAGAATTTTTGATGAACAAAATCCAAAATGAAGAAAGGCCAGGAACACTCCCCCCATACATACACACAGAAACCCGTTAACATTTTGATAACTATTTTTTTATTTCTAGGGTTTTTTATTATTGTCATTTTACTGTTATTTAATTAGAAAGTAGAATTGTACTACATACACTGTTTTGTAGCATTAAATTTTCTTTCTTTTTTTTTTTGTTTTGTTTTGTTTTGTTTTTCCAGACAGGGTTTCTCTGTGTAGCCCTGGCTGTCCTGGAACTCACTCTGTAGACCAGGCTGGCCTCAAACTCAGAAATCCGCCTGCCTCTGCCTCCCAGGTGCTGGGATTAAAGGCGTGCGCCACCACTGCCCGGTGAGTTGAATTTCCTTATAAAATGTGACAATTGTTTTCAATGGCCCCACAGTGTACCTTGCTTTTGTATGCATATACATATGCATATATTAGACACTGAAGTTGTTTTCAGATCTTCTAATAAAGTTTGCTATGATCAGACTTTGAAATGAAAATTTATTTGTGCTTAACTTTCTTTCACAATATACATTTTGTAGTTAGTTGAGAAAACATTCTGGGTATTGAAGAGGAGAGGTTTCTCCTTGACTTTCAGGTCATTTTAACAGATATTATTGAGCATGTGTTGAGAAGGAGGCAGTGTGCAGAGTACTGGGGATTATGTAGTGAGCAAAGCAGAGGTGCCTTTCCCTCCTGATGGCATGGACTTGACGGCCAAACTAATGGTAGAGGAGTGTGCCCCTGCAGCGCCCGCCCACAGGTGCTTCTGCACAGCCCAGCGCTTGAAGGCCAGTGTGAAGGAGTGCACAGCATGCTTAACAAGCAGGTGCCTCTGCATATTTCAGCGTGCATTTAGGCATTGAGTGTATACGTAGACAGTTTCTTACCATTTATGCATTTCAAAATTGTGTCCAGATTTACTTTAGTTTTTGTATGTTCTCTTTTTTTCTTCTTATAGTTGGTGGGCCAGTTTATTGCTAGAGCTGTTGGAGATGGAATCTTATGTAATACCTATATTGATAGTTACAAAGGAACTGTAGATTGTGTACAGGCTAGGTAAGTAAATTAAGTTTTGCTACTTAGAATTTCAAAATGAGAAATTCTACAATATCCTGTAAAATGACATGTGCATGAATCAGACAGACATTGTGAGTGTATATTTGTCTTTATGTATTCTTCATTGTTAAAAGATATTGTTGTGGTATAGCAGGAAGAAGGCAGTAATAAAAATGCAGAAGTTCTGAATTAAATCGTGAGGTTCCCTTTTTTAAGTCTTCCTTCTCTGGGCCTTTCATTTTCCCTCCTGGTAAAATGAAAGTGTTGAATGGGTAGTGTTCATGGTACCTTCTGGTTTGGACAGTTCTTTGGTTTAATGAATTAGAAGCCAAACGTGTTACTTTTCTAAACTTCTGGAGACTGATTTAGACAGCCAGACCTCAGACTTTTGATATTAACTTCGAAGGCCTACTTTAGGTCAGAGTAGGAAAGATCTCCCTGGGTAGGAAGATGTGAATCTATGTAGAAGTTGTATGTGAATTTATATTCCTTCCTGGTCATGTAACCATTATTTTACAATGTATTTTGATGAGAAGTGGTTGTAAAAGAATATGAGAATGCTAAACATTTTAAAAAATAATTAATTTTTATTTGAAAAGTTATCTTCAGAACCTACATATTTTTGTTACATTAAAGTTGTCAATACATGTACAGTTTTATAAACTTTATTGACAGTAAAACAGGTAACCATCAGGCATGTCTGTACTATAAGGGAATTTCTCTTCCTTTTCTCACTGTCTTTCAATACATAAACAATTTTGTAAACTTTATTGATAATGTGTAACCATCAGTCATGTCTCTATATAATGGAATTTCTCTTCCTTTTCTCACTGTTTTTCTGACAGAGCTGCTCTGGACAAGGCTACTGTGCTCCTGAGCATGTCGAAAGGGGGAAAGCGCAAAGACAGCGTGTGGGGGTCCGGAGGCGGGCAGCAGCCTGTCAATCACCTTGTTAAAGAGGTACTTACTGAGAGAAAGCAACTGAGCAACTACTAGATGGTATTTTGTGGGCAGGAATTCAATGTGGTCGTATATTTGCAAGTAAAAATCTGAATAACCTATGAATTAGAAAAATTAGGTAATTGTTCCTGTTTTATCCTGTTTTTGTGATTTAGTGGCACGACTATTCTGTCATGAATATAAGAAGTCTGTGAACATCTAAGGAATGAGTGGTTATAAGAAGTCTTTCTGAATTCTAATGCCTGAAATCTTTTTTATAGTAGTATTTAGTCTTAAGATGCTGCTGAGGGGAGATCATTTGTAATTATTCAATAAATGTTATTTACATGAGCAATTAAGGTAATCTGAAATTATAACTTAGGAATTATGGTCTACATTAGAGTAGATCAGAGTGGCAGAGCTTCATAAGGATGCTTACTCTATTTCCTAAAACAAAATAAAGTAGTTGAGTTATTTCAATAAAGTGCAAGATTTGCTTCCTGTGTATTTCCTCTTGTTCTGTGACAAGTGGGAACCTGTAATGTCTGACTGCAGGTCTTGAGACCTGCAGACAAAAGCTTTGGAGCTTAAGTGCTTGTTTCAGTGCAGTCCTTCTTATTTGGAATTTTTTTTTTTTGTGTGTGTACATATTTGTATGTGTGTATATGTGTGCGCATGTGTGTTTGCTTGTGTATATGTTTGTGTGTGTGTTTGTCTAGAGATCAAAATCAAGTCTTGTTCCTTAGGAAATGTCACTTTGTTTTTTGAGACAAAGTCGGTCACTGAGACCTAACCTATGAGCTAGGCCGGCTGGACAGTGAACCTCTAATTCTGAGATTATAATCATTCCACACCCAGAGTTTTACATGGGTTATGAAGATCAAACTAAGGTCATTAAGATTGCATAGCAAGCACTTAATTGAACTGTTCCTCAGTCTCATACATGTAACAGTATTAAGCAGTTCAGAGGGGTAGTTAGAGAAATTACCATTTTTGCTTTTACCTATGTTAGAATAGATATGTCAGGACATGAGTGCAGTATCTTTTAAAAATTTGAAGAATTATAAGAAAAAAATATATGTTTGTTAATATGCCAGGGCTATTAGGCAAGGAAGTGCAATAAAGGGCATCCTGATTGGAAAGGATGATGAAGAACCAGCTCTATTCTCAGACGAAGTGATGCGTAGATTAGAGGATCCAGGTGATTCCACAGAAGAACTCCAGAACCCAAACCACGTTATTAGCCAGTAGTTTAGCAAATTTTCATGAAACAAGATCAATATATGAAATTCAATTTTCTATACATTAGGACTGAATGAATAGTCAGAAATGAAAATCATAGTAGCATAAAAATAGAATATGATGAAAGTAAAGGAAAATTCAACTCATACACTAAAGGTAAGATGCCACATTTATAGAGTATTAGATAATACTATTAGTATGGTAATACTCTCCAAAGGTGATAAGAGTATGTGAATTATCTCTCAATAAAAAGAGACTGGAAATAAAACCAACAATATATGACATTGTTTTGCATACTCATTTAAATAGAAGCAAAGGTCAAGTGAAAAGATGAGAAATGTTCATATGAGGTTTTATAATTTATCATTTGGAAAAATGCATTGAATCTGATGGGGGACATTTGTTTCACTTTTTAAAAAGTAAGTATTTTTAAAAAAGATTTATGTATATGTATGTGTCCTGCCTGCCTGTGCAGCATGTATGTGTGTGGAGGCCAGAAGAGGGCTGTGGATCCCGTGGAACTAAAGTTAGGGGCAGTTGTGAGCTACTGTGTGGGTGCTGGGAATTGAACCCAGGTCCTCTACAAGAGCTGCAACTGCTGTTAGCTACTGAGTTGGCTCCTCAGCCCCATATTTCACTCTCTTAGTGGCACAACAAATAGAATTTAAATAACAAATACACTGTAGTTTTAGTAAAAATACTTTAGTAAAAATATTAAATAGGTGTTATAGTAAAAATACATACATTTACATTAACTGTTCTTTGTGTATGTGTTTAGTGATTGTGTATGTATGCATGAGGCGTGTGGTTTTGTCCGCATGCATGAACGTTAGGTGTCTTCCCCACTACTCTCCACCATACTGTGTTGACATAGGTCTTTCTCTGAACCAGAAGCTGGCTAATTTGTCTTAACTTAGTGGCTAGTGAGCTTTTGGGATCTACTTGTCTCTGGCTAGCAGTGCTGGAATTACTTATGCACACCTGTGCCTGGCGAGTGGTGGGCTTTCAACTTCAGTCTTAATGCTTGTAGTGCAAGTACTCTCACCACTGAGCCATTTCCTCAGCCTCAGATACATACTGTTTTAAAACAACAATAAACCAAAAGAAAACCAATTTCTAATTAGGATATAGCTTAGTGGTAAATTTTACTTACCTTTTATGAAGATATTATAGAAGTTGGAGTAGAAGATATTTAGATAAATAATTTTATTCATCCAGCCAAAATTCACTTAGTGCCACAAGATACAAATGTTTTTTTCTCAGTAAATTTGTTAAGAAGATTATTTTTAGCTGAAGCTCTCTTGCTGAAAAAACATTCACCATTTTTTTTTCTAGAGCCATAAATGATACCATACAAGCTTTAATTGGAAATCAAGAATTGTCTCTCTAGTTCAAATACTGAATGTTTTTATTTTTTTCAGATTGTTGTTTTAATGTGTTTGGGTGGTGTTTTGCTTACATCTAAGTTTGTGTGCCAGATGTGTGCAGTGCTCGAAGAGTCTTAATAGCTAGTAGTAGTAAACCACCATGCGGGTGCTAGGAATTGAGCTTTGGTCCTTCAGAAGAGCAACCAGTGTGTTTTTAAGCACTGAACTGTCTCTCTCTCCCCACTGAACGTTTTTAGGTCCTCAATTATAGACAAAAGAGAACTGTAGAGAGTCTTGCCCTTGTAGTCATGCCCCATTATCTCTTACTTTTGAGATTCCATTGCATTAAGATCATCCTGATGTTTTGTGGCATTCTAAAAGTGAGGAGACTTTAGGTTAGTGCCCTCTAGTGGCATTAAAAAATTCTCTACTCTTTTAAAGATTTATTATAATTATATGTATGTGTGTAGGTATGTGCATATGAGTTACAGTGCCCATGGAAGACAGAGCTGCAGGATCCCAGAGCTGGAGTTCTAGGTGGTTGTGAGCTGTGTAAAATAGGTGCTGGGCACTGACCTCAGGTTCTCTGATGAGCAGGGCATGCTCTTACCTGCTGAGCTAGCTCTTCGGCCCCTACATCCCTGGTTCTTAATAGAATGCATTGAGCATTATAGTCACAAGCAAGGTCATTCATATTATAAAACCTACTTGGAGATACTAGAGGTTCCTTAGAAAACCAAGTGCTGTGTTTACTTGATAAGAAGCCAGGAGTTTACTTTTAATAATGAGAAAGTTTCTTTTATGACACTACTCTACCAAATCTCTATGTTCAATATTGGTGCAAATGTTAACAAATCATTTAGGCAAATACACATCTTTTAAAAACTTGGCATTCTAACATTGCAACTTTTAAATCTAATAGATTGATATGCTGCTTAAAGAGTATTTACTCTCTGGAGATATATCTGAAGCTGAACACTGCCTTAAGGAACTGGAAGTACCTCATTTTCACCACGAGCTTGTATATGAGGTAAGGTTATATTCTCTCACCAAAGAGGATTTTCAAGTGTTCCTTTTACAACACAGTAACCAATGTTTCTTTAATAATATTGTTTTTTTTTCCTTAAAAATATTAATTTATAAGTTTATATAATCATTACATGTTAGGGGAGGGGTTTGATACATTTTTAGGACCAGTTTCTCATACATTGATTACCAGAAATTCATTTACTCTTTTCTGTTCAAATTTTAGGCAATTGTAATGGTTTTAGAATCAACTGGAGAAAGTGCATTCAAGATGATCTTAGATTTATTAAAATCCTTGTGGAAGTCTTCTACTATTACCATAGACCAAATGAAAAGAGTATGTATGACATTATTTTAAATAAGTTTTTAAAAGGTGTATGCCTCAATTATATGATTGACTAAGAGTTATGACTTGTCAATGAAACTTTTCTTTTTTTTTTTTTTTTTTTTTTTTTTGGATTTTTCGAGACAGGGTTTCTCTGTGTAGTCCTGGCTGTCCTGGAACTCACTCTGTAGACCAGGCTGGCCTCGAACTCAGAAATCTGCCTGCCTCTGCCTCCCAAGTGCTGGGATTAAAGGTGTGCGCCACCACCGCCCGGCGAAACTTTTCTTTTAGGGAATGTGTATAGTATTATGCCTACATATTTTTTTATTTTAGCTCTATATTTTTGGAAAAAAACAGAATTTTTTTCTTTTTACAGTATGATTGTTCAGTTTATGTGATGAAATTTTTTTATGTAGAGGAAACATTTAAATTGAATTTTTTTTATTCTTAAAATTGTGGATTTTGAAATGTTGGTGAAATTATATTTTTGTACAAGATGGTTAAGTATAGATGGGGAAGTCAATAGTCAGTTAGTCTGATTTTTGCCTAGAGCTCTTTTGAGAATTTTTAAAGAAAGCAAGTATAGATTATGATTTGTTTTGCCAGATTGCACTGTGACAGTTTATGGTATAGTGCTGGGTTGTTTGATGGCATACCCTGTTACACAAGGCTAACAATAGGATATGTAATTTTTTGTTCTAGGGTTATGAGAGAATTTATAATGAAATTCCAGATATTAATCTGGATGTCCCACACTCATACTCTGTGCTTGAGAGATTTGTGGAGGAATGTTTTCAGGCTGGAATCATTTCCAAACAACTCCGAGATCTTTGTCCATCAAGGTACTTTATTGAAATACTACTTTCTCATTGAAAACTATTGAGGGAGATCCTTAGGGAGCTAAGATAGCCTTTTGTCATTCTGGCTCTTAAAACAACAGTGTCTTTATTGATGTGACTGGAGATGAAGAACCATCTGCTTAGCGTTTATGGAGAAACGGGTGTGACTCTTGTCCTCTTGCAGCTGTGGACAGGACTACCATTCGTAGGGAACTAACTTGATAGTGTACATGTTTACTAGGATGTACTAAATGTTATTTCAGAGTCAATATTATCACCAGTAACAGAAAATTGGGGATTTTGTAGTGAACCTTCAAGGTCTCACAACTAGTACATTGTATAGGCAGAGTTTGAATTAATACTTTTTCAGATTTCAAGGTCTAAACTCTGCTGTACTTGGTAGTGGCTTCAAACTACAGGTAGGAGTGATTTTTTTTTGGAGGGAATTAGATTTATATTTCTAGGATGTAAGAGTTGATAAGGGTCTTTCCCCTTAAATAAGCTTGTAATGTAAAAAGTTAAATATTTAGTTGGAGCCAAACTTACATTTTATATACATTTTTAAGTCTGAAAAATGTAAGCTTTGAGTATTTTTGTTTTGCAAAGATTCTCAGAAAAACTATTTCTAGGTACGCTTCCATGCTCTAAAACATTTAGATGCTAAGAGAAGATGGTGAAAAATGTATAGAAATGTCTGGAATGGAGTTGTTGTCTAGCTGTTGTGTCAGCATCAGTCTTTTGTTCTTCACTGCTTCAGCCTGTAGTCCCCAGCCTTTCTGTTCAAGAACACAGTAGGTTTCTCTCAGTACCTTGTGGTTGCTTTTTAAGATTTTTTTTTTTTTAAAGCTCGCGTTTGAAAGTCTGCATCTTTATTGAAGAATCATTTGAAGAGTTCTTACAGTTGTATAACACCAAAAACTTTGACTTTTAGCCTCTTATATTTTTGCTTTTCTGTGCTAAGTGTACAATTGTGTGTGATGTAGCATGCTTGTGCATGTTGGTAAGGAGGGAGAGAACAAGGGATAATCCTGGAACAGGTTTCTTTGCCTACTGATGTAGGCTGCTAGACAGTTGTAGAGAAAGTTTCTTGAGTTTTCAAATGTCAAGAGTCCCCAAATGGGGCATATAGGCTAGAAAAAAGTAGATTCTTATTTGGTTGTCTACACTCAAGATTTGGACTTTTCTAAGGACAAGAAATTTTTATTAATCATGTATTCGGTGATATTATTTAACACTAATTTGTTATATGTGGATTTGTGTGCTTATGTCATGGTACATGTGTGGAGGTCAGAGTACGCCTTGTGAGAATTCATTCTCTACTTTGACCATGTTGGTCCCAGGATGGATCATCCGGCTTGTTGGCAAGAGCATTTACCTGCTCTGAACCATCTTGCTGGCCTAACGTGGGCATCTGGATCAGTTGTCCAGTCCCAGCTTTCCTGACTCTCACTGCTGTTTAAAGTTTGTTTGGCTCACTTGCTTTCAAATAAGGTAGAAATAAATGTTAACGTCTAAGTAAAATGTCTTCATTTTCTATTTTAAGTTTTACTAGTAACTCCAAGTAGATGAAGAAAGTTCATTAGTAATTATGCATTTATCTAAGCCACTCATACATGCTTGTTATTTGATGTTTTATAAAACATCTAATGTGTCTAGTATGTAAAAAAAAAAAAAACATTTTCAAATAATTCAGACACACTGGCCTTAAACAGAAAAACCCTTTGAAAAGTCAAGGCTTCAGTGTTTTTCAGTGAGTGAGATTTTTAAGTGCTTTTTTTTGTTCTTTTCATTACAGGGGAAGAAAGCGTTTTGTAAGTGAAGGAGATGGAGGCCGTCTTAAACCTGAGAGCTACTGAGCACAGCAACTCTTACAGTCAGTCTTAGGTGTTACCAAGAACAGAGCTCAATTGTAAGAGTTGTCAGCACAGGTTTTCTTTTTTTTCTTTTTCTTTTCTTTTCTTTCCTTTTTTTTTTTTTTTTTAAGAATTTGTTTTGGGTACAAGGCATTTCTAAAATTTTATAAACTTACATTTAATGGGAATTTTTGAAGGACGTATTTTCTTTTCTTTTTTTTTTTTTTTTGAGGGGAAATTAAAGGAGGGACAGAAGAGTAACCACCTAAGTGTGGGATGTTCTGATAAGCTACTTTTCTAAGTGCCATGTTTATGACCTAATCATTCCAAGTTTTGCATTCATGTATGACTGCCACTCTTTTCTTTCAAAGACAGTGTTTTTTGTAGTAAAATCACTGGTTTATACAAAGCTTTAGTTAGGGGTCAAGTGAAGCTATTAAACCCCGTGTTGGCTGCTGCTGTGGAAATGCTGTGCTTTGAGAGTAAAAACACACTTGTGTACACACACACACACACACACACACACACACACAGACGACAGATTTTTGTTTTAAATAATTAAAAAGAAAACGAGTTAGTCATGAGACTTTTTCATCTTTCCAGGGAACATATTGATTGGTCTTAAACATTAGACAGTTAAGTAAATGGTGGCTGGAACATCTATTTTTCTACAAAACTGGAAAAATGAACCCGGTTCTACAAGAATGTACAACAGAATAAAACATGTGAAACACTGTTGATTCTTTAGTGGGAGTACATTTATTTTGTCTTTTGAAAGTTCTTTTAGGTTTCCTGTCTAAACCTTACTAGGCCTTGTGTTCAATCCCAACAATGCAAAACAAACAAAACTGTTTCACTGTTTCTTGAGAGAGAACCTCTCTCTATAGCTTTGGCTGTCCTGCACTACTCTTTAGGTAGTGCAGGCTGTCCTCAAACTCACGGTAGTCTGTCTGTCTTGGTGTCTTGAGTGCTGAGGATAAAGGTCTAGGGGACAGATATCTTCTTGTGCTTCCATGGGCACCTGCACATACGTGGCATACACACAGACATATAAATCAAAATTTTTAAAAAGTGTAATAGTTAAAGGCCTTTTAAGGTTATACTAGGGAAATACACATACACTTTAATCTCATTTATTAGTATAACTAGAGGTTTAATGAGTGAAATCTGTCTAATATATAAACAGATCTTACCCTTATATTCTGTTAACATGTTTAAAAAAATTCTCTTAAGTACTTTACATTTATCTAAACAACCAATACATAACTACAATCAATAAGTACCTTACAGGGATCACATTACTAGCCTCTTTTATAAAGCCTCATTAACTCAGGAAGGTTTCAAGATCTGTGGTAACTGAAGGTGACTGGTGACTGCAGCAAAATCATTCCATTTATAATTTTCAAGACAGTTCCTTGGTTACAGGGTTGGGTACCATCGTTTAGAAAGAAAACCCTCTGGTATTCAAACCTCATGGCTCTTTTAGGCTCATATTACTTGAGTTTTTTGATATAATAAGCATTTTCATGTTTTTGTATTTGATACTTAATAGCAGTTATGTAATTCTCTATTTCTTAAAATAAGTGTAATTGAGAGCTTAGTTCCATGAGCTTTTGGTTTATAGACAAGTTAGTTGTTACTGCTGTCATTGGTCAGGTTACATAACAGTAAACATGATGTGGCACACAGTCGGTTTATTTTTGGATAACGTACAAGCCAACAATATATTCACATTAGAGTTTATTTTCAGATTCAGGTTTCTAATAAACAAAGAAATCCTTCACCCATAAAGGATGCATTTAAGTTTTTATACTCATAACAATAGGTATGATGAATAAGGTGAGAAACTTATAATTTAAAAACTTTCAAAATTCCATAAAACTTGGTTCAAAGATTTCCTTTTAACACAAACCAATGTTTAAACACCCAAATTTTGTGTTTAAAATGTTTGAATGTCCAGTTTAAGTATTTCTAGCCTACAGATGCAGAATAGTTTCTAGTGACTGAACAGTTAGGGTTAAAATGGGGCATCCTCTAAAGTGGTAGTGGTTAGTGGGTTGTTTGCTGGTTGCCTTTTTCTGCCATTTCTTGTTGGCGGACTGTATCCTGTGCTGCTTGCTGCATTTTCTCCAGTTTTTCCAGAGTCAGAGATTTTAAGGGCAAAAGCTTGGGTTTACACAGTACCATTGTGGTTACATCTTCCACAGACAACTGCCCTATTAAAAAGAAATAAGAAATTAATTAATTTGAGGAAGATACCTGGTGATTTAGATTTGCAACTAGAATGTAAGTCTAAAATCTTATTGTCAGTGAAAAAGTGTCTGCTCCTGGACTGACAAAGCAGTAGTCCACAAGCTAATTCTTTACACCCCAGGGCTAGGCAACAGGAGCTGGACTTGGATGCTAGACTCTTCTGCTACCATATGATATAGCTGTTTGGGTCAAATGTTTAATTGGAAGTATATATACAACATAAACATACAGCAAGGTGCAATATTTAACATGAATGCTCAACTTAAGTTTGACTTAGGTTACTTTCTCCGACTTCTAATCTTCCTTTGAATTAATTCCACTTGACAGTTTCAGATTGTACCACACATTAAGAATAGGGTTTCTAAAAAGAAATGGCACTTAATTTTAGATAGCCCTTTGTTGAGAAAAGTTAAGAGTTTTACAGCTTCCTCATGAATAGTGTGGGAGAGTACAATAACTGAGGCAAACACCAGCATAGCACAGCTAGCTGCAGGTACTTAGCTACTAGCTATGTCACACTGTCCATCCCCTTGTAAATCTCCAGTAGCCTATGACTCAAATACTTGTGAGATATACCTTGTTTTGGAAGGACTTCTCGGAACATCGACTTCACTTCTGCCATCTGTAAGCTGGATACAGTGTATTTGCTCCTTCAATGAGAATCAATTACCAACGTTAAAATTCTCAAAGACTACTACTGGAGACCATAACTGAAATCACAATTCCTGTAGAAAGTGAACTACATTATATGCATGAATTTCTCATTAGTTTTCTGTGATCCTCTTCCCAGAAAATCGGGGTAAGATGTTTTATGTGTGTATAGATCTTGTCAATTTTTATTGAGTAGTGAGTAACTGGGATATCAAGCATTGCCACTTCCCATCCTAGGTTCTTTTTGCTTTTGTTTTTAATTAGTTTAGAAAAGACATTTTATATATAAGTAACGTTGGTTCACTGGTTGCTTTTCTTGAGGAGAAACACTACCAACATAATTACCATCTGAAAATGGAGTAGAAATGGAGGTAGCTGGCAAGCAATTCCTAACATTGTTTCTCAGGAGTATATTTGAAATGATTTATTTATCTTCTGGTCATTGGTTGTTTTGTCTTTGTGAGGGTGTCGGGCCCTCTGAAGCTGGAGCTACACAGAGATGTGAGCTGCCTACCATGTCGGTATTGAGAAGAGCAGTTCCTGCTCTTAGCCACCGAGACATCTCTCCTGTCCCAACATTCTTTTTCTTAAACAGCTTATTTCTACTTTTCAATTCCTTTGCCATATAGCAGAAAATACCACAATGCTCAATTCCTGGATGCACAGCTGTATTCTGTACGGAAGCAGCACAGTGGGCCAAAAAGCTACAGAGTAGCTTCTACTGAGATCCTAGATGATAAAAGAACAGGCTATCCTCTCATGCTAGTATTGTTAGGGCTATCTAAGCACATGCTATTTGCATAAAGTAACCCTTGCTCCACGTGCTCTATCCCAGATTACTGCTGTGCTGTATGCTCTAAGTATTGTGGATCAAGCTGTAGAATGATGTCTTCCTAGATACACTTTTCCAGACAATGCCAGCCATTTAGTGATGTTTGACCACACTGATGCAACCTTACTGCAGTCTTTCACAACGTTACCACCAAGACTTATTATTTATAAAGTGGTGATGCTGGCTCAGTGCCTGCCTTTCCCACCCACTGCAAATTAATTACAGCCAAGTGAAGCTGCTTCTGTTTTTTGTCATTCTTGTTCCACTACTTTGACATTCCTAATAAAAGGATACTTTGTATCCTTCAAGTTGGTTATCTTCTCATTCAAATTACTCTGGTATGTCTAAGTTCTCAAGAAACCTCTATCTGCTTTGGGGACCTATTTTCAGACTTTATTCCTGTTCTCTCTGCTCTGTAAGGGAGAGATGATGATGTAAGGAGTAGGCCATGAAAGCAACTCCTCAAATTGAGTATGAGGTAAGTCTACTATGCAACTTCTTTAGAACCCGCAGCTCCTATGACATTTCCTTGCTATTTACACCTGGTACCTAATAACTGTGGCTGGCCTTTTTTCTTCCAGGTTGGGTTGAAGGCTGATAGCATTGCATAGCACCAATTAAATATAACCACCGAATATTTTCCATTAAAAACATTATAGTGTAAACACTGTGCCTGAGCTGGGCAATGGCAAGAGGTATACTCCTTTAATTCCAGCACTTGGGAAACAGGCAGGTGGATCTCTGAGTTTGAGGCCAGCCTGGTCTTTAGAGTAAGTGCCAGAACAGCCACAGCCACAACAGGAAAACCCTGTCTTGGTAAAAAAAAATAAATAAATAAAAATAAAAGCCTGTGCCTGCATCAGGTACAGATCTTCTATGCCACTGAAAAGCATGGGATATTACTGATTTTGAGAAAAGTAAAGCATGGTAGCTATTTTCATACTTATCACCAAGATGCTACCTATCACAATAGGTTAAGTTGTAGCTGTTTATAGAATGAGCGACTCTAGCTTTGTACGATTAAATCACCACCCATTGTCTTCCTTTAGTTTGTACCTCTTTCACATCTGAAACACAGCCCAAGGAAAACAGTGAAACTTGATGTTCATTTCTCTGTTTGAACAAGTGGAAAGGGTGTGGGGCTAAAGGACTGGGAGACAATGTGCTGGGTCTGGTGTGGGTAAGATCAGTGCCCTCATTTGCTTAGGCAGGTTCTACTTGAGTAGGACTGATTCTTGTTCTAGGCCACTTAGGCCTTGACAAGAGAGAAACAGGAAGGGAAGGGCTAAAATAAGCAAGGTGGAGATCCGATGGCCAGCACTGGCCAGGATCCACAGTTTTCATAGTTAACTGCCCTGGGAGTCTAGAAGAGGAAGGGACACTCATTTTTTTTTTTCCTCCTAGCAGTCTGCTATTAGCACAACAGAAGTGTTTTTAGGGTATAGTGTTTTCTAAGGAGTTGTGGCTACTTTTAAATATATTATCAACGTAGGTGAGATATGCACTAAACCAGAGGCATATGGATCAAAAGAGAAACATCACAACTATTACTGAAATGTGTACTGAAAAACTGCCATGACCATTCAGTAAATGAGGGCCTACCATGTACCAGATGAATGTCCCATCAGCGAACAAATAAAAATCTGTTGCCATTTGTTCTCTACAGCCAGGGACAAGGGAAGAGAACAGCAGAAGGTAGTTAAGTACTGCAGATAAAAGTTTAAACTGAGAAATGCTGGAAGAGGGTAATCCAGCTGTAAGAAAATCATGATGGTCCCATTAGGGTGGCCCTTAAGCCAAGCCTTTAGTGTGTGGGTATACGTGCTATGTCTTGGAATTGTAGACAAGAGCCTGTTAATTTCTATAGTGAGAAGATTTAGGGAAATGAGCAGCCTGTTTCAATAGAGATACTTTGCTGTATTCTACTAAAACTAAACATTCTATTCAGTAAAAGTACAGTCTAACGCTTGAGATAGGGATGCCATTCAGCACTGCATTAAAAATGACACTGACTAGAAATGGTTCAGCAGTACTGAGCCCGCTGATTCACCGACTGGCCAAGAGTTAAAGTATGGGCTATGTACTGACTAGAATATTATCTTAGATGAAAAACAATCATCCAGATTGTGATGGATTATTAAGAAAGGAATATTAAAAAGCAGGAGTAAACCCACTGTACTGCAACCCAAATTTTTAATACTCAACTAAATGTAATGTCACTAGATCACTATTTGAAGCTCTTAGGGTGATTTTTTTAAAGTTTGTAATCTACTTTAGAGAATGTAGTTCTGATTGTGTGTACAGTTCAAAATCCCGAGACGGTATACAAACTCCCGTAGTACTGGACTGTCTAAGGTGAATGTAAAAAGACAAAGCCTTTGTCATAGTCTATTTTACTGTTGTTAGCGTGTTGAAAGACTTGTCTAAAAATCAGTCCTGAATGTGGACAAGTTGGAAGTCCTTGAGTAGAAAGAGAAGATCACTAGAGTTCTTCCTAACTCCATGAATGTGTGCTATCTTTAAACTCTTACTTGCAGTCTTACTATTTTGGAGAAACTAGATTCATCACTTACTTTACACATTTTACATTTTTCATTTTTAATAGTTACAAAGGGGATGATTTCTACACATTACAGATTTTAAAATATTCAATGTAAACAGCAATTTGGTAGCTAACTTTTTTTTTTAATAAAAATGAAGTTCTTTCTTAGAAATTTTATATTATTTATACCTAGACCTCTTTATTTCTGTCACAATTTTAATGTAACATTTTCATGCTTGATATTTTATCACATTATCTTATTATCTGGCTACAAAAAAAATCTGTAAATTTAGCTTTAAAATATACACTATGCATCTGTTACTAAGGAGACCTTTCTCAGTAAGTTCATGTATGCATGGCTGAGAATTTATTTGGATTGCCACAGTCGGGTTTTTCATTTATACACACATAAGTTCTAAGGTTAGATGGAAACATTTTTTTGTTCAAGTTTTGAACATACATTTAAAAGTCATAGTCATCTATCATGAATAAGTAGTTTTTAAAAAAAGATTTATTTTTGTTTTATGTATATTGGTGCTTTGCTTTCATGTGTGTGAAATTGCCAGATTGCTTGGAATTGGAATTGCAGACAGCTGTGACCTACCATGTGGGTGCTGGGAATTGAACCCAGGTTCTTCTGGCTGAGCAACCAGTGTTCTTAGCCACTGAGTCATTCCTCCAGTCCCATTAATAAGTAGTTTTAATGAACAGCTAACTAGTAAATTAAGCTTTCACCATTATGCATGCTAGGCAAGGTTTCTACCATTGAGCTGCATTGCTAGTGCAGTTCTATGTCCTTCAGCAGTTCTGGAAATAGCATTCAGCAGTCTTGGAAAAGCTCAGCCTCCTCTAATAACCCCAAGTCCTCAGTCTTATTAAGAGCTTTATTTACTTACTGTCTCTGGCACCTAAGAGACTTTTGCTCCCTGAAACATTTAATCATAGTAAAATTCTACATTGAGTAGAAAATGCCCCCTGTTTTGGATAGGTGATTGTGAAGGGGGAGGTACGTGAAATGAGACTAAAGATGCATGTTGTCAGGGAATCCAGCATCAGAGACTGAGCACATAAGTTAATGTCTGCACATTCATTATTCTTAGCCTTGCTGCCTCCTTTCTGCCCTGACTGTCTTTAGGTGTCTTGAAGCATATGAGTACCCTGGCATACATACTTCTGAGTTGTACAATAAATCACATTATGCTGTCTTTAGGCATATTAATAGACAACCTGAGAGAATAAAATCTGAGATAGCCTGGGAAGAAAAGGAGTTAGATTTTCCTTTTTAACATTAAGACTTTCTTAAAACTTCACTGTGACAAAGTATGTAATGAATCTGCAACAGGAGAACTGAAAACATATTTTTTTCCAAACGTATTTGAACTTGGACTTGTCTCAGAACGCTTATATGGTACAGATCTGCTGTAACATATATGCACATGTGATAAGACGTAACACCATGACTGACAAACAAAGCTAATTTGAAAATCACATTTTTCTGAATAATTAATAAAGATAAATCCAAGATGGTTTATTGTCTTGCCTTAGTGAGATTCATATATTTTATTGTTTTATAAAGTGTTCCCTTTGGGTAATAAGAAAATGATCAAAGATGGCTGAAGATGTTAAAATAATTGGATTTTGCAGGTATTAAACATTGGAAGGAATAGTAAAGACCATGTGTAGTGGTTTGAATAAGATTAGCCTCATAGTGTTGGATATTGGAATACTTGGTTGCCAGAGAGTGGCACTATTTGAAGGGCTTAGGAGGTGTGGCCTTTTTGGAGGAAGTGTGTCACTGTGGGGTGGGCTTTGATGTTTTAAAAGCCCATGTTAGGACCAGAATCTCTTAGGCAGCAGATACCGATGTAGCTCTCTGCTATTTCAGCACCATTTCTGCCTGCATGCTGCCATGCTTTCCACCATGATGATAATGGACTAAACCTCTGAAACTAACGAAGACCTCAATAACATGCTTTCTTTGTAAGAGTTGCTTTGGTCATGGTGTATCTTCACAGCAGTAGAATACTGACTTAAGACATCATAGTGGAGGCTAGGCTCATTAAGTAGGTAAGTCCAATTGGAAGAAAACAGTGACTGAGGTACAGAGAGTCAGTCGCACACCAGAATGAATGATAGAGGTGCACTGAATTTCTCAAGAGGGTGGAAATGGTGGGTGGTGGGATTAGTGCTAAGAAACAAGCAGTTAAGAGAAGCATCCTTATTGTCTTTTAAAGCACAGTTAGCATGTTGCTTATTTTGTATGTGTGTAGGTGCACATATGCCATATCAATGCATGGCATTGAATAAAGAATTCATATTACATCAATTTCTATCACATAAGAGCTCACTGAATATAAGCAGTTCTTACTGTACTGTAATGATGATCACTATAATGATGGCACACAACTAGATTCTCAGGAAAAAGGTCTACAGTTATGGGGCTTATTACTAATATTTAATGGATAAAAACATACCAACCAGTAAGGAGGAAAAACTCAGAATTATTCATCCATAGTTGCATCCATTATCAATCAGACCAGAGCCTACATGGCTTCTGAGATCAGTCCTCTTTACAGTGCTACATCTATAGACTCCTGCCATTCTATCTAGAGGCATACTCTCTAGTGATAATTTCCAATGCAGATTAGTTTAAATGTATCTAGCTGGGCTGGGGGAGCATGCCTTTAATCCCAGCACTCAGGAGGCAGGCGGGTCTCTGAGTTTGAAGCCAACCACGTCTACAGAGTAAGTTTCAGGCCTGCCAGGAACACACAGAAATGCTATCTTAGAAAAATATCTCCTTCCCATCTCTGTCTGTTTGTTTGTCTCTTAGCTTTAAAATAGCAGTGTTTAGTGGAAAGCTGTATTATCTAAGATATTTGAACATGTATGTGCATGTGTGTGTGTGTGTGTGTGTGTGTGTGTGTAAATATCTCAAAATGCAATTTTAGAATTGAATTACTTTGGGTATAGCCAAAAAATAAAACTGGAATTACCCACCTCCCATTAATCCCCTAAAAAAATATATATATTGCAAATGTACAAGACTAGAGAAAAGTAACCTTGTCTAAGATTACATAGTTGTTAAGTGAAGCAAAAGAACTTGGATTCCGGTCCACCATACTCTGTTACCTGGTCCTCTTTTCAGCTCTCTCTGTTACACCTGGGAAAATAGCTTGGAGACCCTCCAGAAAAACACAAGCATTCCATATGTTAGAGAGACAAGAGAAGCGCTTACAATGAAGGCCGAAGTAATGCACTCTTCCCAATCGATTGGGATGGGCAGCTCTGATGTCACTGACTGCTGTTAGAAAGTAGGTGAACAGTGAATCGGAAGGAAGTTTAAAAAGGAATAGTGCGGTACAAACTAAAGAATACCTTTTTAAAAATCTCATTAGCAACTGTCTCGGATGATATATGTAGCACATAGTGTTCTTTCTTAACTTGTAAGTTGAGAATTCTAGTTGTCATAATTGATACCACTCTGAAAACATCAGAGGATGGCAAGCTGACTGTTGGCCATGGGTTTTATTTGCAGATATATTTTTTAGTGCTGGTGACCAAATCAGGGTCTTGTTATGCTAAGCAAGTGCTCTATGATGGAGCCTCAGCCCTTAGTGTTATGTTTTAAAAGAATGTGCCATGGGAGTGGCCACATTTTAAGCAGATATGTAATATGTTAAATAAACAGGGCTATAAGCTTTATTCATATTTTTGTCTAGCTACTTTGAAAATGCAAACTGTGGTTAAAAGTAGTAGATAGAAAGAGGACTGTCACTAAAACCTAACTCCAGTTAGGGCATATGGGCTAGAAACATGACAGTTAAGAACCAGGACAGGGCTTGGATCTGTTTTTAAAACTGTTTTAGCTCACAAGAGTGTTTGTTACTCACAGGTAAATGTCTTCTCTGTGCCCAGGACTCCTAACTTGTTACCTGGTCTTCACCATCCCTCCTTTCCCTGTATTAAAGATACCCATCAGCATATTCTAAACCACATCTCTTAAGTCTGTGATGGAATGCTTCACAGTTTAGGTGTCCACATGTTTTAAACAAAGTTATGACAACACACGCTAATCTGTGATTGGGATAAAATGAGCTTGAGCTGGAACTTTTTCTCCTAGTAAGCTACTGTAAAATGGAACACAGACTTGTACCTTGGGCTGGCTTGTTTTGTTCTGTTTTAGTATAGACTTTAAATGGGATTCTGAAGTTACATTGATGGGAACTTAACTGTGTGACCCTGAACACATCTTAACCAATCTGCAGCTTCATTTCCTCATGGATATTATTTATCCAAGATTGTAAGCGTCAAATAAAGAATAGGGAGAAAAAATGTCTGCAAGTCCAGTATGGTTTACTATCCTAAGTCAGATTTTCATGTCATGACGGCCTTGCTCTACACTGCCATTAAGGGATTTTCCAAGTCTAGACGTTTTCATCTTTATAGACATCATATCCTATAAGATGGGATGACCTGTTTAAACGTGATTTAACACTTTTTGTAAACTTATTTAAAGCAGCATGCACTGCCAAATCCTTAAGTGTTTTTGAATGTATGATAAAGCAAATGTACACCATAGTATATATAACTCAAGGTTGAAATCATGTCAAAGGTTTTAAGTGATCCATGAAGAGGAGAAACCTGTGCAGACTGTAATCAAGGGAGCAGGAGTCTGTTGTATGTTAAAAATATATCTTGAATTTTTTACCAAGAGAAGTAATAGTATAAAGTATTTTGATTGTCTTTAACAAAGTCCTAGTGTTTTTAATGTGAGAAATATAGATATCATAAAGTTACAGCCCTACAGTCTCAAACTAGTTTCATTTTCTTCTTTTGGTCTACTGGACATTTAAAAAGTATTTGAACCAATTTTGAAAACCTGCAGATTATCTGGCAGTATTTTCTAACTATGTGCTCTCACATTCCCCAGTCCCCACTGTCCCCACGTGACACTGACCTGCAGTAAGTATAGAGCCTCTGCGATACACGCCCAACTGTCTACCTGCACCAGCTGTACGCTAACTGACCCTTTCTGAGTTAGGATCTGGATGCAGTTGCTTAGGTTGCTCTGGGACCCCTGGGCTCAAGGGGCCTCCTGCTTCATCCTCAACAGTAGCTGGTATTACTGGTACAAACCACTGGATCTGACCTACTAGTCACTAAGAGTTAAATCCTAAGACTTAAGCACCAGAAAGAATTCTATAATATAAAGGCTTTTTGTTGTAAGTGCTTTTAAGTAAATTCTTTTGTGAATATTAAGTCATCTCTTTTAAACTAAATTCAGTTTGGTTAGGTGTAGTTTCAAGTGGGCATGGCATGGAATTGTAGGAATGACAACAAAAATTTTGTTTTAATTAAAAACTTGCAGTTGAATGGTAGGTGAATTTTCATAAGCATGGATTTTGGAGGAATAGGGCAGTACAAGGAATTAGGGCCTTGTGTACACTAGCCAAGCATTTACTGCTGAGCCACAACCCCAGTCCCTTATGGACTGTCCGATGTAAGCTAATAAGAAAAAGGAAAAAGTTTAGAAAAAAACATGTTACCCAGCAGATACACAGTAGTAACACCCAGTTTTACTCATGCAATTGCCCATATGCCAACAGAGTACTGACTGATAACATTCATGTGGAGAAGCCAACTGACATCAGATATCAGACAGTTGGAGACATAGTAGATTTTATTTTGCACTGCTAGCTGGCATCTGCTAGTATAATTGTGTTGCAACATGCTCAATTTGGTTAATTAACTCAGACTCATGCTAATAAAATGTGTGGTGTCTAGTTTCTGAAATGTGCCCAAGCCTCGGAACAGGCATTGTTCATGTGATATCTGGATGATGCCGTAGCATATTCCACTGTTACATTCATGTTCATCTCATGTAAAATACTGCTCTTTAATAACCTGCTTCAAAATTCAGTTTTAGGTGACAGTCTTAAAAATACTAACTAATAGCCTTTGTGAAGTTAAATAGTGGCTGAGATAATTGGTTAGCTATTTCTACAGTATATAAGGAAAGAGAACTATTCTGATAGTTTACATTGTTTTCCAAAGCTCAGTCCTCAAATCCCAGAATTTCTGCATAAAAACCTTGTGTCATCATTAAAAATGTATACTTTTTCCCCCTAAAGCCCTCCAGAATCACTGAATTACAATCTTTTTGTGTTTGACATTGAACTTGGAGTGCTCTCTCGCTCACACACTCATTAACTTTCTAAGTACTTTAATGCTCAATATGTGCCTAAAGTAGACACTGCTCTAGAAGTTACTAACAACACTCAAACTCTGACCACATTCTATATGCTGTGAGGCAAGCTAAAGTAGTTTACAGAATATTTGAATTCTGTTCAATTTAAACAGCCCACAGACACAGCTGGTGAATGAGCATACTCCTCAAGTCCAGGTCTCATTCTAAAGCCTTGTTTTAGCCTTCCTGAATTTGGTATTTAGTTAAAATTGTTTCACAATCATAGAGGAGCACACTTCCTCTTATACAAAGTAGAATGCAACTATTGAAATATGTTAACTTTCAGTATGATGGCTAACAGCATTCTATGCTACCCTACGAGATTCCTTTTACCTTTAGGATGAAGTGAGTGTGGGGTAGGAGAACTACTCTGTGTTCTTGGAGCTTTCCTCTTGTGATTATAAACTGGATTCCACAGTTCTCTATCCACTGGGCAGAGCATGTTCCTAATGAACTAAGGGTTAAGTTTAACCTTGATTTTTGCAATTTTTAACAGGCAATCCTTACTACCAGAAAGCTATCACAGAACAACAGGACCAATGAGATCTTGTAGAAAAATCTCAGGGACAAAATACCATAGCCTACATTGGATTGTAGCCAGATGGACAATAGTTACCTTGGTATCTGCCAAGATAACATCAAGATTCACATATTTGAATTACAGAGCTATACATCTTTCAACAGCAGTCTGCAGGGTGCCAGAACTTGAAACTCAAAAAACTATGCTGACATCAGTATACTCTGCTGTAGATTTCATTGCATCAGCTTAAAGCATAGGCAAAGTAGCAACATTTATTAAAGGGAGACAGTCTATATTGCCAGCCTAAGGCACTATTAAATACTTTATACACACAGGCAAATGAAGTGCTAAACCCTCAGCTTGACAGGTGGGATGGACTTTACTAGCAACACAAGGCAAAGGTATATGGAGCAGCATTTGAGAACCCAACTGGAAAAAGTTACACAATTACGCACAAAAAAGAATTAAACTTAATCAAGCCTCCAGTCTAACTTCTGGTTTGCATAAAATAAGAAAAGGGATCCCTTTTCAACAATACCTCTGGGTTGACGTCTTCAAAATGTCAATGTCACAGAGAGGAAGAAGAACGGTCTATGTACAATACAAAACTTTTGATAGGGTTTTATTTGTATATTCTCTGTATTTTATGTTATAAAATTGCTACTTTTCTTGGTTGTGATAATACTATATTTTGCAGTTTCTCTACTTGGAAATTCTTAGGAAATTCATGTTAGGGTTATTTCCAAATAGTATTAAAGTAGGCATATAAAGAGGAAAGAAATGTGTAAATAGCAGAATCTTAGCAACTACCAAACATAGGTCAAAGGGTGTGACACTGTGCAGTGTCTTAGCTTCCCGCCGCCTCCTGTTCTGAGATAGGATTTCACTATGTATCCCTGTGGCATCGAACTTGAGATTCTCTTGCGTCAGCCTCTAAGTGCATCACACTTAGCTTTTTTAGCTTTGTAATGTCTGCACATTTTCACAAACAAACAAAAAACAGTTGGGAGGGGAATTAAGTTGTAAGGACTTCAGAGGGTAGACCTAAGAAGGACTGAGTACCAGGGACTATACTCAAATTTCTGCTACTGAAGGACATTGCTAACAATGTAACCTTTTACTACAGCACTATTATGTGGAGAGCAGGTGAATCCCACATTTTGTTCAGGCGTAAACATAGTCATGAAGGGAAAACCACAGAAGCAGCTGACACATGAAATAGTGACTATTATAAGATGTGTAAGAAGAGCTGTAAGGTCAGAGGAAATCACTTCCTGTTGGAGAGACTTTACTACACATCTCCAAGGAAAACAGAATAATGGACACAAATCACAAAAGGTGACAGCAGATACAATAAGTAACCTCAGGAGAAATAAGATTATTTCATTTTTTTTGTGGAACATAGGTAGGAAAGATAGATTTGCATTTTAATTTTTTTGATCGGTTAGGTATAAGCATATTTTAATTTACCTGAAAATTGTTATCTTTTTCTTGCAGCTTTAGTAATCCGATTTGTAGTTATCAGAACGATTGACTTCTTGACTCAAAATACCTACAGAAGGAACTACACAAGACAATGTCTTGGAGACACATAAAACATTTTAGATATTTTAAAATCTTTTTTAAAAAGGATATTCACAATCGTAGACACTCAGGACTAACTACTACAATATACCCAGAACTCTAGTCAAAGCTTATAAAGAGCCCAGAAAGGTGAGGCAGGACAGAAAGGGAAGACAAGGTTTTGCTTTTGTGGGTTGGTTCAGGGAAGTCATCTTTTTCTTTGATAGGGGTGGAAACTGGTTCCTTTTGGTTCCCGAAATTGAGAGTTTCTAAAGGCCAGGTAGTGAAAGTACCGTGCTTGATAGGAACTCGTGGAGACGTGTCGCGTGCCCCACTGTGCAGACCTAGGGTCTGTGGGCCCTCTGGCCTGGCCGGGCAGTGGATCCGGCAGCCTCGCCCTGCAGGGAACCTCAGAGGGGCGGAGGAAGGCTGGCCACCGCCCCACCAGCCGGAAAAGAAACCCGCTGCCAGCGGAAGCGGTCCTGGGCCTTAGCTACTAGTCTTCTCCGAGCTCCCTCCCTGCGGTTCATCCGGCCGGGCCTGCCCCGCTGTAGGGCGTCAGGGACACTTACCTCACGCTTCAGCTCTAGGAGCGGAGGCACCCCCTGGGGCGCAGGCTGGGGCGACTACTCCCACCTCCTGGCCATGACCCTACTAGGAAGTGCCAAGCGCAACTTCCGGCGCGAGGGAGTTTTGAAGCTCTAAAGTGTAGTTCTAGGTAAGTGATCAGGCGGCTCAGAAAAGAGCCCGAAAACCAAACCTGCAGTTCCTGAGCGCGAATTAACTCGTCTAGTGTGGACTGTCTGTGCACATCTTCCGTAAGTATACTCAAAGGTGCATCCTTTTCCAGACGGCTCTGCTGTTGCCTGGGGTAACGGGGAACCGAATGCAGGAAAAGTATACGTCAAACTGGTGACAGGAAACGCCTCCTGCCATTATCAATTATGGCTGCCTGGGCTTCAACTGTAACTTCCGACTGGGAGTAGTTTCTCTACCCGGCTGGAGGCTTTCTCTGTGGCGGAGCTAGCCAGCGGCGCCCAGTGGGCGGGAGACCGCGCACTGCCGCGGGAGGAAAGGAAAAGGGCGGGGACAGGGAAGCTGGCACCAATGTTTTGCTCTGATTGGGCAACTGCATTTGCTCTGGCTCCGCCCATCCCTCTTCCCTAGCGAATGCCCAGGCTCGCTCAAGAGGGCCGGGGCGGGGCGACTGGAGCCAGAGTGTGTGGAGGGGCGGGGCGAGTGGGGGAGGGGCGGGGGGGCGGTGGCAGGGGAGCGTCGCTCAGGGAGCGGAGGACGAGGAGGAGGAAGGAGGTGAGCGGGGATGGTGGAGTCAGTGCTCTGGACTGCAGCCTGGGGCGGGAGCGGCACAGGGGCGCCCGTGGGCCAGTTCTCTGCCTTCCTGCCTGTCGGGGGGCCCGGCCGGCCGTCGGTAAGGGGAGGCCCACACGTCCTGACAGGCGCGAGCCGCCGGGGCCGGGGAGAGGCCTGAGGGGTCGGGGCCCTGGGAGGCGCCGCGGCCGCTTTCCGGGGTGCCACGGCCCCGGACGCCGGGGCCTCGGAGCCGCTGCCCGCGCGGTGCCGGCGGGCGGGCGGGGCACGGGGAGCAGCCGGCCGCCCCTGACAGCGCCCGGCTGGGCCTACTGCGGAGCGGGCGGCTGGGACAGAGCCGGGGCACGGGCGCGGGCCCGGGGCGGCCAATCAGTCGCGCTCCGGCTGCTCCCGACTCTCGGCGCCTCCCGGCCGGGACTGCGGGGCTGCCCGGGTCGCGGGGACGCTTGGCGCCGGGCGGGCGGGCCGGCGGGCGGGCGCGGCCGTGGAGCTGTGGGGCTGTGGGGTGGGGTCTCTGCGCCTCCTCCCCAAAGTCCTCGGCGCTGGGCGGTCTCCTCCGCACGGACCCTGCGGGAAGAGTGGTGGATCGGCGTTGGGTGTGTTGCCGGGTGAAAGGAGTTGTGGCCGCCGAGACCGCCCTGCTAAACACGCCTGATGGCAATCTCCGTGTCGGCTTTGAGGGCTGGAGGAAAAGTAGTGTAACTCCCCGCCCCCAGCTCGGAACGCAGGAGGCTGCAGGGCAAAACGATTTTCCCCCTAGCCCCTCGGTATGCATTGTTTTGTACCATCCCCTCCCCCATGCCTAGGTAGAAGAATAAGGACTCCAAAGCCGTAATTCGCCCGCCTCTCCCCCTCTCCTCTCTCATCCCCTGTCCCTCTCAGCAGAGGTTTGTGTTAACTCTGCAAGTAGGGGTTTACAAACAGGTGGAATGCTTGTCTATTTGGGAATCGGAAAGAAGATGCTTTTGGGGTGTGTTTTTTCATTTCATCTCACCTTTACACTTGGGAGATTCGATTTCCTTCCCACTGGTTTGTATCATTATGAGAGTGATGAAAATAAAAGAGGAAACCCTGTTTTGTGACCTATTCCCTCAGATATTTTCGAGGACTCTGGGGAAGTTTAAAATCAGCTTGCAAATGGGGACTCTGTGGCACATCGGTCTCCAGCAGGATGGTTAGTCTGGGAGCTTCCACCTGTGTAATGTAATCTTGTACACTCTTTGTGAATGTCAGAAGTTCTAGCATCTACCCGGAAGGATTGCCGAATCAAAAACTTAGCTGTTATTCAGAGTCAAAGGGTAGACTTGTGCAAGCAAGTGTTTTTGTGTCTAAGTCATCAGCACTGGCAAAGATGTTTGATTTTTAAAGACCTACATTTATTAGTACACTCATTGGGTACGTCAGTCACCCCTCCTTGGCATGGTCTTTGTAACTGTTCTTTGCTATGTATTTGAAGAAACTTAGAGGTTTAGCTATTCACAATTTGTAATATTCAGTAAGTCTACAAATTAAATTATAACTATATTTGTATTCTTCAAATGTTTTTATTTTTCATATGAGAGTTAAAGATAAACTACCTAAATACTTAATTCATTCACCACAATGGAGCTTAAGCTGAATACTTAAAAAGTCTTTCAAACTTATTAAGACACAAATCATTTTATTTTAGTTTGCTTATGCTTTTGCAAAGTAAAAGAGACAGACAAAGGGTTTTATTTAAGGTTTGTACCTTTCAAAAGATTAAATGTAACATAAAGGTAACATGAAATCACACTTGAAATCTCAGTTTGGAGTTAGTCTTGACCTCTCTCAGCCAAGTGCATTCCCCCCAGATGCTTGCTTAGTTTCTGAAGAAACTGTATTTATCACAGTTGGCATTTCATTTATGATAGTCTCAATGTTTTTCTTTAATTATTCAGAAGTTAGTATGGATTGAAAAAGAGACACATTAGTATTTTGAACCTGGATTACATTTTAGTTTGTTTTTCTAAGATGTCATAATAAGAAATTAGATCAGAGCTGTTTTTGGTAATTGTAGCAAGTATAGATCATAAGTCAGCATGTGAACTTCAAGCCAGTCATAAATTTGAAGCACTTTGTGTTTAAATAGGAATAGGAAAATTATTATTTTTGATGTGCTTGTAGCAATTTATTTAATATATTATCACATTGGGCTGAGGATGTAGCTTAGTGGTAGAATGTTTACATAACATGTACAATGCCCTGAGTTTGATTTTTCTTAGCCCTGCAATAAATAAATAAATAAATAAATAAATAAATAAATAGCTGTTCCTTATGTGACTCAGGACAATGGCTTTTCCTCTTCCAGACAGTAACTAATTATATTCTCTATGAAATAATCTCAAGATGGCTTCTGACTTGTTGCTGAGATGTGAGCTTGTTTATTTTTATGTGCACGAGTTCTGCTTGCATGTATATATGCAGTACAAGTACACTTGACAGAGGCCAGAAGATGTCAGATACCCAGGAACTGGAGTTACAGAGGGTTGTGAGTGGATACATGTGTGCTGGGGATAAAACTCTGGTCCTCTAGAAGAGCAGCCAGTGTTCTTAAATTGCTGAACCATCTTTCCAGCCTCAAATATAATTTTTTTTGGTCTTCTATTGTCAATATCAATTGTGGATAAAATTGGGATGTTTTGTGCAAGTAATGAAATTTCAGGCATACTTTTTAAAATTTGCTGAATTATCAATATTTTCTGTGTATTATGTTTCTGAAAGATTCTTGTTTTTTAAAAGGTAATTCACATACAAAAGTGCTCTTGGCATTTTAGACCAGAACAAGAACTAGACCTCTTGTGTATAGATGTAAGGGTTTGAGTATTTGAAGATGGAATGGATGAACTCTGAGATCAATTGCTATGTCCTTCATGTGTCTTTCATGTATGAAGAAGAATAAAACTTTGCTATAACCAAGACAATTTAAACCAGAAAACAACCAAATAAGTTCCCTCAGTGAGTTCTGAGGTTTGTAGCTTAGACGTGGTGTAAGACTTCTGGAATTTGTTTACAAAACTATCTAAATTAAGGGAGGGGATTTGGATATTAGGAAGTGTCAGTGTTTATTTTTATTAGAGTATTAGTGAGTGGGTAAATGTTTTCTTGTAAATGAATTGACATTGACTGTATGATTTAGCAGAATGATATGTAAAATGATACTTGAAATGAGTCCTGTAAATAATTGGGTTGGTAGATAATCTTACTTAATGGTAGACTTATCATATTCTGTGTATTAGACATTTTATATTATACAGTTTATAATTTAAGGCTAATGAACAAAGCATGAACATAACCATCTGCTAGTTTTACATTTCTCTAACTGCTGAGCCTTCATAAGCATGGTAACACCGCATCAAAGCTGTGCCCTGTAGGTCTTTTCACAAGTATTTTCTCTTAATGAACTCAACTCCCAGTGTTCTTACCTACTTGTCTAAACTTGACTTTTAAAATTTGCAGTTTCATAAGTTACAAGTGTGCTTGAACTTGGCATGTTGCATAGTATCTGAAATGTGCTTGTTAATCAGTACAGGCTGGAGAAAACATTTGTTAAGTCTGAAAAAAAAAAGCGTTCTAAAATAGGTACTGATTTTAAAGTAAAATAGTTTTTATTGAATGTATTCTCCTTGTCCCCAACTTTTTAGCAAGGCATTGTTAGTTCAGTGAAGCAAAGTTGGAACACATAAAAAGAATATTATAATTACAAAGCGGTCTTAAGCTTTTGAGATGATAACATGTGTTTCTTGAGTAAGTATGTAGTTCTCTTTGTCAAGATTGAAAGAGAACTAATTAGATTTCATACTATCTCATTACAACTTAGGGCAGTCAGAAATGATAACAAAAAGAGTGCATTCTGTACAAGCAAGGCTTCTTTTCTAGGGAAGAATGAACACATTGCTTGTTTCTAAACTACTGTTTAAAGGGTGAAATCAGCCCATTTAGTATACCTGAGAGTTTTATGAATTTTTTGTGATGTCTTTATGACACTATGAATTTCTAATGTTTCAATGTGTTACTTACTCTCCATTGCTATCCAGAAGGTCTACCATTTTAATTATATAATTTTATAGATGATAACTTTTTTATTTGGGTCTGGGGAGATGGCACAACCTTATGTAGCCCAAGTTAGCCTCAAACTCTGAAGTAACAGGTTGGCCTGCAGTTCAACCCTTCTGCCTCAGCTTCTGCAGTGCTGGGATTTTATAGGGTGAGCTACTATGCCTTCTTTAAATCTTTTTTCAATGTTCTAGAAGTAATGATTAAATGTCATGTTCTTATAAAAGTAGTTCCTAGAATTTGAAATTAACTTTGTTTCAGATTTTCCAGTTTGTATTTCTTGTCCACTTTGTTTTCAAGCCTTTTTAGTAGTGCAGTCTTTAACTTTTCTGTTATATCAGATAGTTCTTAATTATAATGCAGATTATAATTTAAGCATGTCATACTTGTCTTAGGTGCTGATGCAGAGGTAAATAGTCCTTGTTTCCTGCTTTCCTTAAATTATGGTTTGTTGCGTGAATTGGAAAAGCCACACTTGCACAGTGTGTCAAGCGCTGTAACAGCTGAATCATGGCAAACTCGGTTGAGTTCAGACTGAGACTGTCTGTGTGACTGGCAGTGGTCACTGGAAGATATGCCCTGTGTGTGGTAGTTGAAGGTAGAAAAGAGCAAGGGTTAGATATTAGGTTAGTTTGAAAATTTTGTTGTTGTCTGAGAAAGAATCTCCTTAGGTACTGTACACTGCCCTGGAATCAGCCATCCCCCCCACTCCACCCCATCCCCAGTACTGGGATTATAAGCCTGTGCTACCACATCTAGCAGTTAAGTACGTTTTTATGAAATCTTCCCTCCTCCTCCTTTTCCTCCTTCTTCAGTCAAGTAACATTTTTTTTATAATATTCTTTCCTCCTTTTTCTTTTCTTTTTTCTCTCTCTCTCTTTCCTTTTCCTTTTCCCTTCCCCCTTCCCCCTTCTTCCCCCTTCTTCCCCCTTCTTCCCCCTTCTTCCCCCTTCTTCCCTTCTTCCCCCTTCTTCCCCCTTCTTTCTTCCCCCTTCTTCCCCCTTCCCTCTCCCCCTCCCCCTTCCCCTTCCCTCCTTCCCCTTCCCCCTTCCCCTTCTTCTTCCTTCCCCCTCCCCCTTCCCCCTTTTTCCTCCTTCTCCTTTCCCCCTTCCCCTTCTTCCTACTTCCCCTTCCCCCTTCCCCCTTCCCCTCTTCCCTTTCCCCTTCCCTCCTTTCCCCCTTCCCCCTTCCCTCTTTTCTTTTTTTGGCTTTTTACAACAAGGTTTCTCTGTGTAGTCTGTTTTGGAACTTACTCCATAGACCAGGCTGGGTTTGAACTCAGAGATCCACCTACCTTTGCTACTATAGTATTTCAAATAAAGGTTTGCACCACCGCTGCCCTGTTCAGTATTATTTCTTGAAGGGTATAGAGAGACTTGCAGAAATTTTGGGTACTTTTTTTTTTTTTTTTTAGATTTTTGCATTTCAGCAGTCACCTTAAAATGTTTTATATCTCATGTATTTCAAAGTTATTAGGGAAACTAAAAATTTCTGATAGTATATGCTTACAAACCCCACATCCCCCCCTCCCGAATCCACACTCTTCCCCCCCCACCGCCCCGCCTCTTTCTGAGATGAACTTGAGGCCTTAGTTTGATATGTCGTTTGGAAGATTTTGATCTCCAGATTTAGAGAATCTATATTTTCTCTTTTGTAACATTCATCACTTTTGAAATGATTTGCTTAACGTCTTTTTGCTGAAAATATAAGATTTATGTTGAGCACTCACTGTTTGTCTTTATTGTTTTTTTCAATTTATTAACAGTGTTTTGACCTTGTAGCCTTTTAGTAGAAAATTACTTTTAAGTTATTAATAATGCAGAGCCCCAGACAGACTGAATAGGCTATTAAAAGGACAAAGAGAGTTTTGCACATTCTTGTTCTCAAATACACAATTTCTAAATCCTTAGAACCCCTCAGACCTTAATTTAGGCCTGTTTTGCTCTCATACAATTAAAATAAATACCAAATGGTAAAAAGACTGAAATTAATTCCTATAGGCTGTGAGAGAGTTGACAATAACAGTCTGGGAAACTACTTGTAAACCAGTTGGAAACTGGGTGTGGTAGCTGCAATCCCAACAATTAATTGTCTTGAGTTCCAGGCCAGTCTGTGCTTTAGAGAGAGACCCCATCTCAAAACAAATAGAAATGACAGTTGGAAGACATTTTAAAAAAGATAGTACTTTATAGTAGCTTAATTTGTAAGCATGTCGAATCTTTCAAGGTACCATTTGTTTTATACATAGAATAATCCAGGGATAGTCAAATTCTATAAAGAAGTCAACTGATATAATTTGTTAAAGATTACAAAATGTTTATTTCAGAAAGATTTCCAACCTGAATGATATGGTTTAAAGCTTTTAGTGTTAAGCTGTTGTTATTAGCAAATGTTGCTTACTGAGGTGAAACATGACCGATATCCAGGAGCATTTAGTGGACAGAGTGAATGGAAACATTATCTGGAAGTATTGGAATAGTACAATAACATATTACTATTGGAACATTTTCGAAGGTGAAATTTTATATTTAACCTCTAGTTGTTTGGTTATATGTGAAATTTTGTAGCATGTTTTTCTTGATCTGTGTTGTTTGAAAATGTAACCTGTTACAGTAACAAAGTGGCCAAAATATTTGTTGTCACAGCTTTTTTTTGTTTACTGGGAGTGAGCTTTATTTCTCTTGTTTTCTTGGCAGTCATCTGGATTGGGAAATTTAGGTTCAGTATTACAGTTATTTGTTTACCAAAATTTAGAGTTGTATAAGAGATTGGATAACCTGGTGGAGAGAGTATTTAATTGTGAAGCTTTAGTTTGTATATGTTTGCGACAGTGGGTTTGACATTTCACTCAGAGCCTTTATGTCTAGTTCAAATACTTGCATTTATATCTTTAATAATAATAAAGTATCTTAAATTCTGTGACTATATATGTGTAGGCAGAAGAAAAATTACTTTTTGTTGTTATGACAATTACTGGTGTATCTCCATGTTTTAATCATATTTCTCAGTTCATAGAAGTGATATGCTTATATTACTAGGCAGCTTAAAATAGTAAATTTTATGATTTAACCTTGAAGACATGTATTTTTTTGCTTTGGGAGTAGTGTTTTGAAAAATTCTTAATACTAGAAATATGGCCTCGATTCAGAACACCTACTAAGCACCAGTGGGAACTTAGCATCCTAAGTGACTTATAGTGCTGCAGTCTCCTAAAGCTTTCACCTTTCTGTTATATAATAGCTTATAGTAGAACATGGAGAACATGGGATAACACAGTATATAATAATCAAAGACTATATAAGACTACCAGGTTTTGTTTTTGAATACTAAAGACCAAAATATGATCAGATATGATCAGTGAAAGTTTGCAAAAAAATTGGATGATAGATGTTTTATGCATGAAATATAAAAATTATTTTGGGGCTTGAGAAAAAGTTTTCAAAATTAGGGTCACTATTTTCAAAAAAGTTTTAATGTTTTTTTGCTAAGCCAGGTACAGTGCTTTGTGCCTTATTGCCAGCACTTGGAAGGTGAATCAGAGAAGTCTGGAAGTCCAGTGTCATCCTTGGTGTCATAGTAAATTCAATGCCAGTGGGCCCTGTCTCAAAATTTTTCCTTTCTTTTTTTTTTAACCAAGGTAATTTTGGTAACTGCAGTGTAAATATTTTCACAGTGCTGTGTACAGTACTTAAAAAGTTCAGTGAGCAATTTTCATTTTACCTTAACTTTAAAAAAGTATTTGTATGTGGTATGTGCTTGTGAGTGTGTATCTGTACAGAGACCTGAGGGTGAAGGCAGGCGGTTTTCCTCTCACTCTCTAACTTATAGTTTGAGATAGCATCTCTCACTGAGTCTGGAACCTAGCAGTTCAGCTCTGCTGGCTGGCCAGTGAGCGCCATGCCTTGCCTATGTCTGCCTCCCAGTGCTGGGATAATAGACATACCCCTCCATGCTGACTTTTTACTAGAGTGTGGTGGATCTCAACTAAGGTCTTCATGCATGCAAAGCAACTGAGCCATCTTCTTCCCTGTGATCTAATCAAAAGCCCCTTTACTTCCCAAAGGCTCCATCCCTGAAGATGATCAGATCATTGTGGGTTAAACATAAGACACATCAGCGGGTGGTCATTTCCTAGTGGGGTGGGAGTTGGGAGGGATGGTTTCTTTTAGAAGGTAGCATGTCCAATTGAGAATTGTGTGGTTCTGTTTAACGTGTTAAATTATAAAGTTTGTAAAATGTCTGCTGCCTTTAAGTATTTTGAGTATCTTTAGATGAGAGAAATTCCTCTTAAACCTTGTTAAGTTAGTCATGGCTGTTCGATGTTTCTTTTGATCTTATATGAGTGGTTTTGCTTTGCAATATTTGGAAATACACAAATATTTTCCAAGTCTAAAAGATGTCATGTATGTTATATTAATCACTGGGCTGGAGAAAACTCAGCAGCTTAGAGCACACTAGCTGCTGTTGCTGCAGACTGGGGATTGGTTTCTAGCTCCCACATGAGTTCACAGCCATCTTTAACTCCATTGCCAAGGGATCTTACACCCTCTTCTGACTTGTGGGCACTAGGCATGTATATGGTACACATACATATGGCAAAACACTTATATATATATGACTTTTTTTTTTTTTTTTTTTAAGAAAAGTTACATTAAAACCATACTGTTAGGATAGTGGGCAAATAAAATAGTTGAACATACAATTTTTTTTAAAGTCTCAAAAGTGTACTATATAAATGACTGAAAGGCCATTTGTTTTATAACCATGGCACATTACCTATAAGTTATATACTTTGAAGACCATATGCTCTGGCCTTGTTGTTTATGGTACTTAATGTTTTTGGGAGGAATTTATACAGTCATTGAAAAAGTGAAGGACTGTGGGGTTATGCATATACAAATGAACACTAAATATAATTTAATAGCTTAAAAGTACTGAAAGATCTATTAGGTATTAGAGTGATCTTAACATGTGTAATAAAATAGTAATTACATTTATTTCTCTTGTTTTACATTCATCTACCCTCTGGGTTCTTGGTTGGTCTATGAATTAAATTGACATAGTCAGATTAACAAGAAAAAAACCAAAATTTAGTTACATGTTAAAACATGTATCTTACAAAATACAAAGACTGACCATATGATTAAAGACATAATAGCATTTTTGTATATGGAATATATGTAGAATGTAGAAAGGAAAAGAAGTTGTGGGTTTCTGGAAGTGGTAGGGATTTGTGTTACAGGCATGTAGATGGAGGGATTGCAGAGCAATAATAACAGCCTTGTTAATAAATAGAGTCAGGTACTAGTTATATGAGACAGGGCTTGGCCTTTAACTCAGTGCTCAAAAGCTTGTTCAGCATGCACAAAGTGATTAGTTCAGTCTCCAGCACTCCAAATAAACAAGAGCATCTCTTCCTGATTACTGATAACTTGTCAGTCCTCAGAGTAATCTGATGAAAATATTCCAGTGGAAGTTTATTTTAGGTGGCAAACACTGGCCTCCAAAAAGCTATGTTTGGGTCATGTCTTCTGAGTCCCATTGATAATGATATTTTAAACTTACTTGCAGTTCATACAGGGAAATTTTGGCAATACACAGATTGTCTTGGCAAGAAAGACAGTTTGAACAGTATTTATAAGTAAATCTTTTTTTATAGTGTTTCTGTGGCACAAAGACTTTTTAGACAATGTTTGATTAAAGTATCTGATGTTGAGACTCTGCTGGAGAACTTTACAATTTATATATGTGGTAAATTAGCTGTGCAAGAGAGCTGTGGGTCCCAATTAAGGTTTATGTTGTGGGTTGTTAAATAAGAATTTTCAGCTCTTTGTTTTAAATCTGTGTGTCTGCAATCTAAGTTAATATATAAAGTAATCTAAATTTCCTGGAAAAACTTCCACGTATTTATAGCAATATGAAATAAATCAATCCTGTCTCTATGTCTGCCTAACTATTAGTATTTTATCTTGCTTTCTTAACAAGGAATAGGGAAAAAGTAAATTTGAAGGTAATGTATATATGTACTCTTGACATGATTCTAACTCATGGACATGTAGAGAAAACATTCACGGCTAGGAATTCTTTTAAACCCCTGTGAGATGGGTCCTATCTCAGACTCACTTAGCTGTGTAAAGGAGCATTCCTTCAGGTCTCTTGAAAACAGTAGCGCCTTTTAAAGCACTACTATTATCACATATCCTCTTGTTCTGTGGACTACTGCTTTGGCTCTCTGATTTGGAGGATTCTTTTTTTAAACTCTTTACCTCGAAAAATAGTTCTGTGTCATTTGGAATTAAGAATTGTTTATTTTTATACTTGTTATTTAAAAGAATAAATAACTTTTCAGATCTTCATAAACAGTGACAAAAAACTACATCTGCCATCTTGCCATGTTTCACAGATAAAAATCTGAGTGAAAGAGTTGTTTTAAGTAGCCTGTAGAAAAATATTATATAAGAAATAAGGGTTTGTGTGGTTTATTCAACCACATCCAAAAAATGTTTATTGGAATATGCATATTTATGCCAAGCAAATCTATATCTCATGTTATGAAGTGCTTCATGTGAAAATGCTTCTTTGTGTAAGGAGTGAGGTATCTAGTGTGGTATATAAAACATAGCAAAGCCAGGTGTGGTGGTGCACACTATGGTACATATCTGTAATCCTAACACTGTAGAGACTGAGGGAGCAGGATCATGAGTAACACAGCCTGCCTGGGTTGCATAGCAAATTCCAAGTTATCTTGAGATATAGAAAAGGCCTTGTTCTAAAAGACCCACACAGAAAATCACCACAACCACCAACAAAAATCACAAAGCTTAAGCTGAATATTGTTGCTTAATAGATACAACGACTGTAAGTAGTGTTGTAACTCCTGGGATATAACTGAAAAAGATAGGTTGGTTCTTATTTACTCATTACCTTTAAATAGAGGCTGAGAAGGATAATACAGGGTGCTCAGTGTTCTGACAGTGGGTTGTTATTGTTGTTATTGTCATCATTATTTTATTAGTGTTTGAGAAAAGGTCTCACTAGGTAGTCCTGGCTGTCCTTGAACTCAACATAAATCTTTCTGTCACTACCTTCCAAGACCTGGGATTAAAGGTGTAGGCCACTAAGCTGTGTTTTTGTTGTTGTTTTTTTAAGTGGGAGGACAGAAGAAAATGACAGAAAGGACAGAAAGGCTTTTCAATAATTAGAGTTAGCTTAGTGAAGAACTGTATATATTTCTAGCAGAAGAAATAGCTTGTGCAAAGTATTAATTACAAGAAATGGTAAGCCCCAGTGTGGTCTGTGAAAGACGTTCATGTGACCAGTGTCAAGTGGGAAATACTAGGGTTGTGGCAGAAGTAAGCAGGGGCCAGATCATAAAAGGATTGCAAATTACTGCTGAATTTCTCAGATTTATCTTGAGGGCTGTCTCTAATTGTTTTACTTTGCAGTGACCTGTTAGATTTGAGTGTTTGAAAGAGCACTAATTACAGTGATTATGTTAAGAACTGAGTGGGGGTGGACATGGTGAGGCAGGTAAGAAAGCCATTGTAGGAGAGAAATGCCTATACCTCACTGTGAGTAAGATTAGAGTCTATATTGCGGGCACTGGCTTTGGGAATACATAGAGGTTGATGAAGTCAGAAGTTTTTGGAGAAGAATTAATAGGATTTGGTAACTGTGGAGATGAGGGAATTGAAGGAGAGAAGAAATGATGGTTCAGGATTCCTGGCTACCTCCTACCTTTTTTGGAGGGTAGTTGTGGGGGTTGATTTCTGTTTAAATGTTCTCTCTCAGGAAGACTTTCCTGATCCCCTACTTTGAGGCTTCTGTTGATTACCTTCTCTTTATGCTTATGGGTGTATTGTTGTGTTGCTTTACCTGCTTGTCTGTAAGTGTATAGGCAATACTGTGCATTGAACTCAACCATAATATGTAAAGAATAATGCAATAAATATTAGCTGAATGAAGATTGTCTTAGTTTGGGCTTTATTGCTGTGAAGAAACCACAGGCACAACAATTTTTATAAGGAAAAATATTTAATCGGGGCTGTTTTAGAGGTTTAGTACATTATTGTCATGGTGAGAAGCTTGACAGTGGGCAGGCAGACATGGTGCTGGAGGAACTGAGAATTTTAGACCTACCCCCAACCACAGTAACATACTTCCTCTAACAAGGTCACACTTACTCCAACAAGGTCATACCGCTTAATAGTGCCATTCCCTATGGACCAACCATTCAAACACAAGAGTGTATTTGGATCATACCTATTCAAATTCCCACAAAGGTATAATTGTTGATTAAAAATTTAATGTTTAAATTGTTTTCTAAACTGTTAATGTCTCCAAACATATTTGTCCATGTATGAATTAGATCATTTTTTTGATTTTTAAACATTACTTATAGAAACAATGTGTATAATTGACTTGAAGTATTAGATAAATTATTTAATTTAATAAAATTCCTATAGACTCTATTATATTGACTTTTATTATATATCCAGGTTTTATAAATTTTCTTTGTCGACTTAAAAATCAACATATACAACCTTCAGACTGTAACTTAAGCATAAAGCTTTATCTGTTTCTGTTCTAGTTCCCAAATAATTGAGACAAAGACATTAAGTTTATTAATAAGCTGTAAGCCTAGGCTGGGCAGATTCTGAGCTATTCTAACCCCCTAAGACTGTTAATACGAGACAAATGTCCTGTTACTTGCCAGTCTGGTCTTGCCTGTCTCCCCCTGGTCCCTGTGTGTTCTCATGTCTACTCTCTCATCTCAGCCTTATGGTGAATCCTCCTGGCGGTCTCTCCATGTGTTCACTCTACCTCTTTTTCTCATGGTCCTTTTCCTACTTCTCTCTCTGAGACCCCTGGCTTGGATCAGAAACCCAGCCTTCTGATTTCCTTTGCCCAGCTAATTGGCTAATGAGCCCTTTATTAACCAATCAGAAGGTGATGGAGAAGAATGTTTACAACCCACTAAGACAGGTGATGCTTCATAAAAATAAAATACCAGAGCCCTGGCTTTCATTCAACTCTCTGCCAGTAAAGAAACTAGCATTTGAATAATATAAGGGTAATCTCTACACAAGACATAAAAACATTACTCCTAACACAGCTGGTATTGGATTATTTGTTGTTTAGAAATTTAAAAAGAAGTGTTGATCATTGTAATATATTTAACACAATGTTCATATAGAGATAAAAGCAAAAATCTTCCTTAATTGAAGGATAATATCACTAACATTTGATTGGTGTTTTCTACACTTAAAATTTCACATCTATTTGTGAATGATTAAAACATAAATCCAAATGAGAATGCTTACGTGTATGCAAGACAGAGTATTAACCTTTCATGCAAAGAATCCTGATGAACATTTTGTAATGAAGTAGGCCAATATAAATGAAGACCTTCGGTCTGTAGAGGTGGCTCAGTAGTTGACAGTACTTGTTGCTTTTCCAGAGCATCCAAATTCACTTCTCAGCATTCTTGACAGTTAGTTAACTCCATTAGACAGCCATTAGAACTCCAGTTCTAGAGGTTCTGACACCCTCTTCTGGCCTCTGCAGGTACCCACACATCTATGGCATACAGTCATGCAGACATATAAATTGAAAAAAGAAAAAAAATCTAAAAGGAAAACTAGGGGGCTCTAACCTTCAGTTCTGATAGGAGAGCAGGCACATTACATAGACATGCATGAACACAGAAAAACTGTATGATGTAGGTGAGTCAGAGACCACTCAGGATAGCTTTTTGTGTCAGTTGATTGTTGTCATTGAGAGGTATGGACCCAGAAAACTCCAAGTATTTTGATGTTTTTAATGAAAAGAAAGAGTCTAGGTTTTTATGTAAGGCTCTCTGGTTAAGCTGTGGTGATTTCAGGAAAATTAAAACTACATTAGATGTTAAGCAGAATGTAGCTATTAGGCATATTTTCTCTGAATATTGTAAATGTATGAGAATGAAAAGATCTGCTCATTAATAATATAGATTAAAGTAGCATTTTATCAGGTTGATGATGATAAATAATTGGAAAGACTGGGAATATAAATTAATGGGGGCTCTTTGAAGAAAGAGAAAATACCATCTATAAAAATTTTTAAAAAATACATATTGGTTCTTAGTTCAACTTTCAGCCATGTGCCTTATAGTTTTGATGAAGGCAGGTTTATGGCCAGTGATGGCATTACCTGTCCTGGCAAAATATTTTTTTAATATAAATGAAGAAAGTAACTAGAAACAGCTTATATATGGGTTGATAAAGGAATAAATTAATGTAACCATACCACAAGTCATAGTCAGCAATAAGAAAGGAAGATATATATATATGTATATATATATATGTATGTATGTGTGTGTGTGTGTATATATATATATGTGTGTGTGTATATATATATATATATATATATATATATATATATATGAGAAATGGGTCCAGGATTTACTGTTTATCATTCACATATGAAATTCTAATGTATTATACATTTATACTGTATATGATATTATTACATGATATCTATATAATATTCCAGTGGATTGTACTGTATATTAAATGTTAAATTTCCAGTGTTTTATTATTTTTATGCACATCATAGTAATAAGTTCCTTTTAACATAGTGACATATTAAACACTCAGCTTTTATAGTTTGAAGAAATATATTTGCATCTGAGAATTGGAATTTATATGACCTGTCAAATACAGAAATATACTTTTGTGCATGGTGGTCAGAAAAAACTACAAAACAGCACTGTGTGCAACAGCAAATTCCTTAAGGTTTCTAAAGGTACTTAAATAGTTTCTTTTTTTTTTAATCAACACATAGTTAATGCACAATATTCAAAGGAATAAATGTAAAATCTTTCCTACTCAGAAATTTCTGCTTAGTTTCTTTTAAAGTCTAAATTTAAAATATATTTATGTGTATGGTTGTTTTACCAACATGTATGTTTGTGCACCATGTGTATGCTGGGTGCCCACAGAGACCTAAGGAGGGTATTGGATTCCCTGGACCTGAAGTTACAGATGGCTAAGGGTGCTGGGAATTGAGACAGGTCTTTCAGAAGAACAACAGGTACTCTAACATTGAGCTATCTTTCAGCTCCCATAATGTCTCATGTGACTACAATGTATTTAGACTCCTCCTCTTCTTTTACAAATCTTCCTGGACTCCCATGACATTTTCTCCTAATCATGTTTTGTTATTTCTCTTTTCTCTCTTTCTTTTTTTTGCAACTTACTGAATTTAGTTAGTGATGCCTAAATATGCAGGGCATAGGGCAGCATCCACTGAAGCATGGCTACTACTGTGGGCTGGCTATACTGCTGAGGAAGATTGACTGTCTACCCCAGGACTCATCAGCTGCCAATACTACCTCCAGGAAATGAAGGGCTTCCTGAACATTTTTGCTGGTGCTGGACTGTTGACTGGCTAAGTCTTGTGCAGATCTTTTTCTAACAACTGTAAGCTACTGTGATTTCATGAGTAAGACAATCCTGTTAGGTCTTAGAAAACAGTTTCGTACCAGTCTTCCCTACTCTCTGACTCTTCCCTACTCTTTCACACCCTCTTCTGTGGGGGTGAGCCATGTTTGGGAGGAGGTGTGACTTAGGGCTGAGTACTCCACAGACACTTATTTTGTGCAGTTTGGCCAGTTGTGATTCTCTATATTAACTACCATCTGCTGCATAAAAGCTTCTCTGATGAAGGGTGAGAATTGCACTAGTTTGGATGCAAGGATTTAAATGGCAGTTTAATAATGTCCCCTGGATAAAATAATAATAGTAGGGTTTATGGTCTCCCAAGCTGTGGAGGTTTATAGTTGATCAGGTTTATAGTTACAGGTGTGAGTTCCCTCCAGTACAGTGGGCCTTAAGTTTGATTAAAAAAAAAAAATCTCTTGGTTACTCCTGCAGTATTCATGCCACTATTGTATTCAGGAGCAGATCTTAGCAGGCTGGTCATTATTATAGCTCACAGGATGTTTTAGCAGGATGTGAGTTGGTGGCGTTTTTTTCTTCCAGTAGCCTGCAAAGCATGTTCTAGCACTGAGAAAGCTACCCAGCAGGGAGGAAGCTTTCAGAACAGTTTGATTTTCTATATACTATAATCAAAATCATATGTCTTACCATCAGGTGGGTGACCAAGAGCAATGGCAATAATCTGTATTTTTTGGGGAGGGGGTGTCTCTAGGACTCTCCCCCTGACTAACTAGGCTTTTGTTTACTAACCTATAGCTTCTGTGCAGCAACAATTAATCAGGTAAATATATATTTTTTTCTTGTAAAGTAGTTGGTTTCCATACACATTTTCAATCATCCTTACTGTTCGTTATCGCCCCTTTTTTGCCCTTTCTCCATTGCCTGCCTGCCTCCCTCTCTCTCTCTCTCTCTCTCTCTCTCTCTCTCTCTCTCTCTCTCTC
>JANHMN010000003.1:179249730-179272957 GCA_030674055.1 Rhabdomys pumilio
CTCTCTCTCTCTCTCTCTCTCTCTCTCTCTCTCTCTCTCTCTCTCTCCCCATCCCCCGTGTGTATGTGTGTGTGTGTGTTTATGAGAGAGAAATGACATATGTGTGATCTAGTCTGAGACTTTTAAAATGAGCGTATTAAACTTATCTGTATTAGGGCATCTTCTTTTATAATTGATAGAGATAAACTGTAACAAATATATTTAAAGGCATAAAGCAGTTTATCATAAATATATGAGCATATATCAGTCCCTTATCCTATTTTTTGTTGATCATTCAACATTGACAGGGATTGCAGCATTTACATTATATTTGGTAGTCACGACTTTTTAGTAATCTTGAGACCAATACTTGCAACTTGTCTTTTTGCCTTGGTTATTGCTTGGTTGAACTTTCAAGGTTAGCTCATAAGAACAGTTTGAGTTTTTCATATCTGGTAATTTTTAACTGTTTTTACATATCTGTTTTTAACTTTTTAATCATGAACTATAGTTAGTCTGGATATAAATTCTTGGGGCATACTTTCTTCCTTGAGGTGTTTGTAGGTATTTCTCATTTACTGATTTTTATCACTAGTTACTCTTTCCTTTCCGTGTTTATAAACTTTAGATGTGTTTGAATTGTTCTTTGTCACTATACTCTTGACAATGTAGGGATTTTCTCCAGTTTATTTACTGAGCACCATGTCGGAATCTTACAGTTCATTTTTAAACACTACCTGGAGTTAGTGTCAGATCACATAGGTTAACAGGGCTCAGTGCCAAAATATTGCCTCCACTTTTAGCACCCAGACTTACAGCCAATTAGCTGTAAACTCCGTCTTTAAGTAAATGAATTGCTAGAAGGGTTCATAGAACTTGGGAAGTTCTTTTTTTGGTTACTGGTTTAGTATAAAGGATATACAGCCCAGAAAGAATTAAAATGGAAGAGATGTGTTAGGCAGTATGAGGAAAACGGTATGAATATTTTTATTCCTTTATAGCACCTTGGTGTATTTGCCAAACTAGAAATTCTGCAAGCCCTGTAGTTTGGAGATTCTTATGGAGGTGTCATTACAAAGGTGATGATTGATGAAGCTGTTGGCCACTTGTTACTAAGCCAGTACCCAGCCCCCTCTCGTGTATACTGGAAAGTGGCTAGGACTGTTTCAGTAGCCGTATCAGGTAATTAAAGGTGTTCTGTGATACTTCATCAAAACTTGACAGAGGTAATTCCTTGAAGTTTAATGTAGTGTTTATAAGACTGTACCAGTGAACTACTTCCAGCTTCTTATTTAGAAAGAATAACAGGCTCATGGGAAGTTACAAAAAGAATATATCACATTTCTTCTCACATAATTATTGGCAGCTAATTATAGTACAAGGTCAGTATCAGTTCAAAAATTGACGTTAGTAGCACTATTCATTAGATTATAAAGCAACATATGTTCTTTCATGTACTCATTGGGTGTGTGTAGTTTTACCTATTTTTATCTCATACATTAATTTAGCTACTACCACAGTCAAGATACAGATTGATTTTTGACCAGAAACCAATTTTCCCTTTCTTGCCTTGTTCCTTCCACTAGGAACCACTACTCTGCTCTCCATTTCTATAGTTTATCATGCTAAGAATGTTCTTTAAATGGAATTATAAAGTATGCCACCCTTTTTCTGATTGGTGTTTTTATGAGGCATGATGCCCTTGAGATTCAAGTTGTTACATACATCAGTAGTTTGTTCCTTTCTATTGCTCTGTGGTGTTCCCTTGTATCACTCTATTGGGGTTTGTTAACTGTTCTTTAAAAGACATTTGGGTTATTCCCAGTTTTTGCCATCGTAATTAAAATTCATAACAGCAGTGGTGAACAGATTTCTGTGTCAATGTGTTTTAATTTCATAGGAATAAATGTCAAGAGCTGCAGTTATATGGTGTAAGAGAATGTGGTGTGCATAGTACAGTATCTGGTGTGTTCTAGAGTGGCTGTACCTGCACTGGTTCACCTTCAGATCACAGCTAAGGGTAACATTTGGCTGTGATTCTGATTTTACTTTAGGTGTTCTACTAGATATGTAATGATGTGTCATGATTATCATTTTTATAAACTGCTCTGAGTTAGTGTTATGCATATGATTGATACAAGTGAGTTCCTTTCTCAGAAAGAACATCACATTCGTAATAAGGTGTATACCCAATTTCCAATTGGTGCTCTAATTTACTGTTTTCTCTTTCTTTTGCTGTCTTTTCAACTGTTCTCTTCTTCAGTCTATCTAACCTGCACAGTTTAGTTAATCCTTTATATATTTTTTCCATACTTGGCCTTCTAAATCCTCTCAACTTAATTAATTTAGGAATAAAGTATAGATTACCAAAGACAGATTAGGGAAAATACCCAACTATAGTTTTAGAGGAGATTGTTATTACAGGTTGTTACCTGAACTTCTCAGCTGCTGAATTTATTTGCCTTTCTTTCATGTCTCTATGTGTTTCTTTTTCTTTCTTCAAAAGCTCTCATCTTGTTGTCAACGAATATATTTGCTTCTGCCCTTCCACTGTGTATAATTGGAGATAACAATATCTCAACTGCTTTCTGTTGCTCTTATCTCCAAATAAATATGCTTTCTCTGAGTCCATTCTAATCTACTTGAAAAGAAAAAGAGTCATCTTTTTTCTCTAAGGCTAAGTTTTATGCTAGTACGTATACCCTTTTCACTACTCCCGTAAGCTGCAGGTAGCTGAACTGACTGCTTTGAGAATTACTATTACTATTGTGTGCACATGATGTGTAGTAGAGGATAGAAGCGTGTGGACCATGGTGCATGTGCAGAGGTCAGAAAGCAGCTCTGGTAGGCTCTTTGCCTTAATGTGTTATGCTCAGCTCAGGTTGCCGGGCTTGTATAACAATCCCTTTGCTCACCTGCTCCTGTCCCTGCTTCTTTGCTGGTATGTTTACTCAGTCCATGTGTGTTTCTTTATGAGCTTTCTTCATCTATCCATCCAAGGTATTTACCTTCTCCACAAGTACCAGTATTTTAGTTTATACTCTATGTATATACTTTTTCAAATTATTTGTTTGCAGTTTCATACATGTGTGTAACACACTGTGGTTACACTTACACTCCTATTACCCTTAGCAAACACCATTAACTCTTCTCACCACTGAGACCCCAGCCTACTTTCATTTTTCTTAATTATATTTTTTTTTTTTGAGAAATTCATGAATGACTACTGTATTTACATCATTTTCACCCCTCTTCCCTACTCCAATTCCTCCCATATGTCAAAGCTTGGTATAGCTGGTCAGTAGTAGATCTATTTTTAGCTTTCTGAGGATTCTCAACACTGACTTCCATAATGATATCAATTTGTAGTCCTACCAACAGTGAACGGGATTTCTCCTTTTCCTGTGTCCCCACTAGCATTTGTTGTTGGTTGTTCTCTGACTTTTGTATGATAAAAATTTCGAAGGAACTTTAATTTGCATTTCCCACATTGCTAAGGATATTGAACATTTTAGGAGATATATCCATTTTATTGTTTCTTTTGAGAACTCTGTTCAGACCCATAGTCCATTTTTTGATTGCATAGTTTATTTAATTTTTATTTTTAAAAATTTTTTAATAGATTCTTTGTGAGTTTCATATCATGCACCCCAGTGCCACTTAACTTTCCATCCTTTCATAGCCACCCTCTTCCCTTGCAACCTCCCTACAAAGTAAAATAAAAAATAAAAATAAAGCATGAAAAACACCTTGTCTTGGAATCTGTAATGTCCTGCTGTACATCTTTACTTGAGATGAGTAGTTTATTTTCTTGATTAGTTTTTGAAGATCTCTGTATATTTTGAATGTTAATCCTCCATCAATTGATAGCTGGCAAAAATCTCCACTCTCTGAGCTTCTTCTTCACTTAATTGATTGTTTATTCTGCTATACAAAAAGAAGCATTTTAATTTTAAGTGGTCCCATCTGTTGACCTTAATTCCTGAGCAAATGGAATCCTAATTCAGCAAATCCTTCCATGTACCTGTATCTTGTGAGGTACTGCCTGTGTTTTCTTCCAGCAGTTTCAGACTTTCGGATTTCACATTGAGGTCTTTGATCTACTTGGGATTGGTTTTTGTGCAGAATGATAGATATGGATCTAATTTTATTCTTCCAGATGTAGGCATGCAGATTTTCCATCACCATTTGTTGAAGATGCTGTCTTCCTCCAGTGTATATTTTTGGCATCTTTATCAAATATGAGATGGCTATTATATGTACTCACTTTTGGGTTTCTTTTTTTTTTTTTTTTTTTCTTTTTCAATAACTGGTTTAATCCACAATCCTAAAGCATAATGAACTTCACTTCAGTATTTACAGTATCTTTGTCCATTCAACAACACTCCAATGAGGAAATAGTAGGAAATAGCTGAGAATTACTCAAGGATTTTATTTATTTATTTTTATTAGGAAAATAAGTTTCTAGAGTCTCGAGTGCTGGATAATTCTTTTGTCTTTCCCATTCATGGCAGCCAAAAAAAAAAAAAAATCACTCAGAATATTCAGGTTTACATGTTATGCTTCTTTTTCAGGGAGCTACCATACCTCACAGTTCAAGTGTTTTCTCAATCAGTAACATGATACTGACATGTAATTGCAACTTACTATGCAGCAAAAGTGACTCAAGAAAAGTAACGTACGTGTCTATTTACCTCTGTATAGGCAATTGCTTATGTTATTCTACTTTTAACATTTGTACTCAGATAAAATGCTATGTGTGTATAGGAATGTTTCTATTTTATTCCACAGACTGATATGTCTGTGTCTGAGCCAATTTCGTGCTGTTTTTGTTACTATAGCTCTGTGATAACTTGAAATTTGGTATAGCAATTGCTCTGTCATCCCCATTCACCAAGATTGTTTTGACTACTTGGAGTCTTTTGTGATTCCATGTAAATTTTAGGATTTCTCTTTTTCTACTTTAAAAGAGTGATTTTTGTTGGCTTGTATGATATTTTTAAACAGCTTTTGGTAAGATGGTCATTTCTACAATTTCTGTTGCTATTAAGAGCATGGGAGGTCTTTCCATCTTCTAGTGTCTTTCTCAATTTCTTTCTTTAAGACAACATTTCCCACCGTGATTGATCAGACTTGAATGATCAGGCAGCCTGTGGGCATGGGTGTGGAAGGAGTGTGAATGTTTTACCAGTGGCTTTCCTCTGAAGGCAGTGGCTTCCTCTTTGCTAGCAGCAGTCTACTACTATTAATCTCTGAGCTCTGACATAACTCTGGGTCTGCGCCATACTTATATTCAAATTCCTTTGATTTTTGTTTCTAAAACATCTCATGAAATATTCCCATTTTCTGTTATTTTTATTTGTTTATTTTAAGCCAGTGGTTTTGAACTATATCAAACCTAATATCCCATGTATGTAGTAAACTTTTGTAATGTAACTCTCATAATTTAAAAAAAATCAATATAGTAACCCAGTTAATTGGCAAGTGGGAAATATAAGAAAATTTGTTTGTCAGCATGTGGATGTTTTGACACAGTAACAAGGAACAATGAAACATCTGGAATATATTTTTCATGTTAATGTGAGAATGCTCAAGCACAGTACTAGAAAATAATGAAGAACACAACAATGCACATATATAACCACCAATAGCTGTAAGTATAAACTGGAACAGAAGTATTTTATTTGTGACTTAAACTCCAGTGTTAATATGATTGTTAGTCACTGACAGACAGGTAGTGACTAAACCTTAAGTTTCAAGTTCCAGTAGTCTCTCTCTGGATGGTTCAAAAATAGCTGAAGCTTATAGGTAAGATGGAATTAGGGTCTAGGTGATTATTATAAAGTTTTTCATCTAGTTGGCATCTGAAGATTATGTAGTATACAAAGATAGTCTTCGTATGCTTATCTTGTCCATTAAATCCAATTCCTACATATTTCAATGAAAAATAATTGGATTATGTACTCTTATTATATTTGGCATGGGCTGTTGAACTGATTTCCAGATTACTCCTTACCACAGGTGCTCATTTGGTTAACACTCTTGGGTTAGTTTCTAGGATCGCTAAGACCGTCAAATGAATATCACTGATGGGCATTGAGGGGACATTTGTGAATTTATTGTTAGATTATTTTTTTTTTAAACTATTTTGGTGCTTGGAGAATATCTGACTTATGAAAGACATTTTTGTATTATTAGATATAAATTTAAAAGTGTGCCTGTGATTACACACCATTTTTACTTAGGAAATATATTTACTCTTCTTATTTACCCATGATCATTAGAGTTGGGAGATGATACTTTGAAAATCATAGTGTCTGCAAAAGAAAGTCCAGATTATGAAACTTGTATAACAAGCTTTCCAAGATGTGACAACCTATATTTCCTGTCATCGTGGGCCCTGAGCTCCAGTTGTGGGAAAGTTACCAGTGATTCCACAGTGCTTTCCTGGGTCCTCTCCTGCCCAGGAAGCTGATGCCTGGGTAGGGTGAGCCCTGTGCATCCTGGGGAGCTCCCCTCATCCTGTTCCTCATGCCTGCCAGCTTTTCTGTTCTCACAGTTTTGTAACTTGTCGGTTTCTTTCCTTATTTAAAATCATTGAAAGTAAGAATTTGATCTTTTCCAGTAAGCTCCAGATATAATTTAGTATTTTCTCATAGGTATCTGGTAAATATTTCATATGTGTGAATTGATGGTTGGAAGGATGATAGGTTTGTACTTTTTTTTCCTTCCTGGCATTAGCTTGATACATGGTTGCTGTTTTCTGTTTTTTTTTTTTTTTTTTTTTTTTTTTACCAAGAGAAATGATATGGATTGATTATTCTTTTAAAAATTTTAATGTACAAAAATGGATTTGACTGACACTTTCATGCAAAAATATCATTGCACTTTGTTCATATTTTCCTTTCTGCTACTCTTTCTTCTTTCTTTCTTGATCAGTTACTTTGCTTTTTTGGGGTGGGGGTGTCAAGACAAGGTCTTACTATGTAGTTTTGGCTGTCCTAGAACTCACATCTACCTGCCTCTGCCTCTCTTGGAATTAAAGGCAAGTGTCACTATGCTTGGCTTGATCAATTACTTTAAGATTTTGACTTTTATAATATAGCCTTTAATATAAAGCAAAGTGCCATATGTATATGTATATGTATATGTATATGTATATGTATATGTATATGTATATGTATATGTATATGTATATGTATATGTATATGTATATGTATATGTATTTATATATATATGCATGCCCATATATATGGTATATGGTCGGAACTTTTTTTTTTTTTTTTTTTTGGTTTTTCCGAGACAGGGTTTCTCTGTGTAGCCCTGGCTGTCCCGGAACTCACTCTGTAGACCAGGCTAGCCTCGAACTCAGAAATCCGCCTGCCTCTGCCTCCCAGGTGCTGGGATTTAAGGCGTGCGCCACCACCGCCCGGCACTGGTCTGAACTTTTATATAAATGATTCTCACTATAATGAGCCATTTCATTGAAGTTCAGTTAAGACAGTATATATGAGAAAATCTAGAAGAAAATTCAGCTCTACTTGATGAGAGTTTAGAGTAACAGTTTTACCTCTACTTTACATTAGAGGAGGCTGCTTTAAATATCCGATGGTTTGAGGGTTTTGCCATTGTAAGTTAGAAGGATTCTGTCTCACCTTTTGCTTTGGTCCTCAAGTGTTTCTAGTTAAGGCTAGTGGGAAGAGAGTGTGTTCCCATTTTCAACTTTGTTTCTTTTTCCCCCTCACTAATCTTTCAGTTTGTGAGCAGAAGGTGAACCCAGAAGTTTCTCAAGTTTCCGTTAGTCACAGCAAGGAAATTTTTCTTACCAATTTTGTTATGTTGCTAGTGACTTTCTGCTAAAGTTATAAATTATTATTATTATTTTAACCTAGCAACCAGCTGTTCCATTTTCTTTTTTTCTGATGTAGAAGTTGACTCCATAGATGCTTAAATGGGAAAGTGTATGCAGATTTTTCCAAACTTTAGAAAATGTGTTAGTGTGAACTACTACTGGTCTCAGGCATTTCAGTAAGGTCTGCTATACTAAACCTGTACGATACATTTGGTAACCAGTGAGAAAACCACGTCTAATGTTGGTATAAGCAACAAAAATACATTATTTTGAATAAAAACTGAAAATTGAGATACGGATATCAGCACTTTAAGCAAGTGGAACTGAGTTTAAAGAGGGAGCATATCTGGAGTGAGATGAATATGTATATCTTTCTAATGTTTGGAAGAAAAGTGGTTTGAGGTAAAGGAAAAGAAGGATGCCTTGATTTAATATTATAATTTCATATTTGATTTGTACTTTAATAGATGCCTATAGCAACTTTGGCGGCTGAGAATGTAGGTAGTTCAATGGTAGAGTGTCTGGTATGTGGGAAACCTAGGTTTGATATCTATCATAACAAAAATACAACCCAAAAAATGTACCTATTGTTTTTTTAGAAGAAAGTTAAAACAGTGGCCTTTATAAGTTTAGAGGGGTGCGATAAGAGGTAACAATGAGAATCAAAATTATATCAGAGGAAATGTAACAAGATTTTAACTTAAAATATTTTTTTAAAAGAATAGGCGCTTCCCAAAATGGGGCTAAGAATTCACATTTAATGTCTGGTTTAAAATATAGACTTCTTATTTTACGTGATAGATTTCAAAGATGATACAGTTTACTCATTTGTGGCAGTCTCGTTGAGTGGATGACATGCTGTCTCTCACGTTTATTTTTTCAGTGGGTTAACCACAATTTTTGAAACTTGCCACGGTCAAAGTGTAATCTGTAGGTTGTAACAGCTCCAAAAAGTTCTTTTAAGGTGTGAAGGAACTTAATTCCAGTATGTGACATCAGTGTATGATATAGGAATTTAAAAAATCTTTGCTGGGTCTCATAAGGAGAAAGAGAAAGAAACAAAATCCATGAAACACTGGGAAATTGAGGGAAATGATTTTGTAGCATACCATAATAAACCCGAGGGAGTTGCAGCATACTGTAAGAGCCCTTAACTGTGGCATTCCCTTTCTCCCTCAGTGGGGAAACAGTCTACTTCACTTGGCTCTTCTGTCTCACGCTTCTTGTGGTTTTCTGCCCTTGCATGGTTTCTCATTATGGAAAGTTTTATGAATTTTTCTTCACTACATGAATATAGGCACCTTGAAGGCAGGAAACAAGACTGTCTATTAATCAGTACTTAAATAATGCTTTACACATGGAAAGAGCTTGTTCCATGGTGCTCAACGGGAATGTTCTTTCCCTGGGAGTTTACTTTTCGCTGGCATCTCTTAACTGCCTAGCCCCATTTCTTTTAAGTATTTTTTCCTAAGTTTTCTTCTGAAAGTTTTATAACTATTTTTTACATTTAGGTCTTTGATTCATTTTGAGTTAATTTTTGTGTAAAATATGTGATTTAGGACAGGGGTTTTTAAAAAATATCTATTTTATTTTCTGTAGTACTAAAATTGAACCTGGGGCTTTATGAATGCTCAGCCATTGTTCTACCAGTGAGAGGTGTCCCCACCTCATTCTTTTACATTTTAATTAGAAACTACTAGATTGATTGTAGTTGACTAGTTCAGTAGTTTTGCTTATTAGCTCTGGACAAAGTTCATAAAAGAAGGAAATGAGGCTAAAAAAAGTTTGTAGCCAAAGAAGTTTGTAGATGAAGAAAAAGATGCCGAATTTACTGAGTTTAGTTGGTCTTCTTGCCTTTTATTTTGTGTTATGTAGGTAATGGCTGTGTCCCTGAATGCCATCGCCAGCACATGCACGTGTTCACACACACATCCTTGCTCCAGCATGCTTGTGGAGGCCAAAGTCAGCCTCCATCGGGTCAGTCCTCACCTTCCACTGTGTTTGAGACGGGCTGGTTCTTTACTGCTATGCCAGCCGGGATTGTGTGCTTTTAAGAAGACAGTTCTGTGTGCATGTAGTAGATTTTTTTTTAACAAGTATTTTATTTTCAGAGTTATTGCAAGTGAAATTATCTTTTAAATTTTGGTATAAGTATTTTGTTTCTAGTTTATTGAAATATGGTTTCTGTTAGCCTGGTTTTTAGGGACTGAGGTGGACTCAGTAGTTTAAGAAGTTTTGAAGATTCCCTTCAGTGTCATAGACAGTATGTCTGCAAAAGAAAGTCTGTTTGCTTTTTTTTGTTGGCATGTGTGATCCTGCTCCTTCTCCCTTTTCCTCCCTCCTTTCTTTTGCCAAGCTAGGACTTCCACAGCTGTGTAGAAGTATGGTAAGAGGTGAATTAATTGTCAACCATGTTCTTAAAGATTTTTATTGCTGTTCATTTAAGGTTGTTGGTCTGTATAGCTTGTGTGTGTGTGTGTGTGTGTGTGTGTGTGTGTGTGTGTGTGTGTGTTTTAACTCATTTGTCTACTTTAAATATAGGGTAATATGTTCTCAAAGTGACTTTCTTAAAGGAGACTATATAGAATTGATACTCTTTTGTATTTTAATTATTTCAACTTTTTATTGGGATATCATGAATTGGAACCATCACCTTAGGACATACTCCCGAGTTGATAATATTATTTATGTTTCTCACAATTCATTGGCACATGTGGTTGATAGTTTCCTCTTTTGGAAAATTTTAAACTGCTTTCAGTTTCCTTTTAATTTAGGATTATTCAGATATAATTAGTCGTGAGTCTTTGTTTATATAGCATGTGATTTCAAAGTGTTTAGCCCATTTTTTCTGTTGTGGAACATAGTTACAGAGTTGTCTTCAGTGTTCCGTTGTCCCTTTAATGTAGGATAAGTGATATCCCCCATGTGCCTGTTTTTAATCTTTGTCAGAGTTAATAGATGTTTATCAGTTTTGTGAATTTTTAAAAATTGAGTTTCTGCTTTTTTAGTTTTGAGTCATAGGTGTGTTCTTGCATATTTTACTCTACTTTTTTGGATTTCTTTTACTTTTTCCTAGCATCTGGATGTGGGAATTTAAATTACTGGGATTATATAGTCTCATATGACACCAGTGTGAATGTTTTCCTCTAATCCTACTAGGTTTTGATATATCTCACTTCACTCTGCTCAGTAATCCTATTTGACCCATAGATTATTTAGCAGTGTATTTATTTTTGTGTTTGAAGAGTTTTTTTTTTATCTTTCTGCTACTGCTTTTAAGCTTATTTTTTATCGTCAGAGATTTTAATCCTTTAACATTTGAAATTTTCTTATGTTTTAGGATAAAGTTATTTTGATATATATTGTGTGAGCCCTGAAATAAATGTGTATTTTCTAATCACCTAGTTCCAGTTAGTTTTTTAAAATAGCTTTTCTGTAGTTGAGGTGGTTGAAATTTCCTATATGTTTTGTGTGTGTGTGTGTGTGTGTGTGTGTGTGTGTGTGGTGGAAGCCAGTGATCAGTATCAGATATCTTCCCCAGTTGTTCTCCACATTAAATTTTGAGACAAGGACTCTGGCTGGACCTGGATCTTTTTAGCCAGACTAGGATCTATCTTATCTGTGCCAGCACCTGGATCACAGAGTGGATGCTGCCATTCCCAGCTTTTATGTAGATCTGAACCCTAGTTCTACTGCTTGGGCAGCAGATACCTTACCAACCAAGCCCGCTCAGGTCTTTCTTTTATCATAAATAATGTATTTTAAAACGATATGATTTTGAGAATATGCATTTAGTAATTTTCTTAGAGAATTGACTTTTCATATCAACTCTCTTTTTCTTCCTGATAATGCTACTTTGATACTATTTTTTTTATTCTAGGTTTCCTTTGATTAATAAGTCCATGCTGTCTTTTCCTTTTTTAAAAAAACAATGTATTTTAATTTATTCTTTGAGAATTTCATACATGTATCCCTTCCCCACTCCAATTCTTCCTAGCACCCTTCCCATTTTTCCCTCTCAACTTTTTGTCTTTGTTTTTGTTTGTGTTTGTGTCTTTTACTCACAGTCCAGTTAGTACAGCTTGTTTGTCCTTGGGTGCATCGACATCCTCTGGAGCATGGGGAGCGTACCAGGAACCGTAGCTATGACAAAAACGGATTCTACTTGGCCCAGTTATCTACTGCCAATAGTTTCTCAGCTAGGGATGATGATTCATGAGCCCTTCTCCCATTTGTCGTGGCTTGATTGTATGCTGCTCTTGTGCAGGCAACCATAGCCATTGTGAATTAATGGACAGTGGTTCTGTCAGGCCCAGAAGATGCTGTTTCACATCTTCCAACCACTGGCTCTTAAAATTTGGGGGTCTCTCATTTTTAATCGTCCCTGAGTCTTGCAGGGATATATAGAGGTCATGGTGTAGATGTCTCAGTTAGGGGTGGGTACTCTGCTGGCATTTGTTCTGTGCATAGTGAGTTAGTTGTCATTCTATACTAACTACCATCTACTGCCAAGTTTGATCAAGGTTGAGAGCTATACTAATCTTTGGGTATGATAAAAAGTGTGTTTAACAGGCAGTGTGCTCCTGTGTTCACTTAGTAAACTAATAGTAGACTCTCTTCTGTCACCTGTTCAGTCGCAGATTCCTGGCCCAGTTATGGTACCAAGTGTGAGGTTAGTCCTCTGTAGTAGGCAGTAAATCTAATTTATAGCTTCCTGTATGGCTGTATGACTGTTTTTATAGATTATTTATGGTACTTTAAAATCATCCTGTCTTTTTAATTGTATATTGCTATGTTGGAACCCCTTAGATTTAACGTTGTTGTGATTGGATTTAAATTTAAATTTAATTATTCTTGTGTTAGAATTTTACTGGTGTAAGTAGAGTGTATTTAACATAGGCTAAGTCTTTTTCTTTTCACTTTATGATACTGTCATATTGACTATTACAGTCCATGTATTAACTTCCATCCTTTTCAACAGTCAAACATAATTTATAAAACTGAAGAAGAGAAATGCAACTTTATGTTTTATCTTCTTCATTTATTTTTTTTATTTCTTTTTTAAATTTATTTTTTAATTGAAAAATAGATTCTTTCACACAATACATCTCAGCCAGTTTCCTCTCCTTCCACCCCTACCATGCTACCCATTCTCGTCTCTTTCAGTTAATTTTGGTTTGAAGTCAGTTTTGTTAGATATTAAAATGGCCACACTAGCTTGCTTCTTAGGTCTATTTGCTCTGAATATCTTTTTTAAAGTCTTTACCCTGAGGTGATGTTTATCCTTGATGCTGAGATGTGTTTCTTGCATTCAGCAGAAGGATGGATCCTGTTTTCACATTCATTCTGTTGATCTGTATTATTCTGTTGGGGAATTGAGATCATTGATACAGAGAGATATCAACACTCAATGATTGTTAATTCTTTTTGCTGGTGTGTGTGTGTGTGTGTGTGTGCGTGTGTGTGCGTGCACACAACTGAGCTTTCCTTCTTTTGGTTTTGCTGCTGTAAGGTTATTTCCTGTGCTTTTTATGAGGTGTAGTTAATGTCCTTGCTTTAGATTTTTTTCTAGTTCCTTCTATAGGACTGAATTTGTAGATAGATATTTTTAAAATTTGATTTTATCATGAAATAACTCATTTCTCCATCTGTGGTAATTGAATGTTTTGCTGGGCATAGCGATCTGGGCTGGCATCTGTAATCTTGTAGAGTCTGTAGCACATCTGTCCAAACCTTTTTGGCTTTTAGAGTCTCCATTGAGAATTCAGTTGTAATTTTAAAGGTCTGCCTTTATATGTTATTTGATATTTTCCCCTCACAGCTTTTAATCTTCCTTTGTTCCATATGCTTAGTGTTTTTATTATTATATGGTGAGCAGCCTTTCTTTTCTGGTCCAATCTATTTGGTGTTTTGTATGTATGCCTTTTGTACCTTCATAGGTATGTACTTTATTAAGGTTAGGAAAATTTTCTTCTATGACTATTGAAAATATTTTCTAGGCTTTTGAGCTGAGTTGTTTACTTCTCTATTTTTATTATACTTAGGATTGGTGTTTTCATAGTGTCCCAGATTTCCTGGGTATTTTGTGTCAGGAATTCTTTCAATATAACATTTTCTTTGACCTGTGTATTCACTTTTTCTATAGTTATCTTCATTGCCTGAGATTCTTTTTTGCATCTCTTGTATTCTTGTTTTGCCTTTGTAGCTCCTGTTTGAATTGCTAAATTTTTCATTCCAGAATTTCATCTGTTTTCTTTATTGCTTCTATTTCCACTTTTAGATCTTCAGCAGTTTTATTAGCTTTCTTTAATGGATTTATTCATTTCCTCTAATTGTCTGCATTTTCCTGGATTTCTTTAAGGCATTTATTCATTTCCTCTTTCAGGATCTCTATTATCTTCACATAGTTGGTTTGAAGGTCTTTTTCTTGTGCTTCAGCTGTGTTGGACTATTCAGAATTTGCTGTGGTAGGATAGCTGGGCTCCAGTGGAGACATATTGCCCTGGCTGTTACTGTGTTCTTATGCTGGTATTTAGACATCTGGGTTTGGGTGATTATAGGTCTAGGAGGTGCTGAATTCTGGGTTTGTCTTTGTTGGTTGGTTGTTTAGTTCCTTGGTTTCTGTTTGCTCTCTGGATTTTCAGAAAGTGTGCTGGTTTTTGCCTGTTTTATTAACCTGTTTAGCTGGTATGTTCAAGGGGGAATACTTGCTAGTGTTAGAGGCTGGGGCAAGGAGAGGTCCCAGGAGATGGTCTGTTGTAGTGTTAGGCGCAACCCTGAGGATTGGATCTGGGACAACAGAGCAAGTGGAGAAAGTCAACAGGCAGCCTACCTGGTTATCTTGAAGGCATAGTCTGTGATTGAACGGGGGCTGTCGGCACAGCAATGAGATGGGAGGGGAGGCCAGAGCAGGGGTGGTCTGCCGGATTTACATAGATGTGGACTGGGTAGTGGGGGCAGGTGGGTCGGGAGGCTGCAGCTGGTTTTCTGTTGCACTCTTAGCAGCAACTCTTAGAATTTGGTGTAGGAGAACAGAGTGGAGAAGGTCTGTGGGTAGCCTAGCTGTTGGTTTCTTTTATTTCTTACACTGTAAGTTGTAGTCTGTAATTCTCTTCATTTTGCTTCATCTGAATGCTTCTTCATTTTATTTACATTTCCAGAGGCTGTGTCTTTTAAGTAATCCTGGGTTTTGGGTCTTTTAATGCTTGAAAAAAAAATTTCCACTTCTTTTTGGCCAGTATGATTTCTGTTGAGACGTTTACTTCTACTCAAGTCATTGTTAGTGTAAGTTTGCATTGGCCAAGAAATGCGATTTTCATGTTCATGCATAGATTTCTTTGAGTTTCCTTGGTTTGGAGAGAGTTTGCTCCATATTTTCTCTCAACAGATTTATGAAAATATCAGCCATAATCTTTTCACGTATGTTTTAGCCCCCATTCTTTTTCCCTGCCTTGGGTCTTGTTTTCATACACTGCTTGAGCGTCTGTTACGTGTTGAGTTTTACAGAGGAAAGGGAGGGGGACTGGGGAAGGGTTGTAGGAGGGATCATGGGGAGGAAGGTAGTGAGCAGGATGCATGTAAAATGAATAGGTGAAAAAAATTAAAAAAATGTTGAGTTTTAGAAATCTTTGTTGAGATTTCATTGAGCTTTCTGTAATTTCTGTTCTTATATTGACCAGTATGGTAAATTTTATAGTTTTTATTTATTATGATTTTTAATTGTAAATTTTTCAGATTATTTCTTTATATCTTTTGTTCTAGGCTATTTAATATGTTTGATTTCAAGAGCATTTATTTGTTAATAGCATTTTTATTTTAACTGAAGCATTTTATTCTTATGAAATTATTCAACAGGACCTTTTGAGATCTGCTGGTTATCTTTTCTCTTTAGAATCAGTATTTTCTTAGTTCTTGGTATGAGAAATTTTAGATTGTGTCTTTAACATCTTGAGAAACTAATTTTTATATAAATCTTCAGCTTTCTCAGAGAATCAACCTGTTTGGTTCGAAACAAATGTCCTTACCCCTTTGTGGCCATTGGCTCACTTAGTTTTCTGAGTACCGTTGGTACTCTGCTCTGCTCTGCTAGGTGCCATCCTAAGACTAATCCCAGATAACACTTAAGTCCTCTGAGCACATGTTTGGACTTTGTTTTTATGCATGAATTTCTAGGAGTTATACCTGGGAGTACCAAACATATTGACAGAATCTTTCTGTAGTCTATTCTTCTGTTGAATGTTCTCTGTTGCTGGGAAAGGGTGATACATGGTGTTTTAAGCAGTAGTACCAAAAATATTAACAGTAATAAAGAATTTAGTCACAAAATATGAATGATTTTAAACTATAAAATATTTGAGGTGAATGATTCATTCATAGAATTTGCCTGTCTTTTCTGTCTTTGTGAATTATTTTTGCCTGTCATTTCACCAGTAAACTGTACATGTGTGCATGCATGCACATCTGTGCATGCCAGAGGTTGGCTGACTAACAAGTCCTAGAGGTCACTTCCCTAGTACTGGGATTACAGTGTGCACCATCATGCCTCCTTTCACATGGTTGCTGAGGATTGATTTCTGTGTATATGATTGTGACAAGCTCTTTGTCAGCTGAGCTATCTCCCCAGGCCCCTTTGTACCTAAATGAATCTTGTGCCATTAGTTGTTTGTTTCTAGTTCTTAAAATATAAATAGCCACAGCGATTACTTTTTGTTACTGTTTTCAAAGGTAGTTCTTATATCTACGTGTATCAGAATCAACTACTATGTTTACTATAACTCTCCTGAACTGTGCCTTTTCCCCTTACAAATCTCACTTATTCATATTGTACTTGTTCTTTCTGCTCTTTACTCAGAGTGTCATCTTTGAGATCTTTCCTGTTACCTAAAGCCATTTGGTTAGTCACGTAGGTAAAGCAGATTCAGTGTATTTGTTAAGTCTAGCCTATAGATATGCACTACTTAATTTGGATTCTTTAAAAAGTTTTTTAGTATTTTATGTGTTTGGAAGTGAGCATCTGTACATGAATGCAAATGCTCACAACGTTCAGAGGTGAGAGATCTTCCTGGAGCTGGGGTTACAGGCAGTTGTAAGCTGCCTGATATGGGTGCTGGGAATTGAACTTAGGTTCCCTGGAAAAGCAATATATGCTCTTAACCACTGAGCCATCTCTCCAGCCCCCTAATTTGAATTCTTGATTCTGTTAGTATCTAAAGATTAAAGGGCTAGCTAGTTAAAATACTAGAAATAAAATAGTTATGTGTTTTTGTGTCTGTTTGTATAAATTGGGCGATAAAAATTCTTTTTTCTTTTAACTAATTAATCTATTTACCTTACATCCCAAATGCAGTGCCCCCTTCCCCAACTCCTCCTGTCTACTCCTTTTTCCTTTCTCTTCAGAAAAGGGGAGGCCTCCCATAGACATCAACCAGCCTTGGAGTGTTAAGTTGCATTAAGAGTAGGCACATCTATTTGGGTTAGACCAGGACTCTCATTAGGGGGATTGGGTCTCAAAGGCAGGCAACAGTCAGAGACTGCCCCTGCTTCCGCTGTTATTAGTCCCACATGAAGCTATGTAACTGTTATATATTTGTAGAAGACCTAGATCAGTACCATGCATGCTCCCTGGTTAGCATTTCAGTCTCTCTGGGCCCCTATGGATCCTACAATTCTTCCTACTCCTCTTCCATAAGATTCCCAGAACTCCATCTCATATTTGGCTGTGGGACTCAGCATCTGTTTCCATCAGTTGCTGGTGAAGTCTCTCTAATGAGAGTTATGCTAGGCTTCTGTCTGTAAGTGTAGCAGAATATCATTAACAGTGTCAGGGGTGGGCTCTCTCAAGGCATGAGTCTCAAGCTAGACCAGTCGTTGGTTGGCCGTTCCCTCAATGTCTGCTCTGTCTTTACAGCTGCATATCTGGTAGGCCATATAAATCGTAGGTTGAAGATTCTGTGGCTGTGTTGATGTCCTAGTCTCTCCATTGGAAATCTTGCCTGTTTAAAGGAGATGGGCCAATTCAGGCTTCACATTTCCTGTTGGAGTCTTAGCTAGGGTCACCTGGGAGTTTCCATTGCCTTAGGTTTCTAGATTGTCCCAGAAGTGCCCCCCCCATTTCAGTTGTCTGTCCTAGTATTCTTTTACTCAGTCCTCCTGCCACCTGCTCCCTCCTGTTTCCTTCCCCCTTCACCCAATTCCCTCCACCCCCACATCCATCCACCATGTCTATTCTATCTTCCCTTCTCAGGGGAGATTCACATGTCCTCCGTTGAGCTCTCCTTGTAATCTAGCTTCTTTGGAAACAATTTATTCCTAAAAGGACTATTTACATATATTAAATGAATAAATACTTTAAAGTCATTGGAATAATGTTTGAACATAGAAAGTACTTAATTATTAGCTATTGTGATTTTGTTTACTTTTGAGCTCTCAAAACTTTGTACATAGTTAACTTGGATTTTTTTAAAACTTTTTCCTTTGAGATTACAAGTTTTATGAAAGGAGGCCTGATGTGCACTGCAAGTTTTGTAGTTTGCAGTGGATATTTCATGATAGAGGGGAATAGAATAATGTATAAGGTATAAAGAAAATGGCCAATTCTGTGATTGTTTTGAGAGACTTTACATATGTAAATTATAACTTAAGATAATTTACCACTGTTTGTGTTATGTTTCAGGAATCCTAATGAACTGACCAGTTGACATGAGTTCTCAGAAATGAGCATAGTGCTTTTAGAGCCACCATGTAACAGACGGATGCCACTCCAAGCCATTACTTTTCCATGCCAACACTCTTGACTGTCTTGGATCTTTGTCTCTTCATCTTTGATCTGGATTGCTGGCAATAAAAGGAGTTCATGGAGTGTTTTCTTTAAGCTTGAGTCACCATGAGTAGTAGTTTAGGAAAAGACAAAGACTCTAAAGAGAAAGAGCCCAAAGTGCAGTCTGCCAAGGAAAGAGAAAAAGAGGCAAAAGCCTCTGGAGGTTTTGGGAAAGAAAGCAAAGAAAAAGAACCTAAAACCAAAGGAAAAGATGCCAAAGATGGAAAGAAGGAGTCCAGTGCTGCCCAACCAGGTGTGGCTTTTTCAGTCGACAATACCATCAAACGGCCAAACCCAGCACCCGGAACTAGAAAAAAATCCAGCAATGCTGAGGTAATTAAGGAGCTTAACAAATGCCGGGAGGAGAGCTCAATGCGCTTGGACTTATCCAAGAGGTCTATACATATACTGCCACCATCGGTCAAAGAGTTGACTCAACTCACAGAACTCTATTTATACAGTAACAAATTGCAGTCCCTCCCAGCAGAGGTGGGCTGTCTAGTCAATCTCATGACGTTGGCTCTCAGTGAGAATTCACTCACCAGTTTACCTGACTCTCTTGATAACTTGAAGAAACTGCGGATGCTTGATTTACGGCATAATAAACTGAGAGAAATTCCTTCCGTGGTGTATAGGCTAGACTCTCTCACTACTCTCTATCTTCGCTTTAACCGCATAACGACTGTGGAAAAGGACATCCGAAACCTGCCGAAGCTCAGCATGCTCAGCATCCGAGAGAACAAGATCAAGCAGCTCCCCGCTGAGATTGGTGAGAGGCTGGGGTGGCTAGTGCAGCATTTGTTAGCTAGCTAAGTAACCTCCTTGAGTGCTTTCCATGTCAGAAATCTCTCAACTGTGGGAAAACATCTTATTTCTATATTTTTTTCTCATTTACAGTTTATTAACTGTGAATAGATAAGAGATTATTAAGTGGGTTTCAAAACAAATATAATTAGACTTTTATTAAACAACTGAATCTGCTTTTTCATTGGAGAAAGATTATAAATGAGATTTCCCTAATTTTTAAGTTGTTATTTTAATATTTTAATACATGTTTTATTAAGTATTTTTATAGATTTATATTAGCTATGTTGTGTCAACTTTCCTATTCTGACACTCTCTCTGTATGAAAAATGTTTATTTAAATTAATAACACTTTCCACTGAATTACCATGGTCAGTTGTCACATTACAGCTTTGTTAAAGAACACTGCCAGAGGAAAGTAGTGTCCTACCCCCATTTTTGAAAGTACTTACATGTTCGTTAAAAATTAAGTGTAGCAGCTGGGCACGGTGGTGTGCAGTGCTCAGGAAGCCCCATTCTAGGCTGACTGCTAGAGCCCAGGGTTTGGGTGCATCCTGACCAAGCCTGACCAAGCCTCAGAAACAACAAGAAGCAAACAGAATCCAATATAGAGAGGCAGAAGAAAAACCTGTAATACATACACATTGCTGCTGGCAGTTTGGTACATCTCACTCTAGTGTTAGGTACTATACTGAAACAAAGGAAGACCTTAAAATGGTGTGGGAGGAAAGGAACAGAGATGTGCACACAGATCAATAGAAAGAAATCAACTCTGGTCCTTTTGGAATAAATTTTGAACATTGTTTTTAAATTGTGGAATACATTTCTGAACAATTATATATTAACTCATTAACAGTTTTTGAGAAATTTAAAAACATAATGTCTTTGAGCCCTTTTGATAAGATTTTTAAAATATCAAAATAAATAATGAAATTGGGAACATCCAAGTTTTTCATGTTGTTATAGACAGCTTGTTTGTTTATGAATAACCAAAGATGAATATTTTGTTGACTGAGATTGTCTTATAGTGGATGATACAGGAAACTTGCATATTAGGTTTTGTAGCTTCTTGGTGATAATAGTGTTCTATGTTTAACATTAAAATATTACAGTTAAGTTTCAGATATGTTTTATTATATCTCACTCTACACATTTAAAAGTTGATTTTGTCTTAAGTGGCTTCCAGCCCTAATATGCATCCTTACAGTGAACATTGGAGTTGTCCTAGTCAGTGTTCTATTGCAGTGAAGAGACATCATGGCCATGGCATCTCAGCATGGTAGCTTAATAGTTCTGCATCTAGATCCAAAGGCAGTAGGAAGAAACAGACTCTGGGCTTGACATGGGCTTCTGAAACCCAACAGCCCACCTCTTCGTAATTATTTCAGATAGTGCCGTTCCCTGGTGACCAAACATTTAAATCTGAGCCCACGGAGACCATTCTTATTCAGACGACCACAGGAGCTTACAGAAACTCATTATTGTCGAGGATACAGAAGCCACTGGTGGTAGTCCCACCTCTAAACAAATCACTCTACCACCTCTCTTAAGGCTTAGTGAACATAGTAGAAATGGGGTCAGGAAGTCTGTAAGAACCAGAAGACAGGGTGAAGGGCTACAAAAAAAGCCATTCCCTGGATTAGACACAGCTGCTGTAACTAAGTCAACTACAGTTTCCAGCACTAGGTCCACACGAGACTGGACTGTGAACATTGAGTCAAGGTTCACACTCCCAAAAGACCCTGGGAAAGGAGAAATCACTGTCTTCGTTGTGAGCCCTCTGCTTGATCCACCAGGCTCCAGTGGCTAGTTCCAAAGCCATGGTCACACAGATGGCCTTGGGTATTCTTTTTGGGTCACAAGCAAACCAAATAGACAAAGCTGAATGAGAGAGATTTGCGGGAAAGGGGAGGATGGGCAGGGTTGGTAAAGACAAAGGAAAGTGGTCAGTGTTCGAAGAGTACGTGTGCCAAATTAAAATGCCATAATAATAAAAAAGAAAAAATAACTTTTTCTTAAATATATTTAGACAATCCAATATAGATTTTCTCAAGTAATGTGCATACACGAGATGACTCACTCCTGAGCTATTAAAATAGTCTCAAAAAAAAATCAGTGGGTGGAAGTGCTTTATTCCACATGTCCTCTAGGAGAGTAGCTGTGGAGGGACTTACTTCAGCACTAGCTTCAGGCTGGGTTGGATTTGTGCGTGTAGCTCATTGTCTTTTAGAAGTTTAGTCTTTTAGAAAAACAAATACTAATTTGTCTCTAGAAGTAGAAAACATTTTCTGTCTACACCCTCATTGTTTGATGTTTTTGTTATACAGGGTCCCCACTGTTTGACTAATTCACAAGTTTTCTCTCTTAGGACTTGCTTCCATAGCATTGCTATCAGATACCTTGGAAATGAAGAAATCCATTTTTTTCTGGGCATGGTGGTGTATATCTGTAAGCTCAGTATCTAGGAAGTAATTGCCTTTTGGAGGTTGTGGCCAACCTGGGCTGTATAGTAGACCTTATCTCAAAACCAAGCAAAAGTCGAATGTTATGCAGGAATGAGAAGCTGGGGGAGGGGAAGCACATGACCTGGAGCAGCTTAAGGTAGCGGGCTGGTCGAGAAGAACTAAGAGGAGCCACAGGTACCAAGTCAGCCTGGAAGTCAGCATTGGCTTTTGTATACTAAGAGGCACCACAGTCATTTGTCCTGAATTTCTTTTGAACCTGACACTTTTCTCATTTTTAATCTTGAAACAGACTCTTTATTGTACAAAGAGTAGTCAAGAACTCCTGTTTCCAGAGAGAAATAGGAAATACTAGCTGTTCCCTAACTTTCTCATTGGTTGCTTTGACCTCCCAGTTAAAAACAGGGTTTTGAACCATCATTTACTGGAGGTGTGTTGAGGTGGAAGTCAGAGTTAGGTGTCAGGTTGAGTAATTGGTTTAGTTGAGGATGCTCTAGACAGTGAACTTTTACAAGATGTTATTTTTCTGGGAAGGCCATGGTTATTTATGCTTTGAAACCAGAGATAAGCCCCATCTTTGTGTCATGATTTTTTTTCTCTCATTAAACGAGTTTGGTTTAGAGTTATTTAAAGTAATTAAATAAATTACAATTTTCCAAAAAATTATTCTCTCAAAACAGTTGAGTTAGGATGTTTATAAAAGTATTTTTGTATTCTGTAAAATGTTACATATTTATTAGTATATAATTTCATATAAATTTGGTTGTCAAAAGAACTTTTTTCTGCTAGTAGAATGATCTAATTGTTAAAGGGTACACTTTAAATCATTTCCCTCATTTCAAAAAAATTGTTCTGGGGCTGAGGAGTCGGCCATCAATGAGGACTCCCATGAAAAGGCATGGTGGCACAGGCTTGAAGTTTCAGTGCTGAGGAGGTAAAGGTGTAGATCTCCGGGTCTTGTGAATAGCCAGCCTAGCCAAACAAGTCTCAGTGAGAAATCCTGCCTTAAAGAAGACAGGGTGGGTGACACCTGAGGAGAAAGGACATCCAAAGTTGTCCTCTAGCCTCCATCTTGCTCACTCCCAATCCAGCCCAGCCCAGCCCAGCCCAGCCCAGCCCAGCCCAGCCCACCCCAGCCCAGCCCACCCCAGCCCAGCCTAGCCCAACAGCAAACAAACCCATCCCAACCCAGCCCAGCCCAGCCCAGCCCAGCCCAGCCCAGCCCAGCCCAGCCCAGCCCAGCCCAGCCCAGCCCAGCCCAGCCCAACCCAACCCAACCCAACCCAACCCAACCCAACCCAACCCAACCCAACC
>JANHMN010000003.1:179280398-179334834 GCA_030674055.1 Rhabdomys pumilio
CACCACACCAAGGTCTGTTTGTACACTCACACACACCACACCAAGGTACACAAGAAGTCCTTTTTTTGCAGTAGAAGAAATCCAGATCATTTCTACCATGTATAAAGAAGTATAAAGCTCCCCTATTGCGTCATCGTGTTCCTTTAAAGCAGGGGCTGTTCAGAATCTTTGACTTATATATTTAAGAAAGGTTCATGCATAATTCTGCCTGTACATTCAGGAAAAATAATATTCCTGGTTCGATTCTGTCATGCAAAGAAGCCTTAATTTTCTAAGATCTAATTAAATCATCTGAACTAATATTGAGTACTTATTTCACCAAAGTGTTAATAATCAGAGAGGTGGAGCAGTCAAGTAGCCAAGCCGCACTTGTGCATTAGCACATCTATTGCTTAGTCTGCTTCTTCCGTGTATCAGAACTACCGGGTAGTGACAAAATGAGAATTTTTTTTTATTACAGCAAATGACAGAATATGTTGATAGAGAAAGTCCGAATGTCACAATGACATTTGGCATCCTGTAATACAATCCTCACAATGTTATGTGTGAATATAGGTATATAGAGGGGAACCCTGAGATAGCCATAGTGTATTTATTAAAAGACGGATTTGAAGTCTGCTCACTGTACCAACACAAGCAGAGCAGATGTTGTGTCAGTTTAACCCAGTAGATTGTAGGGGGAGATTGTCTTAGATTTTCTGTTGCTTTACATGCTTAGGTGAAATCAAAAACTTTTCTGCTGTCTTTGCTCTGAGAGCCTGCATGAAGTCTGGAGAGAGAAGGGCTGTTCGTAGGAGGCTTCATTCTTACAGACTCCTCAGTGATCTCATCTGTATCCACAGTCTGGAGCAGCACTTACCTTTGAGCTGCTCCTTCTAAGCTACAGCTTTTATGTCGGCTAAACTGAATCTTGGAATTCACATCACTCTAGTTTTTAGGTCATGAATTTGTCCTTTGTCCTTAAGTCTCTGAAGATTGTAACAGGAGTTGTCAATCCACAGCCTTTTAGTTAGTATTATGAGGACAGGTATGTTGACTTCAAGTTCCTTTTATGTATCAGATTGAAAAATCAGAGCTAAATTAATGTATAAATTTTCTCTCTGTTCTTTATTAGGATTTACTAACATTAAAAGTGTTTTTAATTTTGTCAAGTACTCAACATCAGTCATTAAATAATTTTTTATATTTAGAACTGTTGATATGGTAAATTACAATTAATTTTTCAAGCATAGAACCTGTATTGTATATGTGCAGTTGAGGAGTCTAATGTTATGTCTCTTGAGTGTCACCTATACATAGTGCGTATGATGTTATATAAAGAGGGTATTGGTCGTTAGTGTATAGGTTCCTTTTTGTATTGCCTTTGTCTGTTTAATATCAAAGTAATGCTAGACTCATAAAATGCTCAGTTTGGAAATGCTTCCCCCTTTGCAACTTTTTGTGAGAGATGGCGTAAGGGTTAGCTAATTCTTACCTAAGCATCTGGAATGAGTCTCCAGAGAAACCCTTTCGTGTCTGTGGTTTTTAGAAGGAGACTTTTCAGTTACACATAATATTTATCTAATGTATAAAGTATCACTGAAGCTTCATATTTGTTGGGTTTTGGTAGTTGAATTTTTTTTTTTTTTTTGAGGAATTGTTCTGTATAGTCTGAGTTTTTGAATTCACGATTCATGATTATTTTCAACACAGTCGTCCCCCAACCAGAAACAATAACAGCACTGACAATACAAACAACAAAACTGTAAGGACTGGGATGAGTGTGGTGGTGCATTCTTAAAATCTCACCGTGTGGGAGAGTGCAAGTCATAGGGTCACAAGTTCAAGATCAGCTTGGACTGTAAGGCAAGGTTTATCTCAATATCCCCAAAACCAAAGCTTATAGAATATACTCTCTTGCTCATTGTTAATATTTGTAGTATTTATCTTCTCTTTTTTATCATTTCAGTTTTACAAGTATCAATATTAGTTTTTTCCTAAGCAACCAGCATTTCCACATGTTGATTTGTCTCTAGTCTTTTTAGTTTTATTGATGTATATTCTTGTATTTTGATGCATATTCATATTTTTATTGTATTTGCCTAATAACCTCCTACCCCCAAGATGAAGGCTGCCTTGAGACTCTTCTTACCAAATACAAAAATAAATCTGGCTTTTAGGTTGACCATATATTTTATATTGTTACAAAGTAGATGTGACCTAAAATTTATTTAGAGGGTTAGTGGTATTAAGTGTATTCATCTTGTCCAGCTATCATCATTTTCTGGCTACAGAACCTTTTCATTATCCCAGAACAAAATTGTGTGTCTGTTAAACCGCTACTCCCATACTCCTCTAACCCTAGTCGTCTTTGAGCCCAGTAACCACTATTTCACTTTCTGTCTAGAAATAGGATTAGTCTAAGTACCTCATTAAGTAGGATTTTATAATTTATAGCCCTTGTATATTGTTTATTTCACTTAGTATATTTTTTAAAATTTAATCGGTTTTAGCACATATCAGAATTCTACTCTTCTGTAAAGCTATAGAATATTTACTATTCATATATACGACATTTTGCTTATTCACCGACTTCTGGACATTTGACGTTATACTCACTTTTTGTCAGTTAATGAATAACACTTCTATGAGTGCTGCTGTGCAGGTGTGTGCTGTCATTTTCAGTTAGTCCCTGCTTCCAGTTTCCTGGTTTTTAGATAGTTCTAGAATTCCCAGAGTTTGAATTATGTTGTAATTAAATATTTATGTTCATAGTTTTAAAGAAGCTACCCTACTGGTTGCCACAGAAACTGTACCAGTTCTTATTCCAATCAGCTGAACCCAAAGTTCTAGTTTTTGTACATGCTCAGCAGCATTTTCTGTTTTCCAGTAATAGCTACCCTAATGGATAAAGTGATAAATTGTATCTCTTTTAGTGACCTGATATTTAGATGATATGTTGACTACTTTTACCTATGCCATGTGTCTGCCATTTGAAAATCTAAACAATACCTTTAAATCTTTTTATTTTTTGTTTTTTTGAATAAACTGGAGACTGGCTTTAAACTTGCAGACTTTCTGTCTTAGTCTCCTAAATGTGAGATTACAGGTTGTGATATTGTGCTCAGCTTGAGCCAGTTTTTAAATTGGCTTCTTTGGAGATTGAGAGGGGTGTTTTATAGTGGTTTCTTATGTGTTTTAAATATACATGTATTCTGTATCAAATCCACAACCTGTAAATGTCTTCTCTCACTTGGTCTCTTTTCACTCTCTTGATAGGTATCTTTTGATGAGATCAAACTTTGATGTTTTGTTGCCTTTGTCTATTAATGTGTAAATTAGCAATCTGCCCCACACTCTACAGACTTTTCCTTTCTTTAGTATCTCCAACCTCTTGCCTCTCAATGTTCAGAGATAGGTGGGTCTCTGAGTTTTAGGCCAGCCTGTTCTACTTAGCAAGCTCCAGGACAGCCAGGGCAACATAGAGAAACCCTGTTTGTTTGCCAAACAAACAAACGAACAAACATTATGTGAAGACCAACAAATCTATTACAAATAAAAAAAGGTCTTAACAGATAGTTAGGTGAAATCTGAATTCTCAGTGTACCTCTTCTAACCCAGAAAGAGTGGGGGGAAAAACGCCTCATTTTCTATTATATTGAGAAGGGATTTTTATTTGAAATACCGACTTAACCATTTATAGGATGTTGGAACATGCATTTTGAAAGCACACATACATTGATGTAGAAAATGTCTCTAGTATATAGTGAATTTGGTTAATAAGATTAGTCAGTTTTTGAAAAATCTTAGAATTTATTAGCATTTGTGGTCAAAATATCTGCTTAAAAGGAATTGTATAGCACAAGCTTAGATGGAGGGTGGTTTGTACGTAGCTCAGGGACAAGAGTGCATGCTTAGTATGAGGCCTTGGGTTTAATCCTTAGGACCAAAAGGCATAGAACCAAGAACATACAGCACAGAATGGTGGTGCATTAGCTTATGAGCAGCATTTCCATTGCATCAGCTGTCAGTTATTGGAATAAGAGTTTGAGATTCTGTGCTTGAGCTGAACTTTCCACACAGCATGAGTGTCGTCTTCAGTAGATAATTTGCCATTTTGAAGAAGTTGAATTTAGAAATCATAAATGTACTCCCTTGCTTACAAGAATTACCTGATATATTCTTTAATGCCTATTATTATGTTGATCAATTTACAGGTGAATTATGTAACCTCATTACCCTGGATGTAGCTCACAATCAACTTGAACACCTTCCAAAGGAGATTGGAAACTGCACACAGATAACCAACCTTGACTTGCAGCACAATGAACTGCTAGACCTCCCAGATACAATAGGTATGAGGGGAGGAGGAAGATGCTGAGATCTGTTACTACGTGCTTATGACAAGGATGACTTTTGGTCCATTTTGGTAATACAAAATCAGAGTTATCAAAGTAGTAATACAACTTTTAAAATAGTCTTTTAAAATCACTGTTCTATTTCTTAATAAAGCAAATAAGTAGATCTTAGGAAATGAACTCATTTGGGATTATAAAGAAGATAAAACATTGTGTAGTGTATATTTACTGCCGAATGGAGGGATTTCTGTTTAACTTATTTTAGAATGTCACAGGCTATTAATATGAATGTGATTCTTTCTTTATTAAAGTACCTCATTGCAAAATAAAATCATTGCTGTCTAGGTTTTAAAACATGACAGTATAACTTAAAAGTTGTTCATCTGTAATGTTGAGTTGGTGAGAGATGCTTTGAAGATGGTTAAAGTATATTCTGAGAATTTTCCCAAATTGCAAACAGTAGAACTAAGCTTTGATAATATTCTATGCTTGTGTAGACTTGTTTCTTTCTAATTGCCTAGACAGGTATATAAACCAAGAAGGATATTTTTATAAATTCTTTGTTATTTAGAGAAATTTCATCTGTTCTTGATTTATACGATAAATATAATTATATGAGAGGTGCTGTTCATAAAACATTTAGGTTTATGGTGGTGCTGTCCTTTCCAGTAATCACTGTTTGCTTCTGTCAGGTACTTAGAGGAGCCTTTTTAGTACTTTTGTGTTCAGTGCATGAGAAGTTTTGTAGTCTCTTGGATGACGCAGAGGTCTGTTGGTGTCTTGCTAGAGAACTAGCTCACCTCTGGTTCACTTTGTTAGAGGAGCAGCCCTGAAGGGCTCTGCCTTGGCAGGACTTAGATTTTTAACTCTTGACAGAAACATTCAGCTGCAGCTTCTGTTTGGGGAAGTTCTCCTGGGACAGAATCCCCGTATTCTGATTTTTCTCTGGGTTCTGAGCTTGTTTCCAGGCTACCACTTGTAGCCACTGTTTTATTAAGTCGTTTATTTTGGAAGATTTTTTAGTTTGTGTTTTGGTGTTTTGTTTTTTTGTTTCTGTATTAAATTGGAGGGAGATGTTGAGTTGCCAACCACCAGGTGGTAATCTAAGTCAACAATTTCTTTATAGAAAAACAAGCTGAGACTTAGATATTACTTCTAATTATATATTAGATAAAATACTGAATTTTATACCTTTCTAGTTCTTGGCCCATGGATTTTCCTATCATAATTGTATTTGTATTGGTATTAAGTATTTTGTCTTTAAACTGGAAAGGCAAAATTGTCTGCATTATGTAACAAGTTATAGGAGTGTTATGTCAAACTTAAAATATAAAAAGAACAGATTGGTGATTCAGGATATTAAAAACCATGGTGATTACTTTCTATTTTTTGTTTTTAAAATCACTGAAATCACTAGGATAGTCAGAGACGTGATCTCAGATGAGAGATCATAAAGAGAGTCTGTTCTGTGCTCACGGACACGATCATGTTCAAGCTGATGCAAAAAAGAAACAAAACCACAATTTTTAGAGAGGTCTACCAAGGACCTGGGGATGATGCAGTGGCTAAAGGACTGTACAGTTGTGAGGTCCTAGGCTTGGACTCCCAGTACCCATATGTCCAGCTTTTTGCTGGACACGGTGGAATACTCCTATAATCCCAGTGCTGGGGAGATAGAGACATGGGCATCCCAGAACCTCACTGGCCAGCTGCTCTAGCCAACTACTGAGAGATAGGTTCACTGAGAAACTGAGAAAATGACAGGGAGAATATGGAACTCTGGCTTCCAACGGCCCATGGGTGGTATATCCTCCTCATTCATATATATGTATATGTATATGTATATGTATATGTATATGTATATGTATATGTATATGTATATATATATTTATTTATATTTATATTTATATATATATACACACACACACATATATACACGTGTATATGCAAATGAAAAGGTGTTTAGAAAGATATGTTCACCAAGTGAAATTAGTTGGAAAATGCTATCTAATACCATAAACAGAAACCAAAATGTAACCTGTAAGCTAAAGTACAAGAATACCCCAAAACCAAGAACAGAAAGATAGAAACGTTATAAGTAAAGTTTAAAAGCAACGACAGAGAAAATTTCCAGAAAGAGATAAGGTAGTACAGTGAAGAAACTAATAAAATAGAATTTTGTGTTTTCATAAGCTTGATTAAAACTCAGATAAACTTTCTGTCCCCCAGAACAGGGCTTATAGCTAGCTGTACACGAACACACTCACTTATAGGGTTCTAAACTTGGGTCTTCATCCCCACCACTTAGTAAGCACTTGATGCACGGAATGGGCTCCCAGGTCCCAGAAGTTTTTTTCTAGGGAATTAATGAGACCTGTGAAGACAAATCCAAACACAGGTTGGTTATTCATGAGTGAAGTGTTAGGAAAACATAAAAAGCAAACAGATAAGGAAGATATAAGACTAGAATTGCTTACCAACAACAGTGAAAAAGGCACATGCTTGGAGAGCATTGAAAATTAGATTCATTTATTTATTTCTAACAGATATATTCTCATAAAGCATTTTAAAATATAGTTTTGTCTAGTGAGGTTGGTCACATATAATAACTTGGGAATGTGCCTCTTTATTATTTGGGGTTTTATATAAAAGTGCCGTAACTTGGGCGAGATAGCTCAGTGGATAAAAGCACTGGCTGCTCTTCTAGAGGACCCCAGCTTGTTCCCAGCACCCATATAGCAGCTCACAATCGTCTGTCTCCAGTTCCAGGGGATCCAATGCCATTTTCTGGCCTCTTGGAACTTAAGTGATGCGCAGACAAACATGAAGGCAAATACATAAACACACTAAACTAGAAAGAAAAATGTGGCATTGATTTTGATAAAATTCACTAGTGAGAACATCTGGGTCACAGTTTTTCCATATTAGGAATGTTTTTTAAGCAGTTTTACTTTCTTTATAGAACATTAGATTATCACAGTGCAGCTGAAACCAGACAGTGAGTGTGTTCTTACCCTGCCTCGCTGCCTTCACTTTTTGGGAATCTTTCCATTCAGATCTGTGTCAGTTAGTTACAGTGTCAGAACAGTTGTAATGCTGTTATCTACTGTACATTATTGTTTTAACTTTATTATTCATCAGCTGTCTTGTTGCTGTAATTCGCCTTAGTCAAATTTTGATTAGCTAAAGCCTGTCTGGTAGTTTGATCAAAACAGTTCATGGGAACAGTAGTGTCCTCCGTAGTCTTACGTAGTTCAGCAGTTGGGCCGACACACACTTATTAGATTCAGTTCCCTTCCCTTGAGTAACTTATAGAATTAGGAAGTAGCTCTGCCTTTTGGTTCTGCCCTTTGGAATTTAATGTATTTTCTTTTACATTATAAGTGGCAGAGTTTTTTTTTTGTTTGTTTGTTTGTTTTTTGTTTGTTTGTTTTTTGTTTTTGTTTTTTTTTTTTTTTTGCCTAATCATTACTTCTGAAATTTAAGAACTATATTTTTTTCAGTGTTAATCTTTTATGATGACATTTCTTTAATATACTTCTGGGCCAGCTCAACAGGTGTTTTAATTTTTATCTTAATATCCAGTTTTAAAAATTACAGAGTGACATATTTAGTTTCTTTTATTGGATATTGCTACATTGAAATACATGTCTTCAAGTTGGCTTAGTTTTGAACAACTGATTGACTAGTAAAGGGAAGGTAACTGCCTAAGTTTGATCTCTTTTTTCCCCATGGGTTTGTCATGTTAAAAATCATCTTACAAGAACAAACAAAACACAAACCTTCCATAAAATCCAGAAATTTGTTTAGTTGTAGAAAGAAAAAAGTGTTGTTTTACTCTACTGCAAATAAGACAGGAAGAGTAAAGTGTGGCTTAGCCCAGGTTGTAAAACTGTGTACAGACCTCAGGCTGCTGAGTCCCTGGGTTTCTTAGGTTGTAAAACTGTGTACAGACCTCAGGCTGCTGAGTCCCTGGGTTTCTTAGGTGGCTAAATTGTTTCTTGAGCAAGTTCTAGTCTTCTTTACTCATCCAACAATTAAGTAGATATATAGGAATTGGTCATTGATTGTTGTTTTCTCTCAGATAGTCTTAGCAATGTTTACTGTCTTTATGAATTTATGTGTATCCCAGATTTGTTCAGGAGTAATAAGCAGGTGTTGTGGTCGGCATACTGCAGTATCCTTGCCTGTGGAGAGAGCACAGACTGCTGGCTGATAAGAATCTCCTGGGAAGTAGGGCCAGGGTCCCTTTGACACACTTCCTCTGAGAAAGATGACCGACCCATGTAGCCTTCTTTCTCCTAGTTTTCTTAATTTTACTTACATGCCTCTTTTTTTTTTTTAAACAGGTAATTCTATGTTTTAATTTGTTTGTTGTGTGTCACTGAGAATTTGAACTCCAGGGACTTGTACATACTAATTAAAATAAATCACAAGCAAGTATTATTATAGATATGAAGGCATTTGACTTCATTATGATTTTGTTTTGTGTGGGGGTGTTTTTCCTGGTCCCATTGGAGGCTGGAAGCGAAGATCAGGTTCCTTGGGACTGGAATTAGAAGTTGTGAGCTGCTGTGTGGGTACTGGGAATCTTCTGAAAAAGCAGGTAGCCCTTGACTTCATTATTAATCTTTTGCAATTAAGATGATATTGTAGACCTCAGGCCTCACATGTTCTATATGATCAGGTCACAGGTATGTATTAGAAATCAGTGAGAACGGAAACATTAATAACAAGAACTTAAAATAGTGCTGCATTTATATGATAAATTTATTAGTTGCTGGGAGATAAAATAGTTGTGTTTTGGAGTGGAATCGAAGTTAAGTATGCATTAGAAGTTATATATTATAACCATTTCTCATGCATTGTTTATTAAATAATTTATTTTGTCTTCTATAGTCCCTTCTATCCCAGTGTGTTGATAGTTTATGATTGAGTAGCTAAAGGCTGAGATTTAGTGAGGAACTAGACATTTGGGTTATGATCTGTTATATACTTGAATTTTATGGGTTTTTTTGTTTTGTTTTGTTCCTTACTTAGGCATACTGAGGCTTGAAACCAGGGCCCCACACATGCTAGGCAGGTAGTCACTCATCATCAACTCTCCTCAACTGACATTTGAGAGTCTTCTTGTTTATTGGAGAAGAACAACTCACTTGGAATAGTCAACGGCCAGCTTGATCTAATTATGAACATTTTCATTGTTTACTATCATCATAGCTCATTCTTAAAATGTGGCTCCAGTGGGAAAGCAGAAAAGCTACCCTCTGTCCTGTGGAGTTGCTGTTTTTGTAGCAGCTACCTTCCCTTCTGTTTTATTGACTAAAAAATCTTGCCCTAAATTCACTTCTGAAACCACATATCACCTTAAATTTCCAGCAGCCACTCCCACTCCTACCTTAAGTAGCCAGCTGTTCCCCTGCCGTATTTAATATCAGCTTTTGTTGTGAGACTGTTCCTTCTTGTCAGTAACCACTGCCATTTGGTTCCTGATCAGCAGTGCCAGGGTCACTGCATCTCCGCCTGAGACGAGTAAAGAGACAGAGGAAGTGGGAAGGGTAGCTGATTAGTTAGGTCAGAGTCTTCAGTAAGGCTTGCTGAGTGAGTCAGACTACACTGGATTGCTAGAAACCCTTGTCTACTTCCAGACCTCTCTGGGAACAAAAGGAAAACCTTAAAAGACTTACAGTGTCTTTTCTCTGGGATTTCTGATAACCATTAGGAAATTGGAGGAGAAAGGGTCGAAAATAGGATAAACATTCAACTTTTTATTTCTTTTCAAAATTAGATAAAGAGAGAAGGATGCAACAAAACTTCACATTCAAGGCTGAAGCCCAGGCCAGTCCACAGAGATCTTTTTGTTGCAATCTGAAGAAATGCAGAGTGATTATGGGTATAGAAACAAAGTCTGTGCCTAGTGTGGTGATACACACCTTTAATCTCAGCACTTGGGAGACAGAGACAGGTAGATAGATCTCTCTGAGTTCGAGGCCAGCCTGGTTTAGAGTGGGAGTTCCAGCCACTCTACATTATAGCCAGTGCTATCACACAGAGAAACCCTGTCTCAAAAGAAAACAGACAGCAGCAGTAACAAAATAAACAAAGGTTATAAGTGACTTCAGTGTATGTTGTCTGTAACAATTTTGCTGGATTTTAAAATAGTTGTATTTCTTGTTTATTTATTTTTTATTTTTGCATTCAAAGATTTAAAAAATTTTTCTTATTTTCTAGTTTGCTTTAGAAATGCACATTTGATGTTATTTCATCTTTAGCATCACAGTGTGTTCTTCCTACTGATTCTTTTATCTACTTTGTTAAAATTGAGACTGCTTGGATTAGTCTTGCTGCAGTGTTACACAGAGCTAACCTAAAGATGCTTTATATTTGCTGAAACCGAAAGTATCTCATCTTAATTCCTACCCTTATAATTTCACCATGTTTTAAAAATTTGACAGCATAGAAAACAAACTGTCAAAGTGGAGCACAGAATAATTTATGGACAAAGCTAAGCACTTAAAAGCCAACTGTTGGCCATGATCAGCCTATGTTTATATAGAGACACTCAGCTCTGGTGGTTTTCTTAGTCTGAATGTCTCAGCATTAAAGCAGACCATTTCTTGGCTTCAGGGTTGTAGTTTAGCATGCAGTTAGAACCATTTGTGAGAAGAAGTTAGAGCTGGAACCACTGCTGAAGAATCACAGTAAATGTCAAACTCTGGTACCACTTGCCTTTTCCCCTGCTCTTCGTATAACTGGGTTTTGGTATTGCCTACTCTGCTGGAAGTAATAGAACCGTGGCTGAATGCAGACACATCTTTGACATCAGCCTAAATAAGTGATAAGGCATTTGCAAGCATAGATTGCTCATGGGCCATGTTTGTAAAAATTCATCTTTCTAACTGTACTGTAAAGGAGAAGGTCAGAGCTCAGGTGCAGGAAAGGTGGAGGGAAGGTACTATTGTAGTCCTAGTTAATGTTGTACATTAATTTCACAACTTTTTAGTTTGAAATGTTTGAATTCTAGAAATCTATTCTGATTTTAAGGGTGGGATTTAGTTTGGTTTTATTTACTGGCTTTTGAGATGCTCAGCCTTTAGAAATCCTTCACCACACTAACATTTGTTGGTAAAGAGTGACTCGGTTTCAGCGGGATTAAGAGAGACTTGAAGCATTGTGTATGTTCTACTGTGCAGTGGTTAGAGGAGGCATGCCAGTTGACGGAGCAGAATTAGGACTCTTTCTGTTATTAGTCCTTTACTCTTCTGGTAGACTTCAGACTCCTTGGCAGATGTTTCTATGGTAGAGAACGGCTTAGTAAGAAGGAGAGAGAGATGCCATATCGACTTCTAGTTCTTTAAAAAGGTTGGTTGCCTTTTATAGACAGTCACAATCAGTACTTGAAGAAAACTTCCCATCTTTCGCTAGCTTTGTTGTAACAATGGCTATAGGCAAGCAGCACAGTATATTCTTACTTCATGTCTTTCAAAGAATGAGTAAATTAACATCATCTTTGACTTTATGGAAATAAACTTGATATAGCTGTGTGATCATCATATTCTTAACAGTTTAAAATAATCGTCCTCGACAAATCATGGAATACTCTGATGTGTGCACAGATATATGAATAAAGGTTTGCATTGCTGAATTCCTTTTAACAGTTAGAAACATGACATTAGCTGAGTCATAGTTGTTAAATAGAATGACTGATATATGTGTATGTGTATATGTATATGTATATATGTGTGTGTGTGTATATATATATATATATACATATATATATATATGTATGACCAAATATATCAGCCCTTGATTTCTTTACATATAAATAAATGTTGAGAGAAAACTCTCAGTAGACACATACTGAACTAATACCCATGGTAATCTGGAGAAGAGAATAAGGTTTGTTTATGTGTTTTGTAATTTTAAAAGTATGGCTAAGTAGGAAGAGTGCAGAAAGTGAGAAAAATGACCACTTTCTATGTGGCTTATACTGGCATGTTTCCTTGTGGATTTTGTAGAGAATGATATCCACATGGATCAGGTAAATATGACATGTGTTTGAAGACCAGGCCCAGAGAAGTCTGACGTTCATTGACCTCTGTTATTCCATAAAGTGAGACTTAGTCAAAGAAGAGAATTTTGTAGGCCTTTTGTAATTTTTTTCTGTATCTTGTTCCTAATGGAAAGAAGGACAGATAAAGTTTAGCTTTTGTAACTATTAACAAGTATAAATCAGTACTTTTTGTGTTCTTAGCACTAAAGTGTATTCTATGATAGGAGAAATATACCTACTACAGGCCCCTTAAAAGACTTTCAGTCAATTGAAGGGAATAACCCAATATATGAAAGAGTAAACAATGTGATACCAAGTACATTTAAGTACCAGTTTGTATGATGTAGACTCTGGCTGAAGTGATGGTGAAAAGCTCCATGAACAAAGGTGGTCACATGTAGTCCCTGAGCTCAGCAGTGTGGACTGGGGAGCAGCTGGGAGTGAGCAAAGCATTCTTCTGTGTTAGTGAGGGAGCCAGAGACCTGGAACACAGTCAGTGAAGATCTTTTTAACTGTTGACTTTCAACTGCACACAGCCTGAAATCACATGGGAAGAGTCTCCATGGGGATTGTCTGATCAGGGTGACCTATAGGGAGTGTCTTAATTAAGCCTGCTGGGGCACACTGTTTCTTGTGAGGGAATCTTAAACTGTGAGTGGAGAAACTGGTCTGAGCACAGGCAAGTAAGTGAACACACAGGGACTTAATTTCCCTCTGCTTCTGAATGTGGTTATAATGTTTTACATTTCTGCTGCCCCAACTGCCCAGGAATAGTGAGCTAAAATAAACCTCTTCTCTGTTAAGCTGCTTTTTGTTAGGGTGTTTTATCACAGCAACAGAAGTGAACTAGGACGGCCTTGAAGAAAGATTTGTTGGTAGGAAGCAGCCAGAGTTGAGTTTCTTCTTTGTAACGTCACTTCACATACCTTGTGCTAAGCTCCACACTGATGACTGTCTATGGGCTTTTGTTCTGACTGGGATGTGAAATGTCCCTACAGCATATGCGTTTGAACACTTGGTCCCCATGTGGTGGTGCTGTTTTCGAAAATTGTGAAACCTTTAAGAGAAAAGATCTAGCACAGTAAATGTGTCATAGGGTCACCAGGACACAGGGGACATACTTCCGGTTTATCAAGATGTAAGCAACCACTTCTGTGCTCCTGTGGTCACAGCTACCTCTCTTGCTATCATACCTCCCTTTGCATATCTTCCCTGCCTGAAGGTATCATTATACCTTCAAATTGTGAGCCAAGATTACTCTGTCCTTCCCTCAGTTGCTTCACACTGGGTGAGAAAAGTGACTAAGTGCTGCTTCTTAGCTATTTCCACTGAGAGTCATGGAATGGCTGCTAAAGCTTTAGCTCCCGTTTTTGGCCTTCAAGTTCCTGTCTTACATGTAAACATCTTACATCTACATTTTATTTAACAGTTTATAAATTTTCTCATTCATTCATTCATTTGTTCAATGTGTGTATATGTGTATATACATACCTGCTCATGCATGGACACATGTACAAAAGAGGTCAGAGGACAACTTTCAGGACAACTTCTACCACTGTAAAAGACTATGGGTTCTCAGGCATGGTATCCTGTCAAGCCGCTCTGTGTTGATCTGGCTCTCTGATCCCCTCCTCTGTGTTTTCACATTTCCTTCTTTGTTCACTTCTTCCATTGTACTAGCCAGGGATGTTCCTTTGTAATAATAACTCTCCCATCTGGTTTATAAGGTCAGCTTTGGTCTTTTCTGCTAGGAGTTGTCCTTTGCTTCTATAAATATGCAAAGCATTTTGGTCAGACTTTATCATAGTCTGAGCATAATAGTCATTTGTGGAAGTAAGCATTTTGCGAGCGTGGACTGTGATACGTGGCATTTTATATAGCAGCATCTGGGTCAGCAGGTGAGAGCCAGGAGCCTTAGAAATGAGCTGAGGAACTAATGTGAACACATCTGATCGATTAGGGAAAGAAGTGGTAGTTTAGTTTTTCTCAGTTACATGAAAATAAAAGTATATTTATATCAACTATTCAAAGACAGCATAATAACTTTGTTTTGAGGTGATGAGGGAAAGACTGGCAAAGAGACAGAAGAGAGGAGTATTTTAAGGGTATAGAATTTGAAGAACTTATTTGGACAAGATAAAACTGGTGTTAGGAAACATTTTCAATTAATGAAGTAAATATGTATTTTTTATATAATAGTTTTTAGAATACAGTCTGCCACTTCAGTGCCCTTTGGTATGTGCTTGGTTATAATACAGCTTCCAGTTGCATTCAACCATGGATATTCTTTGCCTGACTTTGCACTAGTGTTTTGATAGTAGCATTTATGAGGATCTGAAAAGGGAAACAGAAGTAGAAATAAGCATTTTTAATTGGTGTGACCCCATTGATCCTAGGAAGTATTAGCATAGTATTAGGGATAGTATTATAGATACATCAGGAAGCCTGTCAAAGCTGTGTTGTCTCAAGAATAAAGTTGAGTTTTAGGTATCAAGAAACTATTTTTGTGGCTAAAATTGGGACTAAAATTTGTAGATGATTTTACTCTGTGGACTATGCAAATGTGTACTATGTACAGGGTTTCTCCTACCCTTGGCCTCACTTTCAGGGCACTGCAGATCTAGCTGGAAAACAGATTGACTTACAAGACTCAACTAAGTAAAATAGCTATAACAGTTTAATCTGAAATGTTTTATTATGAATGTTTCATTCTTAAAAACAGATTGAAATGTAAGGCTTACAAATGTGTACACAGATTTAACCTCAGCCTTGAGTCTAGTGGTCCTGTGAGTCACTGTGTAAAGAAGCAGTCTCAGTGAACTGCATAAGGAAGATTTAGAACTGGTCTGTTCTAGGATCAAAGGTTGTAATCAATAGTCTGTGAGAAGAGAACATTTTAGTTCTGAGCATAAAGAGCAGCCATCTGTGATCATAGCTGACTCGCTGAGAGATCTGAGTGGCTTGAGGATGTGCCTCCGTTGGTATTAGGGAAAGAAGTGGTAGTTTAGGTTTTCTGTGTACACATTTGTAAGTCTCACCATTTTCCCTTGCATTGAAAGCATGAGGACCTGATTGTGTCTGCAGAGGGTCTAGGTGCAGCAGAGTGTGCTTGAAACCTGGGAAGGTAGAGACGTCCATATGCCCAGGGCTTGCTGGCTATGCCCAGGGCTTGCTGGCTATGCCCAGGGCTTGCTGGCTGGCCAGTAGAGTTAAGTCAGCTGATTCCAGGGTCATTAAAAAGCTATCTAAAAAAAATGAGGTAGGGAATGATTGAGGAAGACACGAAACATCAACCTTTGGCCTACACAGACAAGCACAGGCAAGCCTGTGAACCCATTTGCATGTGTCAGCACATACAACATGTACACAATAAAGTAAAACCTCAAAGTGTGCATAGTTTTTAACTATTTGAACTAATAATTAATAATACCATACTCAAGAATTGTCTGTCTTTGAAACATAATTCTTCAGGCTTACTTACTAATCTTATAAGGTTTAGTTTGTAAATGTTGCCATCTGATTACCCAATTAATTGACAGGCCAAAAGGAAAAAAAACGGAGCAGTATTTCTGACCCTTCAGGGTTACAGAGTTTACAAGTACATTTTCACTAAATGGTGTATGTTCATGCTGCACATGTTATAAACAATACAAAATCCTTTGGTTTTCCTGTTGTATTGCGCTATCTCTGATTTTTCTTGTACATGTAGATGTTCCCATTTTTTGCCAGTATGTATACAACTTTAACATATTTAGTCATAAAATAGATTCTTTTGTTTTTCACTAATCCAGTGTTTTTAAGTAGCAAAAATTATCTTAGTATCATAGAGCAGTAGTAACAATAGTAAAGATTGGTTCTTCTTTTTATTTCTGATCTCTGAATTGTCTGGTGCTTTGGAAAATAGTCAGTTCTGTTTTCTTTATTGTTGTGTTTTGTCCCTCCAAGCCCTCTTTAAAATAGATATGTTTTACCAGAGTACCGTCAGAAAGATACCAGTGAAGCATCTTGAGTTAATATAGAAATTACTTCAAGACAAGCTCAGCTTACTTTTGCTAAGTGGTAGTTTTTATTGTTGCTTTTATATTCTATTTTACACCTTTGGAATCTTACTTTAATTAGAACTACAAATTCTTGGCCCAACATCCCAGCAGGATTGTAGAAAAGAAATGTAAGTGGTGTACCTACAGAGTAGTTGCAGTCTAATGCGAAGGCAGAGATACTTGCCAGGGTTTCTGTGCTATAGTTTATTAGATTTAAGGTATAGACTCAAAAGACAGTGTAAATGGCAAGAACTAGCTTCAAGTTTATTTACTGAGAAGGGAAGCAGCATGTGAGGACTGGCTGGTGAGGACTGTGGCGTAGTGACTGCTCTCCAACAGTGTCAAGGCTAAGTTGGTGCTGTTAGCTATGTTAATTATCGTAATAATGTTACATCTAGAAAGATGGGCCACACAATGATGATGAGAACAAAAGGAAGGAAACAGATGTCAGTAGACTGAAGAAAGTGCAGTCTCAAATACTAACACATGAGACATGTGTCCATTTCTATCATTTTTAACATTGGGAAAACTGTTTAATGTAGAAAGAAGGGCAACAGTTGCCATTTTAACCTGACTCACCCAGAATGTCAGAGCATTTAATGGTTGTTATTGATGTCCTTTTAAGTATTAAAACAAATTTATATGTGTTGTTTAGTAAACATTGGGTGAATATTTTATGATAATAGACACCACATTCATTCAGGTAGCTTATATGTAGCTTTGTATATTGTCTCGACAATAAAACTAGAAAATAGCTGGAGAGTAAGATGTTTCACTTTGTATTTGCTCAGCAGTGTCTAATGTGTGTTCAAATTGGATATGCTTAGATGTCATTGGATGTTGTGGTAGCATTTCTGTGAGATGCTCAAAACCATGTGCTGTAAGTTAAAGATGAACTTGTTAAGTGATGCCAAAGCTTTCTAATAGTTCATTTAAAAATTAACTTAATGTTGTCTATTTCATTATTTTTCTAGTAAACCTCTTGGTTTAAAGGTTCACTGAAATAGTACTTCAGAGTGATGAATGAATACCTAGGCTGTAGCTGTATGACAGTGAGAGGCTCATCAGATTGTCTGAATGATAAATTCCTTTTTCTTGTATTTACAGGAAACCTGTGCAGTTTAAATCGCCTTGGCCTGAGATACAATAGATTGTCAGCAATACCCAGATCATTAGCAAAATGCAGTGCACTTGAGGAGTTAAATTTAGAGAACAATAACATTTCTACTCTACCAGAGGTAAGCATTAGCTTAGAGGAAACAAGTGTAATTGAAACGAATTTGCAGGATAATGGAGGGAGATCTGGGCAGTCTGACAGCTGGATTCATAATTTAGTTATTGGGACTGTTTAATGACTATGCTATCAGTGTACAGCTAACCACCGCTGAGGTAAATTCCAAAAAAGAAAGGTTGTGTATAAGAGCATTCTGTTGTTTTAATGTGGAGAAGAAGGGGAACCAGAATGCAAGCCTCTCTGTGGTCCCTCTTTCCTAACAAGCAGTAGTAACTTATGCATCCAAGGAACAACTGTGTGACTTGATTGAGACCTCAGCTTCCCTGTTTAGCTAGAAACAAGACACAATTATCAGATGATTCTGATAATTGGAAAGAATCATCTGTATAGCACTATTTACTATCATGATTAATACTGGCTGCAACTCTTTGTGACCCTAAATTATTACCCTATTAATGCAGTAATATCAAAGTCTGTTTACTGTATAACAGCCAACAAGTCAGGTATGTTAACACCTTATTTTTAACTTGAATTATGCTGATTCTGTTTGAGAAAACATTTGTTTAGTAGGGAAAAGTCAGTTTTTGCTATCTGGTCTGCCTGCTCTTGATTGCTTCAGGTCTCAGTAGAAGACAGTTCTTACTGACGTTTGGGCTCTGGAGCTATCCTCTCTTCTGTAACAGTGAGCTTGTAGAATAATGGGTTTCATGTGCCATGTAGTTTAATTCTTGTCTTTCCTGTATTAAACAGTATGCCACTAGGTCTGCATCCTTGGCAATGTGTTTGCTTATTATATTCAAGCATACCATAATAGTGTAACAAATGAAATACAGGAACTCTGGGCTTACCCATTGACCTTTACACAGCCTTTTCTTTTAAATTTATTCATTTATTTACTTATATCCCAAATGCCGCCCCCTTTACTTCCCCCCAGCTTCCCTCCCCTTTGCCTCTGAGAAGGTCGACCACCTCCTGGGTATTTCCCCTACCCTGCCTCATCAAGTCTGCAGGATTAGGCGCATCCTCTTGCACTGAAGCTAGACAAAGCAGTCCTCTGCTATACATATGTGCTGGGGGTATTGGTTCAACCCGTGTATGCTCTTTGGTTGGTGGCTTGGTGTCGGGGAGCTCTCAGGGGTCCAGGTTAGTTGACTCTGTTGCTCTTCCTGTGGGGTTCCTATCCTCTGCAGGGCCTTCAATCCTTCCCCCAACTCTTCCATAAGAGGCCCTGAGTTCCATCTAATGTTTAGCTGTGGGTATCTGTATCTGTTTCAGTCAGCTGCTGGGTGGAGCCTCTCAGAGGACAGTTATGTTAGGCTCCTGTCTTCAAGCATAACAGAGCATCATTGATAGTGTCAGGGATTGGTATTTGCTCATGGATTATGTTTCAGGTTGGGTCTGTCATTGGTTGGCCATTCCCTCAATCTCTGCTACATCTTTGTCCCTTCATTTCTTTTAGACAGGACAAAGTTTGTGTTAGAAGTTTTGTGGGTGGGTTTGTGTCCTTATGCCTCAATTGGGGGTCCTGCCTGGCTACAGGAGGTGTCCTCTTTAGGTTCCCACTGTTAGGCATCTTGGCTAAGGTCACCGGAAACCTGGAAACCTCCCCCATCTCTGGAACTTCGTAGAAATCTGGCCCTATGGGGCCTCTCTTGTCTCTCCTCACACCTGATACTGCCCCTCTGTTTCCCTCCCCTCCCCTCTCCCACATAAGTATCTTTCTCGGCCTCCCATGACTTTTGCTTCCCGCTCTAAGCAAGATTAAAGCATCCTCTTGAATGGGCTTTCCTTATTATTGAACTTCTTTGAGTCTGTGGGGTGTATCCTGTACTTTATAGCCAATATCCAATTATCAGTGAGTACATACCATGCATATCCTTTTGGGTCTGGGTTACCTCACTCTGCACGATTCAGTCCAAGGTATCAGATCCAGTTCTAAGAACCAGATTGTCTGGATTTTTATCTTATAATAGTGATAATTCAGAATAGTCAAGATGGAAGAACTCATAGTATTTAATGTTACATGCTTTTTAAATTGTAACACACCCAAAATTGATAACTTAGCACATTAATTAGGCTTTTTCTTCTCAGTATGACTTTTTTTTCCTTTTACAAATAAGACCTTGTAGCCTTAAAAAAAAATTATTTATTTATTTATTTATTTATTTATTTATTTATTTATTTATTTATTATATTTGTATGAGTAACTGTCGCTGTTTTCAGACACACCAGAAGAGGACATTGATCCCATTACAGATGGTCGTGAGCCACCGTGTGGTTGCTGGGAATCGAATTTAGGAGCTCTAGAAGAGCAGCCAGTGCTCTTTAACTGCTTAGCCATCTCTCTGACCCATATTGTAGCCTTTTTGACCTGGTATTTGCTATGTAGCTGAAGCTGGTCCTGCAAATGTAGCTGGTCCCTTGCCTTAGCTTCCTGACTGCTGAGACTACATGTGTGCCACTATGTCCAGATAGATTCTAGAGGAGATTCCTTTTTTTTTTTTTCTCACCATATTAAAGACTGAGTCCCTATAAAGTTTAAACATTTGAAAAATATGTTATTTTATATACAAATTTATTCTTAGTGAAGGAAGACTAATTTTGAGCTGCAGGGATATGCTGTCATAGGTGCTTATTTTTATATTTAATATTTTATAACTGAACTCAGTCAGTTTATTGGCATTTATACTATTATATTGCAAATAAAGTAAAATAAATGTCCCACTATTTATCCCTTTCCTTTTGTAATCTCTGATGAGAACTGATCTCTTATGTTTTTAAATGGACTGGGGTCCCTCGAAGCTTTTTCCATGTTCTGGTCATAGAAGTGAGTTTTAAACCCTCTTTTTACTTGTGATAAGAGGATTATTAAAAAGGACAGCTCTCTTTGGACTAAATATGAGAGGTTGTGTGACAATGTATACCTGTGCCTGTTTTCAGGTAGAGACATTGGGGAAGCCTTTGATTGGCCTTGTCCAAGTATGGAAAACCATTAGGTCTTGCTTAAAATCATCTATATGCTTTTTGGAAGTAGCATATTTTCAGTGTATATGTGTGATTCTGTTTGTAACATGGATTCAATAGGGAAAACAGTAAGATCCATTATATGCCACTTAGGAAACTTGCAAGCTGAGTGAGAGACATGAATCATGAGAGCAGTTTCTAGTAAAGGCCTATTTTATTTTTGAAATCCGAGCTGGTAAAAGTAAGTGCATTTTCTACTTAAAAGCATCTGAGAATGTGCTAGTGTTAATGTAGATATATAAACAAAAAGAAAAAGCGTTAACAACACTGAGCACATGTGCTCGAAGTCTGAACCTAAGAGCTGTGCATACATGGTTTCATTTGCTCTTAAATAGAACCCTTCAATTTGAGGGCAGACATTGTATAGATAGGAAACAGGAATTAAGGGAAATTTAGGGCCAATTTCAGATAAATTAAGTATTTAGCTGAAAATATGAAGAAAATGGATTATCTAATCTTCTTCAGAGTTAACAATAGCTGTTAAATTATATGTAAGATTGGAATCTACAGGCCCCAACGTTTCCCAGGTGACATTACAAAATGGATCAGCTTCTTGTTGCTACTTCCCAGGGTCTTAGATACTTTTTTCCCCCCACTTCAGTAAAGAAAGTCAGTTGTTAGAATAACATTTGTGGCAAAAACCCAGGAAAACTTTAGTTTAATAGATTGAAAATGTTTTTCTTGAATTGACAATCATGCAAGGCATTGTTAATCACCGCTTTTACCAGTTCATCTGCAACAGAAGTGTCTAGAGTAGCTTTTTATATTGTATATAAAAAGCAAGTGTCCATTTCTGCTCCACTCCTTCAGTACACAGCTGTTTCATGCCTTCTGCTGACCTTGCTGTTCACACCAGTGCACACATCAGACACCATCTTCAACTGCCTGTGTCCACCTGCTTCAGGTTTCAGCAAACACACACCTCAGTCCAGAGTTTTTTCTAAACTGTAGTCCAACAATTTTGTCTTTGATTATCTCTTCTTGACTTCCTCTCCGTTTGCAGGTATTCCAGTGTCTTCCTTTGAATACAGGGGTTTAAAGTTTAAGCATTTATTACAGACCAGCAACTCCTTTGTTTTATGGCTTCTAGTCTTCACTTTGGCTTATATGACATCATTATTTTACAGTGAACAAACCATGGTTCAGAAGAATAACTGGTTAAAATCACCAGGTGTTAAAGGTCGAGCTTGGATTTAGAACTGTGTTAGCTGCAGCAGAGTTTCTCATGCTAGGGAGCATACAGATCTCTACTGAACCTCATAATGAATTTTACAGTCCTGTGGGTGTGGTCCAGATGCTATCAACAGGCTGCAGAGGATGCCTGTTTGACATCTCTTGACCCAGACTTTGAACAGCAAGAACATCCTCTGTGTACTTCATCACTAGTGATGTAGTACAATTATATAGTATTTCTAATTATTTTTCTTAATCAGTATGATTTACGTATTTATTTTTAAATAGAGTTTAGTATAAAATCCAGATATTCTTTTGTGTCTCCATGCTTGGCACTTCCCTGACATAATAGGAACCCAAAACAGGAACTGATGGGGTTGTAGACCTAGTAAATTTTGTTTGATACTTGCTTGCTGCAAATTTTATCATGTAGGAAAGCATCAATATCAGAAAGTATATTGATATTTACATCTACTAAATTTAATATTCCTAGAGGAGCCATTTGATTATTCAGCATCTCACCCAGAGCAGGTAGTGAATTAATCTTACACTAACTTAGAGATAGGTGTGTTAAGGTTTTTGATCGTACAGTGGACTCAGCCCATGTCTTTCTTACACTAATGTGTGTATTGAATTTATAGAGGTCTCAAACTGACTACCCATAAGCACATTACAACCACAAATATGCTTTCTTTACTCCAGAGTGTTTCAGATAAACTAAGACCAAATAATAAAAATTGGTAGATTTTCCTGTTTCTTATGAAATCTGGAAATCTGACATAGTGAACCTACAATTTCTTTAAGGTGAGGCAACATTTGTTTTTTACATGACAAAATAAAATATAATAAGATAAAACAGACGAACAAAAAACTAAGAAGTTCCATAAAAACACTAAGCTGAAAGCTATAATATACATATACAGTGGACCTGGTGCAGACCCATGTGGGCCTAGCGTTTATTGTGAGCTCATGTGAGTCTTACTTAGTTGATAGAGAGGGCCTTGTTTTCCTGGTGTTTTCCACACCTTCTGGCTCTTTCTGCTCTTTTATTCATTTTATTATTATTTTTTAAAAAGTTCTTTCTGCCTCCTCTTCCACTGTGTTCCCTGAGCCCCAAGGGGAAGATTTGATGAAGACACATCTTGTTTAGACTTTGTCTGCATCATTTCTAGCCATGAGTCCCTGCATCTGTTCCCATCTGCTGCTGGAGAAAGCTTCTCTGATGATGGCTGAGGAACACATGGATGAGTATAGCAGAATATCAGGAGGAGTCCTTTTATTGACTCTGTTATTTTTTTTCCCCCCAGACCAGCAGTGTTTGGTTTTATCCTGAGTTTTTGGGCTATTGACTATCTAGTTCTTGGTCACCCAGGCAGTGTCAGGTGTGGGTTTTGTCTCAGGCAGTGGCCCTTAAATCATATCAGACATTGGTTGGCTGCTTCCACAAGTTCTGTGCCACCATTGCCCTAGCATATCTTGCAGACCGGACAGATTATAGGTCAAAGGTTTTGTGACTGGGTTGTTGTTTACATTTCTCTTTCAGTAGCCTCCAGATAACTTCCTGCACCAAAGACACTAGACTATAGAGTGAAGGCTCCAAGTGGGCACCATCTTCTCTGTGTGAGAAGTGAGTTGTGTGGGTGTTGACCTTGGCAGTGTGGCTGTGCTATCAGTTTGAGAGGAAACAACCCCATTGTCTTAGCACTAGCCTGGGTCATTTTGGGGTTTCCATGGGATCCCTTTTGTCAACAACTCAGTTGAATACAACCTAGTTCCTAGTACTGGAAGCCTCATTTGGTGACAGTGAGGCCACTTGAGACTCTGTATCTTCCATTATTTGGAGACCTTATTAGGATTTCCTTCATATAGTTTAGAAAGTTTCTGGTGCACTAGGTTTCCATACCACCCTTTAATGCCCCTCAATTCTATCTGTCTCTCCTCATTCCCTCCCTCAGCCCTATCTCCTTTCCCCTCCCCTCCAGTTCCCGTCCCAGGCTGTCTTCAGTTCTCCCATTAAATCTATTCTCCTTTCCCTTTCAGGGCGATTCATGTGTACTCCCAGAGTTTCCCTCTGTATCTAACCTTTCTGGGTCTATGGATTGTAGGTGTATTACCATTTATTTGATGGGTGGTACTCACATATTTGTGAATGCACACCATATAAATCTTTCCAGATCTGGATTACCTCAGAATGATTTTTTTTTTCTTGTTCTGTCCTATTTGCCTGCAGATTTTATGATGTCATTTTTAAAAACAGCTGAGTAATGCTCATTGTGTAAATGTGCCACTTTGTTTTTAATCCACTTTTCTGTTGAGAGACCTCTAGGTTGTTTCCAGTTTCTAGCTGTTACACATAAAGCTGCTCTGAAGATGGCTGGACAGCCGTCTCTAAAGTCGAGGAACATCCTTCGGGTATATACTCAAGAGTGATATAGCTGGGTCTTGAGGTAGATCAGTTCCTGTCTTTGAGAGGAATGACTGTTTTGATTTCCACAGTGGTTGTATAAGTTTTCACTCCCACCAACAATGGGTAGGTGTTCCCCTTATTCTTCATCATCACCGTCATGAGCTGCCAGTTGTGTTGTTGAGTTTGGCCATTCTGACTGTGTAAGAATGGTGTGAGTCTCCACATTAGGTTTTTGGTTTGAATTTTCCTGATGGCTAAGGATGTTGAACATTTCTTTAAGTATTTCATGGCCATTTCTATTTCCTCTGTTGAGAATTCTCTGTTTAGATTTGTATCCTATTTTTAGCTGGGTTATTTGGTTTTTTGATACGTAGTTTTGTGAGTTCTTTATCTATTTTGGGTATTAGTCCTCCATCAGATGTGGAGTTGCTAAAAATCTTTTCCAGTTCTATAGGCTGCTGCTTTGTCCAGTTGATGGTGTCCTTTGCCTTACAGAAGCTTTTCAGTTTCATGAGGTCCCATTTATCAAATGTTGATCTTAGAGCCTGCAGTGTTGCTGTTCAGGAAGTCTTCTCCTGTGCCAGTGAGTTCAAGGCTCTTTCCCACTTTCTCTGTCTGGTTCAGTATATCTGGCTTTATGTTGAGGTCTTTGATCCATTGGGGCTTAAGTTTTGTGCAAAGTGATAAATAAGAATCTATTTGCATTCTTCTACATGTAGACATCCAGTTTTAACTAGCACCATTTGTTGAAAGTGCTGTCTTTTTTTTCCAGTGTGTATTTTTGTCTTCTTCACAAACAAATCAGGTGTCCATAGGTATGTGGATTCATATCTGGGTCTTCAATTCTATGCCACTGATCAATGTGTCTGTTTGTATTCCAACCCCGTGTGATTTCCGTTACTATAGCTCTGTGGTACAACTTGACATAAGGAACAGTGAGACCTTCAGCCGGTCTTTTTTTTGTACAAGATTGTTTTAGCTATCCTGAGTTTTTTTCTTTTTCTATATGAACTTGGAAATTGTCCTTTCAAAGACTGTACAGAATTGTGTTGGAGTTTTGATGGGGATTGCATTGAATCTTTTGCATTGAAGATTGCTTTTGGTAGGATGGCCATTTTACTATGTTGATTCCTACTGATTCATGAGCATGGGAGACATTTCCATCTTCTGATATCTTCAATTTCTTCAGAGAAACGAGATTTTTATCATATAACTCTTCCATTTTTTTGGTTAGAGTTACCCTAAGACATTTTATATTGTTTGGGGCTATTGTGAAAGATGGTGTTTCCCTAATTTCTTTCTCAGTCCATTTGTCATTTGTATACAGGAGGGCTGTATACAAATGTTTTTCTGAGTTCAGCTTGTCTCCACCCACTTTGCTGAAAGTGTTGATCAGCTGTAGAAGTTGCCTAGTGGGATTTTTAGGATCACTTATGGATACTATTGTATCATCTGCAAATAAAGATAACTTGACTTCTTTTCCAATTTGTATCCCCTTGATCTCCTTCAGATGTCTTATTGCTCTAGCTAAAACCTTAAGTCCTATATTGAATGAATAGGTATGTTGAGAGTGGACAACCTTGTCTTGTTCCTCAGTTTAGTGCAATTGCTTTGAGTTTTTCTCTATTTAATTTGGTGTTGGCTATAATCTAGATGTGTTTAATGATTGTTCCTGAAGGTAGCCACAGAACCATCCTGACCAGGCTGTCATTATTCCCTATATGGCTACTGCTTGGTTTAAAGTGAGTATTGGTTCACTTCTGAATCTTATACTTATTTTGTTTTTACAGAGTCTTTTGTCCAGTCTTGTAAAATTGAATAGTTTGACCTTAGCTAGAAATTGCTTCCAGTTATATCCAGTGGGAGGTCCGTCTCAGTTTTCCACCATTTATTCCCTCAACATGGAACACAATCGAATCAACAAAATCCCATTTGGAATTTTTTCCAGAGCTAAAGTGTTAAGTAAACTGAATATGAAGGTAAGCATCTGATGTGTGTGTGTGTGTGTGTGTGTGTATGTGTGTGTGTACATGCTGTGATTCTCATTCATGGTTTTTTATTCTGCATATGGAAAGTAGGTAATGCCTTGTTGATGAAATATAAACTGTTAACAAAGATTCTAAGGCATCCTTAATATCTCAGTAGTTAACAGATGTCTTCAAATTGAGCACACACTTAACAGTTTGTCCTCAAAGAACAGTTATGGATGTTTGTAGAAATGCAACTGTAAGGATATATATTGTATAACCATATATCTCATAAATGCCAACTTATGCCAGAAGTTTAATTTTTTTAAAGTAATATAGCTAATGGAATAATTTAGAACCACCAAAATTGATGCTTTATACTAAGACACTATTAAATATCTTTTGCAGTATTCTCAGTTTATTAAGTAAAAGATAAAATATGCAAAAATATCTCCCTACACAAGTTTAAGCTGTCTTAAATATGCTGGTTATTATGTTAAATTCTAAGGTGTTATGTAATTACAGTGAGCTGGCTGTCAGAGTGATTGATGCATTCCTCGCAGGTTCTTTGCCTGTCCATATGCCCTACTGTGAGCAGCTTTCACATTTATAATGAAATCTACTGTGGAGGGAGAAAGAGTAATGGAAAATTATTAGTCCTGTGATTTAATTTGTAGTGAACTAAATTATAGAAGCTAAGGGAAATGATTGCATATCTAATCCTGACTGCATCAGGGTAGGAATCTAGGAAACGTAGGTTTCTTCAGATCCAGGTAGAATGTTCTATTGTAGCATGCTGCATTCTTTTGTCTTCAAACCACGCACCATAATTGTGACCCTTAACAGTCTAATCTGTGATTTCTTTGTTTCTATACTTTGTCATGATAACTCATTGGATGCATTTAAGTAAAGAGGCTAATTCAAGAAAATCTTAAAACCCACATAAAATTTTTTAGTTTGTTCATGTGATAACAGGTGCAGTGGTGTTAGGCTTCCTGCCTAGGGGTCATTGTGTAGCAGTGCTGGTGGCTTAGCTTAGTATCACACTTTGTGCATAGTGTGCCTAAGGCCCTGGGTTTAGTCCTCAGTATGAGTAATAAGAATTGTCTCAGTGTCTAGTAGGGTTAGAATGCAGGTGTTTGCTAGTTTTTACATTTGATTAGACATTTTTATGGATCTAGTGTTTTTAGAGTATATCTGCCTAGTCAGTTTTGTCTAAGGTTCCAGTAAAATAATGGGAAACTAGAAGTTTATCTTAAAATTTCTTCAAATGTGATAAATGATCAACTAAACATTTTCTTGGAAGAAGCAATGAAACTTGACATTTTTTCTCCTTATATATGTACAAATACATTTTAATTAATTTATTTAGTTAGTTTTGGTTTTTCAAGACAGATTTTCTCTATGTAGCTTTGACTGTCCTGGAACTTGCTCTATAGACCAGGCTGGCCTGAAACTCTGTCAGAGATCTTCCTGTCTGTGCCTCACAAGTGTTGGGATTAAAGGTGTGCACCACCGTTACTTGGCATGTTTAAACAGTTTTTTAAACTACATTTATTTACTTGTTTGTGTTTATGTGTATGCTTAAGCAGCATGGCTCACCTGTGGGGATCTGGGACAATTTTTGGCAGTTCTCTCCTTCTACCGTGTTTACCTTGGTGGTCTGGCTGCTGGCAAGTTCCCTCACCCATTGAGCTCTCTTGCCAATACCCTGTCCATATCTTAATTTGAACATTCTTATTTTCCTCAGCGATTTCTGCACATTATTATAAAGTGGAAAAAGCCCATTTGACACTAGAATCTTTGAAATTTTGAGCAATTTCTCTGTATGATATATATATGTATAAGTAAAATTTTTATTACACATACCCACATAAGAAAATCTAGTTTAACCTAAAAATAAAAACCTAATTAATTAAAATTTGGCAAGTTCAGAAGGTGATTGGTTTTTTTTTGCGGGGGTGGGGGGGTGGGGGTGGGGGGAGGGGGTTGTCTTTTTGTTTTTGGTATTTGCTACATTTTGCTCCTGTTTTCAAAGGGAACCATAAATGGTGTCTTTGTTTCTATCTTTCAACCTGGGATGCTTCTTGTCTTTACCAGGACAATCAGTTAACATCACTTCCTTTGGATTTTGGAACTTGGACCAGTATGGTAGAATTGAATTTAGCGACTAATCAGCTCACAAAGATCCCAGAGGATGTATCTGGTCTTGTTTCTCTTGAGGTGAGTAAAGAGTATGAGTACTTTTAAATTCTGAGATTCACCAGAGAAAAAAACAACCCTACCATTTGGGCCAAATTTGAGGCAAGCTTTATTAAATATTAAATACTGATCAAGAGATGGACTTTGGCCAGGACCACTCCCTGGAATTTCTCAGCTGAGTGGTCCTGAAACAGTGTGCTGTAGAAGTTTTTTTGGAAAAAATATCACTTTCCCACAAAAAAAAGCTGCAACTCCCAACATTCCAGGAAGTTACCTGGTCTTTGGGTGCATGGGGCTTACAAGTTCAAGCTTTGTGGTAGTGTCAGCACTTCCTGTTGGTTAAAAATTAGAATTAGAAAAGGTCACAACTAACTCCATTAAATGCACAGACCTATTTAGGAGAGTGAGATGTTTGCGCTGAACCATCTCTGCCTAACAAAAACTTAGAGATTTAAATGCTGTATCTCTGAAGAGAAGGGTACCTAAAATTCAGCACCTTTAAAACATTTTTCCTTAATTCCTTTTAGGAAAAATGACATTGTCAGTAATTAAGGATTCTTCATATTGACATTCAGAGCCTTTTACTGTATGTCTTTGACCTAATGCTATCACTCTCCTGTGTTGGTAATGTGTTGTCCGTGTTTCTAGCTCTGTGTATAATCCTAGAGTCTGATCCGGAACATTTTGATTTTTTTTTCTTTTAAAAAGCTCTTTTTTCCATAATTCAAGATTCATCTTTAGTCAAGAATGGCTGCCACTGTCTTTGATTAGTGAAGTTTTTATCTTTAATGAGCAGCTTACTAATACAGTAAATATGCTATTTTAAAGATTTTTTAAAAACTTTTAATAATTAGATTTTACTATATCATAATATGGTGGTTTTAACCTTCCTAATACTGTGACCCTTTAATCTCTCATGGTGACTCCCAACCATAAAATTATTTTCACTGGTACTTCATAACTGTAATTTTGCTACTGTTATGAATTCTAATGTTAAAAATACCTGCTACGTAGGGTATCTGCTATGCGACCTCTGTGAAAGGTTGTTTGACCACATCACATCATCTTCCAATGTACTGCTCTTTCTCCTGTTTCAGTTCCCAGTGTTGCCTCCCCATTTCGATGCTGAATGATACCTTCTCTGAGACAAAGGACTCTAGCTTCCTCAGCCCTTTTCTGCCCTTTAGTGGTTTTAGGATGCATTGAAATGAGATGTCTAAAGAGTAACTCCAGTGGGTTGATCTAGACAGTTGTAAGTCAGTTGCTTGCCTTCCTTAAGAGAATATTTTAAGGAATTTTGAATAATCAGGTTCTTATTAATAAATACTTATAATTATTCACTGTCAAAATATTTTACTCTTAAGGCAAATAATTTTGTTTTTCTTTTTAAATTTAGTTAAAAGTAAATTATTTCTTGGTTTCATTAGTTTTTAAGTAACTAAATTAAAATCTTTTTGTAGTAAATGTTAGTTTTAAAATGTATTAGTTATAACTTATGCTTAATACTCATTTTTGGAAATTAGCATTGCTTAATAAACTTTAATCCACATAACATCATATAATGTTTTGAGTGACAAAATTTTCTTAATCATTTCTCTTTAGGTTCTGATATTATCGAACAATCTTCTAAAGAAGCTTCCCCACGGTCTTGGAAACCTTAGAAAGTTACGAGAGTTCGACTTGGAGGAGAACAAGCTGGAGGCCTTGCCCAATGAGATCGCTTACCTTAAGGATTTGCAGGTGAGGCTCTCCCAGTGCCTTTTGTACTGTATAACTGAAGCTCTTATAAACCATTCCAAATCAAGTTTTTCTTTGGCTTCTGATATAATTCCTGAAATAGAGAGTTTGTCTTGTTGTCTTTATATGATCATGAAATACGCTATCTGCTTTTGTTCTAACAAGTAAGTCTTACTCAACTCAGCTTACCTAATTTATTGCATTCGTTAGAGACATCATTTTAAGTGCACATCAGTTGTAGGAAATGCATGTGGTAACGTTTTTTATTTTGTTAATCTTTTAGAAATTAGTCTTGACAAACAACCAGTTGACCACTCTTCCCAGAGGCATCGGTCACCTTACCAACCTCACCCACCTTGGTCTTGGAGAGAACCTGCTCACTCACCTTCCTGAGGAAATTGGTAGGAACCTATGGATTTGAGACACCGCTGGTTGATTCTGTGCTTTAAACAGATAGGTTTGGTAAATGCACTGCTTTGCAAATTCAGTTATATCAAGCTCAGGAATTTCAATGGAGTGCCAGTGGTTTTACTCATGGGTTGTTAAAATTCATACTGTATTTGAGAATGGTTTAGGATGATGTCCATAGACGTAATAAATCTCAATTTATAAACAAATGTTTCTTTTTTTCAAAATTATTTTCTGTTCTTCTAAACTTAACAGTCCATGGGCCTGAGTTAAATTAGCAGTGTCTGTGCTGAAAGGACACACTTGAGTTTCCTTTGTCCTCCTTTAGGTCTTGTTTATAACAACAGTGCTGGCCATAGGCCTCGCTGCGTAGCTTCCAAAAGAGCATTCCCCAGAGGGCTTTTGGGTTAGTAGTGGTACTTGATTTGCTATCAATGCCTAGGTTTACTTTTAGAAGGTTTCCAAATGTATTTATATCTATTTATATAATTAATACAGTTACTTTGAATTTTAGCAGTGCAAGTTAATTGAATAGTTTCTAAATTAGTAATTCTATAGATTATGGACTGCTTTCTATAATGTCCTGTTCTGGAAGCAAGAGAAAGCAGTAAAGAATGTTTTTGGAATGTAGACAATTTAAAAATTTGGTCTTAGCCATCTTTGTAGCTTTGAATAGAGACTTTCAGCCCTAGTGTCCTGCACATAAGTGAGGACAGTAACTTAACTTCACATAGGCTTTCCTGAGAGTAAACATTCTACATCTAGACACAAGTGTCCTGCTGGCTGCTGGCTTACTGCTTTCCTACTGTCATTGGCAAGGAGTCTGTATTTTGACTTTTAAAATAAAGGTTTACATATCAATATGTGAACTCCCAACTGTCTCAGCAGAGCTTCTGAGTGTTTAAAAAAACAAAACCAGAAACACCACTTAAGCTTATAACCTTTGTGATTTCATTGGTATAGAAAGTGACCTATTCAGTGGAGTCTTAAAAACTTGGTCACTTGATTTCAATATTCTGCAGTTTAAAATCCAGGCTTGTCAGACTTTTAAGAGTAGTAATTAAGTTTCTTTTTCCCTTCCTAAACAGGTACACTGGAGAACCTAGAAGAGTTGTATTTGAATGACAACCCCAACCTTCACAGCCTCCCCTTTGAGCTTGCTCTCTGCAGCAAGCTGTCAATCATGAGCATTGAGAACTGTCCGCTCAGTCACCTCCCACCGCAGATTGTTGCAGGAGGGCCATCGTTCATTATCCAGTTCTTAAAGATGCAGGGTCCGTACCGTGCCATGGTCTGATACAGACTGCTGGTCCCACACACTGGTCAAAACAGACTGCCGTTGATCTTCCGTATCTGTATCTGTATCTGTGTGGATATTGATCTATGGCAGATTTATAAAGACTGCATCATGTGTTTCTGCTAATAGAGGAATCATAGCCATTTAGATTTTTTTAATTCTGTAAAAAAAAAGGCTTATATAAGTTTTCTTTGCTAAATTTGATGGATGTTTTTCTGTATGTAATCTGATATGCCAGTTTGTTTAAAAATCTTCCAACAAATTATGAAGTCATTAAATTTAAGGGACAAAATAGTATAGTTAAATACATGTTTCTTTTAGGAAAATGTGGGCCAAAAATTTTGTTGCATCTTTCATATACATTTCACCTTAAAATTGTCAGATCTTCATAAAAGCATAGGCCCTGAAGGTAGAATTTTTCTTTAACTTATTTTGAAATTTGAAATTTAAATTTTATATATTGTTTACAATCAGAATGAATCACTGGATTATTTTGATTTGCTCTGTTTTAATCAGTCAGATAGAGTTCATATTCTGTTAAAGAATTTGCATCAGTTAATTTAAATATTAAGATACTTTGTCAAAACAGCTGGCAAACAGAAAATATACATTTAGAAATCAAAATTTCCACTAGTTTTATTTCTCTGGTGAACTTTAAAGCAAATATCTGAAGTGAATCTTTGGGGTAGGGGTATCGAAACCTTTCCTAGAATAAGTATGTTTTACTGTATAGGAGCAGAAATCTGTGGTGAAAGCTTTTCTTCTTCTTTTCTTTTTCTTTTCTTTTCTTTTCTTTTCTTTTCTTTTCTTTTTTCTTTTCTTTTCTTCCCCATTCCTGAAAGTTGCAGATCCAAAAAATTTAACAAAAATTTGGCAAGTAAATAATAACACGTAAAGACACATTCTATATATGTATATACAATGCTATATAGATATGTATTTATTATATCATAAACTACAATAGGTAACTTTGAAGACTTCTCCCTTTACTTGTACAATGAGATGGATGTCTCTCTCTAAGACTGCAGTATATGTGCGTTCAAGATTATTTAACAGTGTCCTGTGGTTTTATATCTTGACTCACCTTGTCCATCTTTCTGTTCGGGAGTATCTGTGTCTAAGCACAATATCTTCACACTGTGCTGTATTGCTGCTGAACTAAATGCACTTTCCCCGTACATGGGGCACTGGCTTCAAACAATTCAGTTCAGTACTGTCGCTTTCGATCTCATCTTTCCTGGGTTAGTAGGTGGTAGTCAGTTATGGAAAACGGCACATTGCATTGATGCCATTGGTAGTTCCGTGGAAGTTATGTAGGATGTGCATGGACTTGTTGATAATATTTTCTTTTGCTTTACTGCCTTTATGAATATCAACTGTAAATGTGCCCCTTACATAGTATTCTTATTTTTGGTAGTGTTTGTCTAGGTCAATTTAATTATTGAGAACACCCTCCCCCACAGAGCAGGTGCAGCCTAAATACAATCCTGAAACACACTTTCCATATAATGAAAGACCATTATACATAAGTAAATATTGCTGCTTGTTATTTTATTTTGCACCCCCCCCCCCCATTTTTGGGTATTTTGTTCTAAACAACTATTTTTAAAAATTAAAACTGTAATATCAAGATAAAAATTTGGGTTTTTGCTTTTCCTGGTACTCAAATCTAAGACTGGGTTTCAGATCAAATCTGTGTTCATAATTGGCAAGTTTGTAAGGAGCAGCTAAGAAATGGAAGGCAGGTAAAGATAAAAAAAAAACCCTAGAATGCCTGAATGTGCTGTAAACTATTGTAGATGTTCACTGGATTTTACAGAGTAATAGCCTTTCTCCTTTTCCATCTACTGTGGCTTTTCAGTTAAGATTTTGTTTATAAAAGGAATTTATTACAGTTCTACCTAGAGCTTGTGTGTGTGTGTGTGTTTTTTAAATCTTATATCAATTGTTTTAATAGTAAGACCATAGAATTTAAATTTGACAGGTAGTGGTTTAGTGTTTTTTCTTGTAAAAACATGGTTTCTTAAAATGTAAATATATGAAAAATGTTGAACAATTTGGTTTCCCTACGTTTATTTAGGTTATTCTACAACAGAGGTGGGAAATGTTCACAATCTTACATGTAGAACTAACACTCAAGTACATAATAATCAACCATGGCAGGCTGTAAGCTCTAGATCTTTTATATTCATGCTGTCTTGGAGGGCTCCCTTACTTTCATTGCTGTTTCTGCTAATAAACCAAGATGGATTCCAGTTAGGAGGAGGACTCCTTGTGAAATCAAGATACTTAGGACTTGAATAAGGGTGATGACTGACTAGGAACGAGTTAGGGTTTCATGAAACGCCAGTGACACTAGCCGCCATATTTAACAGTTGCTTGTTTTTTTTAAAAAATATAATGTTGAGACTCTCCGTAAGATTTGGTTAGTAACATAAGAATCATAGACTGTTATCTTAAACATGTAAGTTTTGGGTTGTTAATCAGTAAAATGGAAACATCAAAGGTTTTCTTCTGTAGGAGTTTATTTAGAATCTTACACAGAAAGGAGAGATGGTGATTTATAGATGAATACTAATGAAAAAAGTAGAGATAGAAACTCTTGGAGTGATAAGAAACTATAATTGTTAATTCATACTTACACAAAAGATGGGGAATGCAGTTGGAATGGATTCTAAAAGTGTAAATTACAGATTTCTAGTTAACTTTGTGTAGTCTGCACTATTTAAAGAAGACTGGGATATAGCTAAATATGAGATGTAGCCTAGCATTTACAAGGTCTTCATTTAGCCCCAGTACTCCCACCCTGATAATACAAACAAAAATAACTATATCATAAAAAGAAGAGAGAGAAGGAAGAGAAAAGGAGGGAGAGGAGGAAAAAGAAGAGGAGGAGGAAGAAGAAGGAAGAGGAAGTAGAAGAAATGGTCTGGAGATGGCTTAATGGTTAAGAGCATTGACTGTGCTTGCAGAGGTCCCAAGAAGTCCTAAGTTCAATTCCCAGCAACCACGTGGTGGCTCACAACCACGTGGGATATGTAATGGGATTTGATGCCCTCTTCTGGTGGTGTGTGTCTGAAAACAGCTACAGTGTACTCATACACATAAAATAAATAAATCTTAAAAAAAATAAGGCTGTCAACCAAAAAAAAAAAAAAAAAAAAAAAAAAAAAAAAAAAAAAAAAAAAAAAAGGAAGAAAGGAAAAAGAAAGAAATGAATACTCAACTTGGCATGGTGGTTCAAACTCAAGGCTGATACAGGATGGTTTCAAGTTCAAGGATAGTCTGGGTGAGAGATCTCTTGTTGCCTGCAAAATATTTAAAAATAAAGTTGCCACTCAAGAAGTAAACATGTCCTATTCAGCTGTAGCTGCAGTGACCTTGTGTGTGTGTGTGTGTTTGGCTGAACCATGGGAAATGTCAACTCTGTGCCCTTTTAGTGAAAGGTATGGGAGGGTTATTAGCCATTTTGTTGTTTTTAAAACCAAGCATCCTTAAAGTAATTTTGACACCTTGGAGTTTTTGATGGGTGGGGCCTTGCCTATATGGTCTCTGACCTATTGCTCAGTGCCTAGCTTCTCTTAAATCATGCATCATCTCTTAATTCACAGTGGATGTATCAACAGTAGCTGTATGTGAGCTTAATATTTCTCACCACACTCCATGTTTCAGATCCTCTGATGTTTTTCCTTTCACCGAACATTGGAAACTTAGGTAAAAGCTGCAAGCAGTAATCACAGCAGCCTAGATGTTAAACTGTGCTGAGCTTTCCTATTAGTCCATTACTTTTAAATCCAGCTTCACTCGGAATTTCAGCATATAGAGCATCGACAAATTCTCCGTCAAGATGTCACCTGAGTGGCCTGCAGCACACATCCCACCTGAAAGATAAGTACCTTGTGCTGTAAGCTGTCTGCTCTTGTGAATTTTCACCAGAACTATCAATTGATAACTGACACTAGGGTTGGCACTGTCCTCTTCCATGTTCCTTCCCAAACCAAAGTTCCAGATGCCCAGCTGGTACCGATTTTGTGTGTTTTCTTGTTACTACAACAAATTATTTAATAGAAACAAGAGAGGAACAGTTTCTTTTGGTTCTGTTCCAGAGAGACTGAAGTCATATAGTATGGAGGGCAGGGCAAACATGCTGTGTCTGGCAGTGGAGTGTGATCATGGTGGACCCTGAAGGAGAAAAAGCAGGCCAGAGCTATAGGTGCATGGCCTACCTTTTATAGGTTCATTAGCCTTCAAAATAACGTCACCAGCTAGAGGGCCTGTGGAGTGCTTTTGGATACCATGTAGTGACTGTCAGCCTTTAAAGCAAGCACTGCAAATTACTTTTCATATAGGTAGACTACCTTCAAGTTTAATGTATCAAATTTCTTTGCACCTAATTATCTAAACAAATTTAATGGCTCTTTCACTGTTACTTGTTCATGAGGTTTTTTTTTTTTGTCTGTTTTTGAGAATTTGTATTAGAATTTCACTTTGTTCACAGACCTTTGAGTATGCTGCAGCAGTATCTGGCCCTGTAAGCAGTATTGTTACCCCACTGTGTTTCTTCCCTCACTAGATCATAACACCTGCCCAGCTCTGGCTGAAATCAGTTAAATGGGTGAATGCTCATTTAAGCAGTGGGGCCTGGTTAAGCTAACAGTGAGGATTCATTGAAACCCTCCAGCCTGCGAATGCATACACCACACTTGAAGTTTCACACTGTCCTTCTAAGCCAAGTTCAAGTTCAGGACTCAAGTCCGCTATATGTCATTTATACACTCTCTGCAGCTATTTGTGTTTGTGTAGCTTTTTAAAAATTTTTTTCTTTTCTTTTTTTTTTTTTTTTTTTTTTACTAAACTTGTTTTAATTTGGGAGATGACTTTAGGGGGCTGAAATTATCTTCTGTTCCAGGTAAATCTACTAGTTCAGAAGAAAGTAGGACAGTGAGGCTTTCAGTGCAGTCTTTTGTCACGTTGAAGGTAGGACCAAGGTGTCACTCAGATGGCTTCCTTGTTAAAGTTTCAGCTTTGGAAGAGGTTGTTCTTGAGCTGTGCGTATAACCTCCAAGAAGGGGGCTTCTTGGCAATAATTCTGAATGACCACAGGGAGTCTAGCAGAGTAAAGGAGTGGCCAGTGGTGTAGACTGATTGCATTTCTTTTTCCAGGACCCAGAACATGTCTAAACATAAATTAATAGTAGTTGTCTTTTGTAGGATGGTTAACTTAATTCTGTGTTTCTTCCTTCTCTTATATCCTAAGTTTGGAAAGTATATCTGCATCCTTGGAAAAATCTAGGTCATAGGTATTGTCTGTCATACATCTTGGGGGAGAGATAGTGGACAACCCACTTCCAGATTGGTCTTTCTGCTTTCTGGTTGAAGATGTGGCCTTTCAACTTTCTGATCCTGTTGCCTGCTGCCAAGGCTCTTCCTACCATGATGCACTCTGCCTCTGAAGCTGTGAGCCAAAATAAATTCTTGTGTAAGTCATTTTTGGCTGTGGCGTTTTATTACAGCAACGGAAAAGTGACCAGTACATACACTGCTAAAGCTGATCAACGTTGGTCAGCTATGTTGACAGTAGACTTAGAAGAAGGAAAACTGTCAAGAGGTAAAGGGACAATATCTAATCAAAGGCAGTTCCTAAAGATATAATCTGCAGTGCAGCCAGTGACTAAGAGCAGGCTATCAAAAGACGTAAGGCAAAAACAACCGTAAGAAGTAGGTCAGGTCGAGGTCAGTTGGCTGCGCCTCTATTAGAAATTAATTTTTCGGACCCATGTAATCTTGAATTTTCTTTATAAGTTTTGTACTAAATGAAAATAAAAAGTACAGACTTGTCAAAATGTTTGACATGTTGAAGGCAGAGCCCAGGGAAGCATTGGGAACATCTTGTGCTGTAGTTTTTTTTTTTTTTTAAAAATCTAAAATAAAATGTTTTTAACCTAAAAAGAAAAACTTTTAAAAGCAAATGTAGAACAGTCCAAAGAAAAAGGAGAGTAGACATCAGTGAAGTATAAAAACAGTCAGTAGAGAAGACGAGCATTCTGAAAATATTAGTAAGCTCATAAGCTTCTACCGAGGCGTATGGCTTCTACTACCCCACTAATTCTTGTTATCACCAATGAAGGCAAGCATGTCACAACAACCTCTGGATAAAAGGATAATAGAAATCTCTGTGCCCACTACTTGATAACTGAAACAAAATGGGCCAATTCTTTGAAAGATAAAATGTGCCAAATTTTACACATAACAACCCCCCCCCCACAAGTTCTATTTAAGAAACTGAGTCTGTACTTATATTTACTAGAATTAATCATTTTAAAAAATACATGTATCTTTAAATGGTTTATACAGCTAGTTCTCTACATTTCCTTTCAGAAGATAGAAGGGGGTGGGTGTGCTCTCTTTTCATTCTTTGGGGTCAGAATTATTCCAATACTAAATTCAGACAAAGTCCTTACAATGAAAGATAGCATACAAATAACTTCAGAGCACTGAAGCAAAGGTCCTCAACAAAATAGAGGCAAATCTTATCTGATAATGTATACAAAGTTGTACATGACCAAGCATTGTTTATGCCAGCTACAGAAGGCTGTTTCAACATTATGTATTACACCACCAGGTTAAGGAAAAACATGTCACATGATCATATCAATGCAAAACAAAAACACTTGATAAGATTTTTTATCTTTGTGGTAACTTAACAGCCCATTTCCAGAGGAGCAAAGACAATGCAGTAATGATAACCTTTTCAGGGATATGGAAATATGACTGTCTATATCATCTGTCTATCTATCTATCTATCTATCTATCTATCTATCTATCTATCTATCTATCTATCTTTGCCTATCTGCATGTGTATCTAACAAATTCAAGTTTTAAAATCTAGAATGAACTATATACACAAATGTAAGATGTATATCCAACACAACGGTGACAGATGGACGTCAGAAAATGGGCCTAGAGAAACTGGGTCTGCCAATCGAGTTTTAGGTATAACACCACAGGAAAAGCATTCATAAATTATTAATTTTTTCTCTTACTGCTGAATTCCAGCCTAAGACTCAAAGGGCAAGATCTGGGGGATGAAGGGCAGGATCTTGGATGTGGGTTTCTTTAATTTTTGTCTTTTCTTTTTAATCTGCCTACCAATGTTTACTTTTTAGATTGTTGCTTTGTGTTTTCTGCATGTTTTAGTTGTAATGCTTAGTTTTTCACTTGAATGTTTGGTGGCAGAGAGAGAGGGAGGGCGGGGCTGTTGTGATAGGTTTGCTTCATCAAGTGTCTATTGCAGGAGGAGATGCATCATTTAAAATTTCTCTATTTTGTCGCTTATTTCCATATGATTCAACAAAAAGTTGTCTTGTAATCTAAAGAGTATCATCATTGCTGGAAATCTTCTTCTTCTTCTTCTTCTTCTTCTTCTTCTTCTTCTTCTTCTTCTTCTTCTTCTTCTTCTTCTTCTTCTTCTTCCTCCTCCTCCTCCTCCTCCTCCTCCTTCTTCTTCTTCTTTTCTTCTTCTTCTTTTTCTTCTTCTTTTCTTCCTCCTCCTCTTTCTCCTCCTCCTCCTCCTCTTCATCCTCCTCTTCAACCTCATCCTCCTCTCTTCCTCTTCTTCCTCCTCCTCCTCTAGACAGGATCTCATTATCTAGACTAGGCTGGGCTTGAACTTAGGAGAAGCTGGCCTGCCCCTGTCATGGGAGTTCTGGGATTAAATGTGTGTGCCCCACTTCTTTGCTCTTCATAAATGTTCAGTTATATTCTGAGTATCCAAAAGAGTCCTCAGGACAGACTGAATTGTGCTTTGTGCATGATTTTCCTCAGTGGACCTGACTCACTGAGATGCTCAATGTGGTTTTACTGTTAAGGCTTTTGCATCATTTCAGTGAAGTGTTCTGATTGAACAGAGTGAAAACCAACTGGAAGAGTAAAATGGGGAGTAGCTGTGTGGGCTGTGGAGTCACTCCATCCGAGGAAGAGAAAGACGTCTGTGAAGTGGACACAGCTGGGACAGACAGTGGTGGCTTCTCTCCAGACATGCTGAGAGCTGTTTGGCTCCTTATACCTATTAACCTGTGTGCTTTTGCTTCATCTTCTTTCCTTTAGGGAGGAGAGGAGGAAAGGAGAGAAAATGAGAACAAGAGAGCCAAGAGGATGACTCTGCCCCTTAGTGATAGTATGAAATGCTGCATCCACCTTGCCCGAAAGCCATCTCTGCCCCATGAATAGGACCAGATGTCACTTTAATCAAGCCAATTACTGTTCTACTTCATGTAGAGTTAGTGCTAGTTGTGGAAGAAAACCCCTTGGAGGTGTCTATGTCTTTATTCAGCATAAGTTTCCTCAGCTTTAACGGCTGGGTTCCCCTCCTCCTGTGTTCCTCCTACTCCTGCAGTCTAGTCTGCACCGTATTCTAGATCCAGGCACAACTGTCAACTTTTGAGTTGCCTCCAAAAGAGGTGGTTCCTAATTTCCATCTGTTACAGATTTTATAGCATGGATGACCTGCTGTGAGGCTTTCCCTGCCACGCCCAGTGTCACTGCTTCTCTGGATTTTACCAATGTTTGTATGGCTTCTCTGGGGTAAGGAGCCCCATGTAGCTCCTCCTTGATTATGGACATCAGCTGTCGTCCGTACACAACCTTACCTCACAGACAGACATTACACCAGTGTAACCAGACGTGTTAGGCCCGTTAACACCATTTGTATTTACTTTTACTTCGTATTTCTAGTGCTGGTTTGGTTTATTAACAATCCATTGCTGAGGCTGTCAGATCCTAAGATCTGTTTGCGTTGATATTCAGATTAATAAAGAAGAAAGTGTTGCTAGACAAACAAAAAATATGCAGTGTATATTTTGCAGCCATTAAGCCAAACTCTAAGGTGAATATTTTCTATGCATTCACACATTTAATCTCCATTTAAAAGTGTGATTGTGTGTGTGTGTGTGTGTGTGTGTGTGTGTGTGTGCTGTACAACTATGTCCTGTTTCCCACATTCGCAAACTAGGGCTCAGCAGAGTCAAGTAAATACAATTATTAAATGGCAGAAGCAGGGCTGGAACTTCTGCCTTTTCATTCCCAAGTCCAAATTATCAATGGCTCACTTGAAGTGCCTCCCAGGACTTTTCAGGCAGGAGTTCCTGAGCAAGGAAGGGTTGTTCTTGGTGCTGTTGACTGAGGACAATGCAAAAAGATCATCTCAGTAACAGTCATAGCCAGAATCATATTCTCTCCCTCCATTCTCCCATCTCTCCCTTCCCCACTCTCTTCCTCTGTCCCCCCTTCTATTTCTCCCTGTGTTTCAGGCATATTGTCTCCATGGTTCTTTAAGCAAACATGAAGGGTGACTCACTTTACCTAATTAGATTAATGGAATGTTAGCTTAAGAGTTATTACTGTTGGTAACAAATGTCTCCTTTGTACCCATGGGCTGGTGCCCTATCTCACGTGTCAAGTGCAAGGACAAATAGCCATTGCTCACCATAGCCAGTTCTGGAGTTGCTTTTCCTTGTGTGTCTGGACAAAGCAGAACACTATTCCTTAGCTGGTTGGGGTGGGGCAGTCACTTACCCTGAGATAGGTGGTGGTATGCTTTGTGTGTGTACAGACAAACTCTTCAGGGTCACACTTTTAGTCAGGGCACAACAAACTGGGTAGAGTAAGGTTACAGCAAAGAGACTGCAGAGAGCTCAACCTTCCTTTGCATCCTTAGAGCAGAGCTGATCCTGGCACCCATTGATATCTTTCTGGTCTTGGCTGGAGGCTTTCAAGATATGAAAAGACCTGGCTCCAGTTTCCAGGCCAGAAAAGACAAGGGCAGAGGCAGGGCTTCTTGCTTGAGCTTGTGAACAGCCAGAGATCTGGCAATCAAGGTGAGACATGACAGCGGATGAAGACAGCTCTACACAACACCCCAGGGAGAGGCCCTTTCCTTCTGCCTCCTATCAATTTGCAATAATCACAGGATGCCAAAGGCTTCAGTACAGGGAAAGTTAAATGAAAGCTCAGAGAAGGCATGAGTTTCCCTCTAGTGAGTCCTCTCTCCTCCTCTCTTAGGGAAAGTGAGTGGACAGATGTTTGTGGCTCCAGCTGTGTGTATGCCATGAATAATAGTTGAAAACACTGTGTTTCACACCTGCTCATCATGTTCAGATGGGTGAGAATCTTGTGTCCCATCTCTCTGGGGGTGTGGGGAAGGGTTGTTTGCATTTGTCTGAATGTGTGGCAGATTTCTCCTTGAGAGAGTTTTGACACTGCCTACGAGTACAAGCTAATAAGGATACAGTTTTTTTCTCCCCCGAGACAAATCTTCTAAAGCAACAAACAAAAATCCCAAACCAATAAATAAATAAATAAATAAATAAATAAATAAATAAACAAACTAACAATAATAGTAACAATAACATTCTCTCTAACTCACCTGGCCATTTCTGTTAAATTCAAGTTGCCATCAAAGTAAGTGTACTAGTTGCTTTTCATTGCTGTGACTACATACCTGGCAGAAACAACTCATTAGACTCACAGTTCAGAGTGAGCCATGTTTACTTAGCCCATGGCCTTAACAAAAAGAACACAATGGTAACAGGAGTGTGCATAGCAGACAAGGACCAGGCATGACCTTCAAAGGCACCTTAGTCACATTGTAGCAAGAAGCAATGTAAGGAAGAGAGGGTTTATGTCGGCATACAGTGTGGTGGAATGCAATCCATCATGGTGAGTGGCAGAGCACATCACTGCTGTCCTGGGCCTTATCCACAACCCAGGAACAGACTGAACAGGAAGTCAGGCCCAGTTATAAAACCTCAAGGGCCATCCCCAGTGACTCACTTCCTGCAATGAAGCTCCACCTCTTAAAGGATCCACAACTCCCTAAACATTGCTGTCAACTGAGGTCAAATGTTCAAACACGTGGGGCCTGTGGGAGACTTTTTGTGGGAGACTGCTGCTTTCTAACCACAGCAAAAGGCGTGCCCCCAGTGACTTCCTTCAGTAAGTCTCTCACTTCTTTATGTTGCCACAACCTCTCAAAATAGTGCTACCAGCTTGGGAGCAAACTGTCAACACAAAAGCCTGTGAGGAACATTTTGTATTCAAGCTGTAACAGTAGGGCTGAGATGCCAAGGCACATTCGGGTCTTGCTTGACACTGGAAGCAGCTGTATCTTGAAGACAGATTGTTTACCTTAAGCAGTGTTCATTTTTTGACAATCCTCTAATCGAAACAATTAGAACACCTCTGTTAACTTAAATATTTCTTTTAGGAAAAAAATAAAAAGAATGAGAGGGTCTTTGTCTTGGGGTTTTATTGCTGCAAAGAGACTATATGACCAGCAACTCTTGGAAAATATTTAATTGGGGATGGCTTGTGGTTCAGGCGTTAGGTCCATTGTCATTATGGAAGAAAGCATGGCGGGATGCAGGCAGACTTGGTGCTGGAGAAGTAGTTGAGAGTTCTACATCTAGATCCAAAGAGAGAGTAACAGTGGACCTGGCTTGAGTTTCTGAAACTTCAAAGCCCACACCCAGTGACAGACTTCCTCCAACAAGGCCACACCTCCAAATAGTGCTGCTCCCTGTGAGCCTGTGGGGGCCATTTTCATTCAAAGCCCCACAGTCTTATCCCTATATCCATGGGTTAGTTAGTAGCATAGCTGAATTCTGATTTGGGACTGAAGTATTAGCCATTTTGGCTGTCTACTTGCTGGCCTGTTTTGTTGACAGCTCAGTTAGATGGGGAATTCATTTCATTCACCTCACGAACATTTATAAAGTTGTGTGTGTGTGTGTGTGTGTGTGTGTGTGTGTGTGTGTGTGTATGTATGTTAAAAATGCAAGTATTGAGACCTCACTTTAATACTAGGAAACTGGTATTCTCAAGGGGTCTGTTCAAAAAATATTTTGTGATGCTGCAGATAAAGCCCAGGGCCCAGGGCCTCATAAAAACTAGACATCTCTGCCCTGAGAAAATGTGATTTGTAAGCACCCCTCTTCAGGGATGCTCTAGGGTTAAAAGATGAGCCCACCATAAGTGAGTGGGAAGGCCTGAACAACAGTTTATTCAAGATAATACTGACAGCCAGGAGAGGGAGGGCTTCTCATCTCTTCATGCTCCATAGCAGAGAGCATGAGAGATACTCAGTCTCCCATAGAGTGCTATACCAGGACAGTGAGCATCAGAAGCAGAATGAGGTAGACGCTGTACCCGACATGGGTCCTGCTGTGTTAGTCACATCTGGAGGAGAAGACTGGATAGAGGGGCTCTTCCCTACTTCCCAACACTCTTTCTTCCTCCTGACAGGATCAGAGTCATTATGTAACAGGACGGCTTGTGACTGCCATGCCTGTATCTCCCATGTACTGTCCTGCTCAGCCTATGCAGTGGTAACAGGGATTGAACCCAAGGCTTTGTACATGCTGGGTAAGCACTCCACTCTGAGCTACATCCAGAGCTTAATTCTCTGCATGAGCTTTTGCCAGTGTCCAGAGGGCAGCGCCTCACACTTGGTGGGGTGGTGGTAGAAAATATCTTGGGCTTACATTTAAGAAATGTGGTCCAATAAATGGCTGGCAATGTATACTTAACATATCGAACCTTATTTCCCCCTATTTATGTAAACAAAAGATTCAACAAAATAATATATAGCTTATACACTGCTTAGCGTTACACTGGGCCTGTGTTCAGTGCTAAGTAGTGGTAATTTGGTATTTATTTATTTATTTATTTATTACTAATAGTTATAGACCTTCATGGGTAAGTCCAGAGGTGAATCTCCCTCAGGTCACCAGTGATGACATCCCATGTCTGATCTGCCTCAGCTCCTTTGGGGTCTGTGGTGTCATTCTAAGAGTCTGCATATCTGAGATTCAGGGCTGTGATTCCCAACTTGAGCTCATGCTTTGTAGCTTTCATTGGCTTTTCAAAAATTGTCACATTATTTGGACATTCCCCGATGACCACTTTCAGTTACATTTCCAACTCAGCACACCGACAATGGTCCTGTTCCTGCCAAGAGGTTCAGAGCAGAGGGTTAAGACAAGAAATAAGAGTTTCAACAGAGAGGGGACAGTCAGCCATCTTGGTTTTCTTGAGACTCTGAGGTCTTCTTAGTGTGATGCCTGGGGGCAGAGACTATCCACCAGATTATGGGTAAAGGTGCTGAATTCAGACAAGACATCTGAGACATACTTACTAGCACCATCAAATCCTGAGTGACTAGTCAGGATTGAAACTGATGGCCAAGGTCATTCTCATAGCCTGCGGTCCTCAGCCAGACCTGAGCCTGCATTTCGATGTCCAGGGAGGCGTCTGCTCAGATCTGCTCAGACCTTGGATCCTGGCTTGAATGACTGCATGTGACATTTAGATTTAGTGATCTCTGAAGTGTGACAGATGCTCTCTTAGGTCTTATGTCCACCCTAGTGACGTTTTGTGCTTGCTGGGACTTCATGATCATCCCGTTGCTCATGTGAAGAGTTCAGACGGCTTAGTGGATCTGGTGTGACCGGCACTCCTGCCCGGGACGGGACATCCGGCATGCTTGCCATCTACTGCCAAGCTCCTACCATCCTCATCAGAGAGAACATGGAAAATGCCTTTTCTTCCTCAGCTAGCACTCTGCCCTCACTTACAGATGTTGTGCAGATGTGTGTGTGTGTGTGTGTGTGTGTGTGTGCCTGTGTGTCTTGGGGATGTAGGAGAAAAGCCCATGTACGTGGGGGAGAGTCTAACAAGATATTTTTCTTTCACGTAATATTGTACAAATGTATAAGACACTATATTTTGATTCAATACTACATGCAGTGTGTAATGATCAAATCAGGGCAGTTAACTTTTCTATTTCCATAAATATAAAAACCTTTTAGACAAACACATAATAATTGTATACATTTGTGGAGTACAGTGTGATACTTTAATTCGTGCACATAGTAGGTACTGATGAAAACAGCGTGATTAAGGCTTACATCTACTTATAATTTCGTGGCGCTCTTTTTTTCCCCCTAGCTCTTCATAAAATAGCTGTGCCTCAACAAATGCTTAATGGTTCCCAGTGGTTTAAAGCTGGGCCAGCAGAGAGAAAGGTCCAGGACTCTCACATCTGTAGGAGGTTCCGAGCCTTCACTCTCATCGGAGGTAGATATATACATCTGAAGATTTCTGCATCGTGACATAGTGCAGTTTGAAATCTGTTCCCACTCCCCGCGACCCCCAGCTTAATCCAAACCTGTCCCCAAGACAGGAGAAAAATGGAGGATAGGACTCTAGATGAGCCTGGAGCCCTTGAGTCGCTTTCCAGCCGTGACGACCAGCGGCCAGCAGGTGTCAGTGCGCTCTCGTTCTGTCGCGGCTCAGGGCCTACCCCTCCAGGACCCTTCCCCACCCCGTTCACAGGGGCACAGTGCAGACTCTAGGCCTTGAGAGTCCCGCAAACAGCTTGGTGGCTGCAAGGATACGTGGCCTTCTCATCCTTAAATATGGATAACTGCGGCCTGGTCTGCTCGCGTGGGTGCTGATCCATTCCGCTCCAGTGGTTCCTTAGGAACCTGCACATGCTTACCTCTCCAGAATCCCTTTCATCCCAGCCACCAGGAGTACCTGCGCTTGGCCTGGGGCGGGGCTGCTTCGCCAGCGACTCTTGTGCCACTCTGCATCTCCTAATCCGGGTCCCAGCATCCTGGCACCCTCTCCTACTAAAACCCAGCTAGATCGGTGCACCGCTGGGTGCCCGCTACTGTCTCCTGGGCCAGCTAGTAGCTGCACGGCCAACTCCCAGCAGGGGCCGCTCCCCACTCCCTGGCTGTCTCTTAAAGCCCCTCGCTCCCGGTACGCGCCTTTCCAAAAGGCCGGTTCAGCCTGCGAGGCTGCGCTCTCTGGGGTCCGACGCGGGTGCGGGCTCTAGACCTAAGGAGGGGAGGCGCGAGGGGCGGAGGAGGGTCGACTTCCCACGTGGGGGCTGACGCCGGCTGCTCGGCAACGCCGGCTTCACCCTGGGGCTATAAAACCAGTCCAGCGGAGAGCGGCGGAGCAGCCTCGGCTCCCGCTTCCGTGCAGACGCCCAGCAGCAGGCGCACACCGCCCAGCCACCCCAGCGCCAGCAGCCCCAAGTCCTGCGGTCCTGCTAAAACTCCCGCGGTCCTCGGACCCCCGCCGGGTCTGCGGCGCTCAGCGCCCACCCAGCTCGCGGCCAGCAGCCACCCTTGGCTCCGCCGCGGCTCCTGGAGAGCCGATCGCTCACCTACCTAGCTTGGCTCTGAGGACCAAGGTGGGGGGGTGGCTTCATGCGGCCCCCACACCCTTCACCCCCCCAACCACCGCCGCCCCCGAGCTCTGTGCGTAGCGTCCAAGCGCCAGCAGGGCGCACAACTTTGGAAGTCCCGTGGGGCTCCTAGAGGAGGCAGAGTCCGCGCCTTCGCCCGGCCCGGCCCAGCCCGCGCCACCGCGCCTAGTGGGTAGCGACGGAGTTGGAAATCTCTTCGAGGGTATAAGAAGACAGACCTAGGACCCCGAGCCCACATCAACACCCTTCGGCTGCCTCTTGGGGTAAGACTTCCTGCTTTCGCTTAGCTTGAGAGTCAAGGTGTAGATGGCTAGCTAAATGCATTTGTATAAATTTCTGACATCTTTCCAAATCATCAGGCCACCGATAATTTCTTTTCTCTTTTCTTGAAGAATAAATCTGTAGCCACCAGCTGGCCCTACTCGATCCTGCCGCTTAGAAATAAAACTTGACCGTGTTTGAGGAGCTGGGAGAGAGAAAGCAACCACCCGGAGCGTCGGAAGGACGAACCGCTGCCAGTTCGCAGGCTCCGGTCCATGGACCACTAGCGGTCCCCAGCTTGGGCCCGGGCTCCCTGCGGCCCTCTTCCTTATGTGAGGCTCGGCGGGACGAGCCGCGCACAGGAGGAAGAGGAGGACCCACGGACGCGGGGCCGGAAGGCAGCTGGCAGCAGGCCCAGGAGAACCGGCACCCGCGTTCATGTTCCGCCAGGAGCAGCCGCTGGCCGAGGGCAGCTTTGCGCCCATGGGCTCCCTGCAGCCGGATGCCGGCAACAGCAGCTGGAACGGGACCGAGGCACCCGGAGGTGGCGCCCGGGCCACCCCTTACTCCCTGCAGGTGACACTGACTCTAGTGTGCCTGGCTGGCCTGCTCATGCTGTTCACGGTGTTTGGCAACGTGCTGGTTATTATCGCGGTGTTCACCAGTCGCGCTCTCAAAGCGCCCCAAAACCTCTTCCTGGTGTCCCTGGCCTCAGCGGACATTCTGGTGGCCACGCTGGTCATTCCCTTTTCTTTGGCCAACGAGGTTATGGGCTACTGGTACTTTGGTAAGGTGTGGTGCGAGATCTACTTGGCTCTCGACGTGCTCTTTTGCACGTCGTCCATAGTGCACCTGTGCGCCATCAGCCTTGACCGCTACTGGTCCATCACTCAGGCCATCGAGTACAACCTGAAGCGCACGCCGCGCCGCATCAAGGCCATCATTGTCACCGTGTGGGTCATCTCGGCCGTTATCTCCTTTCCGCCACTCATCTCCATAGAGAAGAAGGGCGCTGGCGGCGGGCAGCAGCCGGCCGAGCCGAGCTGCAAGATCAACGACCAGAAGTGGTATGTCATCTCGTCGTCCATCGGTTCCTTCTTCGCGCCTTGCCTCATCATGATCCTGGTCTACGTACGTATCTACCAGATCGCCAAGCGTCGCACCCGCGTGCCACCCAGTCGCCGGGGTCCGGACGCCTGTTCCGCGCCACCGGGGAGCACCGATCGCAGGCCCAACGGGCTGGGCCCGGAGCGCGGCGCGGGTCCTGCGGGCACCGAGGCCGAGCCGCTGCCCACCCAGCTTAACGGCGCCCCGGGGGAGCCCGCGCCCGCCGGGCCGCGCGACGGGGATGCGCTGGACCTAGAGGAGAGTTCATCCTCAGAGCACGCCGAGCGGCCCCCGGGGCCCCGCAGACCCGAGCGCGGCTCCCGGGCCAAGGGCAAGACCCGGCCGAGCCAGGTGAAGCCGGGGGACAGTCTGCCGCGGCGCGGGCCCGGGGCCGGGGGGCCGGGGGCTTCGGGGTCCGGGCAGGGAGAGGAGCGCGGCGGGGGCGCCAAAGCGTCGCGCTGGCGCGGGAGGCAGAACCGCGAGAAACGCTTCACCTTCGTGCTGGCGGTGGTGATCGGCGTGTTCGTGGTCTGTTGGTTCCCGTTCTTTTTCACCTACACGCTCAAAGCGGTCGGCTGCCCGGTGCCCAGCCAGCTCTTCAACTTTTTCTTCTGGTTCGGCTACTGCAACAGCTCGCTGAACCCCGTTATCTACACCATCTTCAACCACGACTTCCGCCGCGCCTTCAAGAAGATCCTCTGCCGCGGGGACAGAAAGCGCATCGTGTGAGCGCACGGGCCGTGCCCTGCTTACAGACACTGGTCCGATGCAGGCCCTGGGCTTCGAGGGGGCGCGTCCACGCATGCAGCCCCTAGCACTCTGAAACTCCCGGACCTACCTGCTTCGTGTGATACCCGGCTTGGAGGGAGCTGGGTGGCCTCTGAGACCTTTTGTTACCATGTGTAAAGTTCTGGCTGAGAGGGACACATGAGCCTTTTTGCTGGATGTTGTGGTTGTTCCCAACCCACAGCCAGTTTCCTGCTGGGCTACCCCCATCAGTATTGTTTCCTGATGATATTGTCGTCTTCTCCCCAAGTCTGACTCTCCCACAAGCACAGTACTAGAGAGGGCATGGCTGCCAAAGGGTTAATGAACCAAGGTTTCCTAAGCTCTAGCTAATTATCACTCCCCTCCTCCCGCCCCCTTAAAAATCGTTCAGGGCAGCCTTGCCTGCCCTCCCTTCCCCCCACTGTAAATATACATTATTTTTGATAGCATACTTTGGGTTCCTCAGTGTTGGCCTTGATGTGATGTTGGAGTTATGGCTGTGGAGATGCCCTCCAGTCACAGACAGTGGGCTCTCTGATCCAGACCAAGCTCCTTTACAATGCAAGCCCCTTCCTAGTCTTATTACATCGCTCTCAGTGCTTTTCAGCAGTAACTGGTGACTGTCCCCTGGACACGGACCTGCTTTGACATTTCCTGACAGGGAAGGGATTTCTGTTCATTTTCCCCTGTGCCTAACAGCATAATTGCCTTTTCCTATGTAAATATTACAGCGATGGACCAAGACAGAAGGAAATGAACCTTCTGCCTTGCATCAGCCCTGTGTATAAAGCCATTATCCGCTGAGGCACCACTTGCCCCAGTAACTCACTTTAGAACTGACTTTGCGGTTTGCCTCTCCTCTGGGGACAAGGCTTGAAGAAGAGTGTGTATGTTTCTATCTTGTATGTGTGCCGCCCCTCCCCCCAGAAAGTGCTGAGTAAGGGGAATCTTTTAGCTGCTGTTTATAGACACACGGGAGGGGAAATTATGTGGAAGAAACCGACCCGATACCGTTTGCCAAGGTAAACAGTGTGAGAAGACAAATGGGCCTGCCACACGGTACAGCGCCGGCCCCAAGAGCTCTTGGGTATCAAAGTGTTACCTCCCCTTGCTTTTCTGGCTGAGATCATGTCACTAATGAATTGCCAAAGTCAGGGAGTAGGCGGAGACTTCGTGTTTACAACCTGGTTTCTACTTATTTTAGGCGGACTGTGGAAGGCCTATGATCTGAGAAAAACTAAATGTCGGCACTTGTCGCTCATGACGGTAGATTTTTTTTTTTTTTAAATAAAAGTTTACAGATCAAATGTGAAATAAACATGGATTAAGTGGTTCTCCTGTCTGGTAATTGAGTTTTCGAGTCTTGGAACTCTGGGATTATCTGATAATACACACCTCGTGAATTGTCTTTGACCACCTGAACACTCACCCACTACCATTCACGCCTTCGATGTATGTGGGATGGTCTGCCTATTGGATGTGTTACCTTCTTTAATCTTTTCAAGAATCGGTGAGGTGAATTGAATTGTTATCCTCATTTTAATAGGTAAAGAAGCGGTGCAGAAGGCAACGGGCTTGCTTAGGGTTAATAATAATAGGTGTGTAAGTTCATTATTTTCCATTTCATCTCTGTGAAAAGTCTGTGCTCCTAACCCCAGAGTTTCCAGGTTTGTGCTGTCCACACTCCTCTGATTGTAAGCGCATTGCACACAGTGTACGATATGCACACACCCTAAAGTGTCTTTATGTCCCCAAATATGTGTATTCCTCAAAGCATATATCCATCCTAAAGTGTGCATATACAAAGTCTGGAATACACTTGAAAATGTGCATCAAAGAGTAAAATGTGCTAATATGGTAAATACTCCACAGGTTGTTATAGGCATCTAATGTATTAGTTGGCAGTTTGAATTCTCTCTAGCTAGAGGTATGCTTCCTTGTTATTTCTCTCGCCTGTCAACATCTGCCCCTTCGCTTTGGAGGCCTTTAGACTCTCACAACAGTAGTTGTGACTCTTTAATGCCAGGAGGGTCTTGGAGATCTTATGATCCCACCTAATATGGAGGTGGGCAGGTGGAAGTGGCTTGCTTTGGGTCCCATTGATGCAAATAATGGGGTCTTGGCCACAGGCTGCCCGCAGTTAGGAAGATGAGCCTCGATGAGCCCAATGCATGACTGTGGAGAAGGTTTCCTGATGCAGTCAAGTGGAGAGATCTCAGTGAGGAGCTGGGTTTGAGGGAAAAGTACAAATAACAGGATTTGGTTTTGATGGAAGAGCAAACTTTGTAAGTACAGACAGATGTCTTGTGTGCAGACTAGCTCTGCATGCTGCAGAGACGGGTGCTAAGTGCCTACTGGATGTGCTTGCAGCCTCTCGTCTACGGTGAAGGGGTATGTGCTGGGATGGAAGGTAAGTGGCCCTTGGACTAAGAAGCCTAGGGATTTTAGAGGAGGACCTTCAAGCCTACAGACAGGAGGGGAGGCAGGAGGCACTTAGCGCCAGTAACCCTTGTTCAGGGGCTTCACAAATCACCCCTAACTCCTGGCCTGTGATACCAAGATTGTCTTTCTGAGTTGATGCTGAGGTCTGCTCCCACCCTACCTCACCCAGGCTCCAATCTCTATTCTAGTGCACCCATTGCCCCAAAGGCAAACAGTGCTAGACAGTAGGCCAGTTTGGCAGGCCTCCAGGACCAGAGCTGTGTGACCTAGGAATAGAGGCATATAGACACATAGTTCGCCACTGGCTTTGTTCTGCCCTGCTAGATGAGGAAGTGTTTGCCTTTCCTCTATCCCCAGAGTTGCTGCCTAGAGGGGGAAGTGAAGAGAGAGGGGTGTGAGAAGGGTCTGGGATCTTGGCATCTCACATCCAATGCATTAGCAGAGAAGCCTTAAGCATGGGTTTGTTCAGAAGAGGAACCCATGCTGGACTGCTGGGTTTCTGAGTTCACAGCAGGGCTTGCTATTCATTTGAAAGGGCTCAAGCAGCAGTTTGTGAAGTGTATGTGGGGGTGGGGTGCGATCGAAATGGATCTTATTATAGGAGAAAAGATCGGATGATAACCCCCACCTTACCTCCCCATGGTTCCTGAGAGTCACAGTTGCTTCATGCAGCTTGCTAGATTCCTTGCTGTGAGGACAATGGGTTGGGGATGTCTTAGGACCCTCATCTTAGTCTGGGAAGTTGCACAGCCTTCTCCCACAAGGCTTGGTTCAAGGATTCAGGTGAGATGGTAATAACGTGGTCCAGGTGTTTCCTTCTCGATGACTGGATTCAATCAGCATTTGAGAGCCCAAATGTGACCTCTGCCTCTTCAGCTCCCGCACCGCCTCGCCAGAGTTCTGGAGAGCTGGCTAGTTATACATCCTCCCGGGCTTAGCTTCACCCTTGTCCTCTCTTGGACTCTGTCTGTCACCATCTAGCCCTACCACAGATTCTGTGTGCTTCAAGAGGAACCAAGAAAGAAGTCCTGGAACTGGTCCCCGCCAGATTTCAACAGCCTGTTCTTAGGGGTGGCAAGGGCAGCTCCTGACTCTATGTGGGATATCAGTTAAAAGAACTGTCTTTCTTATCCAGGAATCCAGGGTGCTGTTTTCTCTAGAGTCGGGGCTCATTGCCAGCTTGCCTGCCCTCAGAACCCCACCCTGGGTTCTGACAATCTTCAAGTGGGCTTGAGAGTCTGGAATGTAAAGAGTCCCACCTCAGCAAAGGGTGTGTCTGTAACTGGAGTCAGGTCACTGCACTGCACAGAGTTACAAACACCAGAGTTCAGGTTGGATATAGCATTGATCACTTCAACTGACAGAAATCCTGGGGTTTTAGAGTTCGATACAGAGAAGGGAATGGCTTGTTGAAAAGAAAGGAGGTGTGGGATAAAGAAGCCTGCTTTCAGGTCATAGTTTTGCTGTTGATTGGCTGTGGGACCTTGAGCATGTATGTGTGTGATTCCACGGGAATGCACGGGTGTATGCGTACTCACGTGTACTTGTATGAACGTGTCTGTGTGTGAGCATGCTTTCTGAGTGTGGAAACCCAGAAGCTGCCTCATCTGGGGTGGAAGGTCTAGACTATAGAGAGATGAGCATGGGTGTCAGAGGAGAAACTTGCAAAGGGAGGCCAAGGGGAGTGTGAGGATGGCTCACAGATCCTGTGAGGAGCCTCCTGTCAAGCTTAGAGCAGGCTCCCTGTGGCCACACAGTTGCCCTTGACCAGGGCAACAGCACTGAGCTAGGTCAGCAATGATGGATGTCGGCGTCCTGGATAGGCCAATACTAGTTCTCAGTGCCAGTTTCTTCAGCACCCATACCTTCCTGCTTTCTATGAAAGAGAAGAGTTATCCTGCTACAAGGAATTTCAGAGAAGGAGGGAGGCCAGGCTGGTGAGGCTCTTAGTGTGCTTTCCAGACCCATCAAAGTTAGAAATGTTGGTCCTCTTTGAAATTTGGACCCGAGCAAAAAAGATGATGTGCTAAGAAGGGATAAATAAAGGGAGGCTGAAGTGTTGTTTAAAAGATGCAGACAGGGTTGAGAAATGCCTCCAAGGGACACCGTTGGACGCTTTCAGCACCTTAGGCCCAAGGGAATGGGCAAGGGAGTTGCTGATCAAACTACCTAAACTCAGGCTGCAAGGTTGGTGCTGGCAGACACCACTGGTGGGGAGCTGGGAGGTGTCTAGGGGGGGCTTTAGCCATTGCCAAGCTGCCTTGAGCAGGAAGAGAAGCAGGGACTCTCTCTCATGCACCTTGATCTGCTGGTGGCATGAAGATTCAGAGTACAGGGAGCTCCCAGGATCAACCTTCCAGGGAGGGCCCAGCTCAGGGTCCATGACAGAGGCAAGTGCAGAACATAGTATCAGACCTGAAACAAAGCCAGGACTAGGCAGTGTGATAGCACTTGGGCAGATGAGCCAGAGGGAGGCGAGTGGCCTAACTCCTGCAGATTGTCCAGGGGCAAGCTGCTTAGATCACTGGGCAGCCAGCTGTAGAGAAAGCAAGCAAGCAGGCAAGCAGGCAGGCAGCAGGCAGACAGACAGGCAGGCATGCAGGCAGGCAGGCAGGCAGAAAGGCAAGCAGGCAGGAAGGCAGGAAGGCAGGAAGGCAGGAAGGCAGGAAGGCAGGAAGGCAGGAAGGCAGGAAGGCAGGAAG
>JANHMN010000003.1:179342448-179370278 GCA_030674055.1 Rhabdomys pumilio
TCCTGGGTCCTGGGTCCTGGGTCCTGGGTCCTGGGTCCTGGGTCCTGTGTCCTTTGTTCCTTTTCCCTGTGTCCTGGGTCCTGCGTCCTGGGTTCCAGCTCTGGCAAGGCCTGGAGCTCCTCGCTGACATTGCTCATGTGTGGCAGTTATGGCTGCACTCCATGCTCTCAGTGATCATCTTGACCCTCTCACTACTCACTTGCTTCCAGCTGTCATAGCGCATTCTCTGTTGTTATGGTGATCTATGACCGCTGTGATTACTTTCTCGTATGTTTTAGTTGTCTAGGCTTTAGATTTGACATTTAATATTGCCTTATGGGTACTGGTTCCTCTTGATGATAATTCTTGCTTAATGACACCAGTGCCCTGCTTTCTGTCCCAGCAACAGTGGTGAAGATCTTGGGAATTCCTCCATTGACCCAGTTTCTGGGCCTTCCTGTAGAAAGTAAGATGACTCATTTGGCTGCTTTCAGCTTTGTAGATGAAGTCTGAGCCCCTCCCGTGGCTGGGGAAAGACCATGGGAACCAAATGGAGGACACAGAATTCACGTGATCCTTTTTAGTAGGCTGTGCCTCTCACGTTCTTTATGGGGTAGGACACTTATCTTTACTTTCCTGTAAGCTTAGATTTTTTTGAAACCTACTTTAATAAAGGTTTTTAAATGCTTTAACCTCCCTGCTAGCCCACCACCCACCAGAGGTAATGGAAAGAAAAGGTTACTAGGGCAGAGGGGGATGTAGACCTGTTTAGAAATAGCTCTTTGGTGGTGATTCTAATCTTCCTTGTCAGTTCAGTTCACATGACTCAGCAGCAGTAGCTCGATATACTAGGAAACACTATACACAAATCAGCAATGACCGTTCAATCCAGAAGAAACAGTAAGGCTCTGCTAAATCTGCCCAACTCTTTGGAAACTGCAAGCCACTGGAATGTCACAAGACATTCTTTGGTGCATTTCCCTCCATGAGGTCACGATGGGTGATGATCAGTGAAGAGAGCTTGTAGTCAGTGAAGACCAGAATCAGCAAGGCCCAGAGAAGACCAGCAAAGAGTGGCAAGGTGAACCAATGCCACGGTATCATCTACCGTCTGTTTGGTTACACTTATATCCTTTCCAAACATCGCGTGTTCTCACAAGCATCTCCTCCAGCAAAACATGCCCCCTTTCCAGGCAGCTTCTAGAAGACACCACATGTCTGTTCTCAGCCAAACTTCTACATGTCTGTTTCAGCAAAATGTCCTCTGATGAGACAGTCTCCAGAGAAACATCACATGACACAACTGAGTCTCCAAAGAAACCAAAAAATGTATTTCACTTTCTTTATATCCACAGCTTTTCTTCAGTACCTCTAGAAATTGTCCACACTGGAGTAGTGGAAAAATAGCAAGATGGCTGGCTTCTCTCTGTGTGGCATCAAGGTCATGCATATAATGAAGATTATGTGCAAATAGATCCCTTGCTATAAGTCCCATGGTGCACAGCTATGGTCTGCCTACCAAGTATATTTCTTTTATAACAACACCACTTCTTGTATATGTTCAGACTGTCGTGGTTCATCTTGATTGTTGACTTAAATGGATTGAGAGACATCTAGGAAATTAGTTAAAAAAAATACATCTCTGGTTGTGCTGTCACAGTATTTCCGGAGATTAAACCATGAAGATTCTGTCCCAATATCCATTTATAAATTCAGAATCTATGCATATCATTGGTTGGTGGAATTGTAAAAGGCAGGCTCTTGTGGAAGAAAAAGAGTTGTTTAGGGAATGTCCTTGAAGGATATATCTTGACCTGGCTTCTTTCTGCTACTCCTCTTTGCTTCCAGGGTACCACGAGCTGAGCAATGCTTGTTTGCTATGCCCTCTCTGCTACAACGATGCCCCACTACAAGCCTGAAAACAATCGAGTCAGCCCACCATGTGCCACAAACTCTGAAACCATGGTCTAAAACAAGCCTTTTTTTTCCTTTAAGTTTTTATCAGGTGATTCACACAGTGAAAAAAGATGAAAGTTCTGACAAACACAGACACTGACAAACCAACACTCTCTCAGTCCATGAGTTTGGGATGGGCTTCATGGTAGCCTAAGAAGCTACATCCAGGCTGGTAGCCAGTGAGTTCCCAACCCTGACCACAGTGATTAGGTAATGAGATGCCAAAGGCTGGCTGGGATTGTTAGGAGGGAGAGAGAGCAGATGTTCTTTGCTGATATCTATGTTGAGCATACCCATCATCTGAAGCCATCATGGGGATGATAGAACTCTGACAGAGGAAAGAAACACATTTTAACAATACTGATGGAGCCCCAAGTCTGATTGTGTGTGAAGTGTGACCTATCCCTAATTTAAAAAGGTCTGTGAGATGATAACTTCCCTTTCTTTTACTTGAACTGATCTAAATTAGGTCCCCAGTCACTTGCAACCAAGAAACCTCTGGCAGATATTGCCCCACTGTTACTAATCAGCTGGAGTCTGTTTCTCTGTTCAGACACTGTGATCAGATGCGAAGAGTCACTTTTACTGTTGGCAGACCAGTGTCTCTGAGTGTCTCTGAGAGTCAAAGGCTTATAGCTCTGAGACTTCAGGGCTAGAGGCTCATGGCCCCAGGCTGCATAGATCAGGGACTTTGGCTCTCTGTGCTCATGTTGGAGGTTTTGATTTCTAGTTGTCTGGTACTTCAAGCTACTATAATTTTCCATTCCTAGTAGCAAATAGTAGTATTGGCAGCCGAGGATAGCTAGTGCTGTAGTACCTAGGCCTCGAGTATCAGATCATGGCTCCTATTATTGCTATTGTTATATTTTCTGCCCCTAGGGCTTGTCAACTCCTTTATAACTCTTCTAGCAAGTAGAGACTTGACTCTCTCATCTTTGGCACTTCATAACTGTTTGTCTTCTCTGTACATCTGCTACCAGTTACCTTTGCCCACTCTGCTCCCGACCACCTCTGCCCTTGCTTGCCTTCTGGATTAATTAGCACTTTTTGGAGAGGCTTAGGTGTTTGCTCAAGTGCTGCTGGTTCTTATATTTTGATCAACTTGCTACGCTAAGGTCTTTGAACATGTCTGTGGCACATCGATCCAAGATCAAACATGCTACCCTTTAGCAGTCATAAGGGAGAGTGTTTGATAGAGTTATTTAATACAATTCAGGAGGAATTTGTAGCCATCTGCCAATTACTGGATTATGTAGGAGACAGAAGATCCTTAGTCATCTGGGTCTTCAATTCCCAGACTCAGTTTACCCTTCCTGTGTTTCTGCAGAGGACAGACTAGCGGTTTTCACAGATGGTTCCTGATTTCAAAAATGATCTAATAGTTACAATCATTAGAAAAATGGCTTAAAGAATGCCCAGAACAGGACCTATGGCTTCCTAGTGATTGGTTTTATGGTAAAACTTAGGAATGGGTTCAAGATTGTTGAAATAAGTTTGGAGTGAATTTTCCATCTAGTTGTGATACAGACCAGATGAGCTGACAACATGTGTCACTGGAGCTACCAGATTTCTGCAGGTATGCTCTGTTTTTTTGCATGCCTAGAGAAAATCAGCTTTCAAAACCATGACATAACAATTGGCTAGCATGTCCTCTCACACCAATAATTCCCATGGATTTTCTGTGTGGGTCTTTGGTTTCTGTGAAAAAGTAAAGAATTTTTGTGGTTCTGAGTTGAGCTCTGAGATCTGAACATTGTGTTGCATGTTAAGTTGTGCGGTGTAAGAGAGAGTCACATCTGGGGATCTATTTTTCTTGTCTTCTCCAGGTACATGGGATATCACCAGCTTGCACAATTTGTCCATCTTCACTTTCCATTTATGACCTACCTGTACTGCTCAAACACAGCACCTTAGAGGAGGAGCTCAGGAATCTCTTCTTACCATATTAGTTGATAATTTTTTCTTTTTCTCTATCTCTCTCTTCCCTTTTTTCTAAAATCCCATCTCACTCTCCAACTGAAGTCTAGCATGGCACTCAGAATAGGTGTTTTCTATGGTCTTGTTGACCTTAGGGCTTTTATTGTCAGGTAGATTTGGGTAGCCAATGGGTTTGAGATTATGTTAGAAAAATTATGTTCAGAAGAATGGAGAGTTTAATAACATCAACATGTTGGCAGCCAAAGTACATGGTTTGAACCTGAAAATGGACCCCTAGACAGGATTATTAAATTAACAGGCTGGCAAGCCAAGGACGGGTAAGATTCTGCACAGAGCCTTACCAACCTAAGACAGAAATGCACTGCTTTGGATGATGCACATTCCATGATGGGTAAGGAAGGCATTCTTGTCAGAACAACCTAAGACAGGCTCAATCTTGTTAATTAAATAAAAAAAGGGGAAGAGGCGGAGAGCCTTTGGGGCTGCTTGGCAAGAATCTGACATGGACCAAGGACAAGGAAAGGGCTGCTTGGCATGAATATGACATTGGCCAAGGACAAGGAAGTAGGCTTCAGGCAGGAATCTGACATTAGGCTAGAACAAAGAAGTAATCTCAGTTAGGAATCTAAATATTAGGCTAGAACAAAGAAGTAATCTCAGTTAGGAATCTAAATATTAGGCTAGAACAAAGAAGTAATTTCAGACAGGAATCTAAATTTTAGGCTAGAACAAGGAAGTAGGCTTCAGACACGAAAATGACCTTGGGCTAGGACAGGGAAGTAGGCTCAGATACTTTGGTCATCCTGATAAGCCCTTAGAAACAGTGATCACGGGGGTGTTCACATAATTGGGTTTAATGCCTTGCTTTTTCTTTGACTATTTGTGTTTATTGTCTTGCTTGTTCCTTGACTATTTGCATCTATTGTATTGCTTGACCCTCAACCTGGAACTGACCTTAGTACATGCATGTAATCAAAATGGTATAAAAGCATAAAGGAGGAGGGGTGGTGGGATGGGGTTCTAGGGAGGGAAAATGGGGAAAGGGGATGACATCTGTATTGTAAATAAATAAAATATCCAATAAAGAATTAAAAAAAAAAAAAGAATAGAGAGGATTCCAAGAAGAGATTCTGGAACCCCAATCTTTTGTTCAATGAGAGTTCATGACTCCACGGACCCTCAAACAGGATGCTCTTGGCTTTACAACTTGAGTTAGAGACTTGGAAACAGAGGTGACCACATCCCCCTAAGCAAGGAGAATTGCCATGCTACTTTGAGGTGCTTCCCCTGGGCAGACCTGGTAGGTGGTCTGTGTTCTGACACACAGACTATGAAGGACTTGGAGTTATGGTAAAGGACTTGCCATTGTCCTTCCTTCCTGTGTGCCTATCAAGGGAATCTAGGTTTGATCTATGACTCCCTCCCACTGTCTGCAATCTTACTGAATCTTGTGGATGCAGCAATCTTATGATCCAGCCCTGTTCCCAAAGAGCTACACTGACCTGGGGCTCCACCCTGACCCCTTTCACTATAGCTTGACTGCTACCCATTCCCAGGAACCATAGTCCTGGGAACACTGGCGTCATGATCTGTTATTGATCAAGAAGGAAACTCATGGATCATCTGATGAACATCTCTGTTCCTTTGGCCAATCCAGAGATGACTGGAGAACTGGGAGACTGGAGTCCATTGCATGCTGAATCCCAGAGAGAGGGAGGGAGGGAGGGATAGAGGAAGGGAGTGAGGGAAGGAGAGAGAGAGATTGCTAAGATAGCACAGGAAGAGAGGATCAACCACAGTGGACAGTGACTGAAAGCATGTCCTCTCTGCTGCCCGTATGTAGTCTATGAGCTTAGGAGCTGGAGTTAAGTACAGAGGAGTGTCCAGTACTTCTCCCCTCCAGAGGGACATTGAGAAAAAAAAGCCAATGTTATTGGGTATCATTGTAGCATTCAGAAAGGAGGTCATAGACCGTGAGCCAAACTCCTGGGTCCATGAAATAGGCAGTGGTCTTCTTTTCATACATTATCTGTATGATGACATCATCTCCTCATTCTCAGTCTCAGCTTACTCATCTGGAAAATGGGTATTCTGCTTCCCCTTCTGTGGGTAAGTCTAAGGAGAAGGCTGTACCATGTAAACAGTCTGTGTCTTGCCATGGCAATGACAGAACAAAAGGTATGTATACTAAAGTGCTGTGGGTCTGAACAGGTACAGGGTAGACAGGAAGGGCACTCTGAGGAGGTTCAGCATGATTTTATGGTGATGGATGTCAGAGCAGCTGGAGTGGATGGAAAACCCAGATGAGGGCACAAGTCTCATGGCCTCAGGCTTGTTCAGTCACTTATCCCTGTTCCCAGACTGGTCCCAGACTACAGCGGTAGTGATAGGCTCTTAGACTTCCAGATGTGACATACTTACAGAGGTAGCATTTGGGCACATGGGAGGGAACCTCAGCCTCTGGTACTGTCTATGTTTCCACCACCCCTTGGTGGTGCATGGTGCAGCTAATGAGAAATAACAACGGCCTTGCTTGCATGACCTAATATAGCCTGGCATTCAAGCTCGGACCAGGACGCAAGTGGAGGCTGTTAACTGAAACCACAGAATCAATCTGATGATGGCAGAGAGCCTGCTGCAATCCTGAAGTCAAGGCACAGCTCACAGAGCTGGCAAAAGGTCTCTGGGGGTCTCTTTCAAGTTTCTCAGTATGGGTGGGATGGAGTCCTGGCTGAGGGCACCCTCTGCAGAGCCTGCTCTGCTTTTCCACGCAGGCCAACATCAGGTTGGCTGGTCCACTGAGCAAGACAGTGGTTGGTTAATGTCACTAGAGCTATGCTTCTCAACCCGTGGGTTGTGACCCCTTTAGGGGTCAAATGACCCTTCCACAGGGGTCGCCTAAGACTATTCGAATATCAGATATTTACGTTATGATTTATAACAGTAGCAAACTTACAGTTACGAAGTAGCAACAGAAATAGTTTTACGGCTGGGGGTCCCCACAGCATGAGGGACTGTATTAAATGGTCGCAGCATGAGGAAGTTTGAGAACCACTGCTCTAGCTGCTGTTAAGTGTCACCACTCTGAAGTTGGGGAGTGGTGGCCACCAGAGACCTAGGTCCTCAGAGAAGAACTTCATTGTCACCACAGGGCATCTGTCAGTGCCTCGAAACGCCATAAATGCCACTATTCTGACCTCTTGGAAAGCAAAGTTCTCCAGTTTCCCAGGCCCAGGTCCTGTAAGTGCCTGGGCTGCCTCAGATCTGCCCCTAATGGAATCCCTGGGAGTTGAAGAGGTAGATGGTGGAAAAGGAGAAAAAGGCGCTCAGTCAGGACAGATTTCCAAGGTGACCAACTAATGTCTGTGTGCCTCAGACTGTCCAGGTTTGGGCATTAAAAGCCCCAGATTCCAGAACCTGTTTCATGGCAGTGAGGACCGGTATGGGAGGCCATTGTAACTCATCTCCAACACTCTTACCCAGTCGTACTTCATCAACCCCCCTAATTATACCCTACCCCACCCCATTGTCCTCCCCACAATCTTACTGTACCTCGTTAACTCCTTGTCCCCTCTATCTGCCCCTCCCAGGAGTCCAGTGAGCTTCCTGGACTGCACTAAGTGGCATCCACAGCTGTCGTGTTACCATGTGGCAGAGCTGGGACTTGAACCCAAGTTCTTTGGTCCAGTCTCTGTTTCTCTACTTGCTCCACAGGCAAGTCTCTCCAATGGATTTGTCCCACAATTCCCCTGGGTAAAAGTGATGGGAAAGCATGAGAAAGAGGGAAAGGGAGATCTGCTCTATCTCGGAGGAACCAAGAAATAAGACCCTTTAGTCTGTCTCAGGTCTGCGGGAGCTCACCAGAGCAAAGATGGCCACTGCCCCCAGATGGCCTGGCTATTCTGCCTGGGAAAACACGGAGGCTTAAGTACCACTTGGTACCACGTACGGGCACATGCCAATGCTGGACAAACTAGAGTGTGGCTTGAGAGGATCTCTCTCTCTCATTAATTTATGGTCTCGTGTATTATGTATTGACTGGAGTTTCTCCATTTCTCCCCCTCCCTTCCCCTCCCTCCCCTACCCCTTCCTTCTCCATCCACTCCTCCTCAGTTTCCCTTCAGAAAAGGGAAGACCCTCAGGGATATCAACCAAACATGACATCAAGTTCCAGTAAGACTAGGCATCTTCCCTCAAATTAGGGCTGGGCAAGGCAACCCAGTAGGAGGACAAGTGTCCCCAGAGCAGGCAAAACCATCAGAAGCAGCCCATGATGCATCTATTAGAAGTCTCACAAAGATACCTATAACATATATACAGAGGGCCTAGGCTAGACCCATGCAGGCGCCCTGATCGTCAGTTCAGTCTCGGTGAGCTCCTCTGAGTCCAGGTTTGTTGACTCTGTGGGGTTTCTTGTGTATTCTCAACCCTTTGGTTCCTACAGTCCTTCCTCCTCTCTCCAGCAGGATTCCCTGAATCCCACTAATGCTCAGCCGTGGGTCTCTGCGTCTGTTTCCAGTGGTTGCTGGGTGAAGTTCTCTAGTTCTCTGACGACAGTCGGGCTGGGCATCAGTCTCCGAGTACAGCAGAATATCATTAGGAGTTACTTCACTGACTTTTTTTTTCCAATCTGTTTGGTTCTATCCCGGCCTCTGGTTTCTAGTCCTCCGGGCAGTGTCACCGGTGCGCTCTCTCTCGTTGCAGGGGTCTCAAGCTGGACCAGTCACTGTTTGGCCACTCTCACAATTTCTGTACCACCTTTACCCCAGCACATCATTCTGGTAGGACAAACTGTAAGTCAGAGGTTATGTGGCTGGGCTGGTGTCCCAAACCTTCCATTGGAAGTCTTGCTTGGTTATAGGAGACGGCCATTACAGGCTCTGTATCTCCAGTCACTAGGAGTCTTAGCTAGGGTCGCCCTAACAGAGTCCTGGGAGTTTGCATTGGACTAGGTTCTACCTTGCTGTTGAATTGCCCTCCAATTCCAGTTGTTTCTCCCAGTACTCTCTCACTCTGTCCTCTCCCCACCCCACCCCCAGTCCACCCATCCCCATCCCCCCAGTCCATCCATCCCCCCAGTCCACCCATCTCCCCAGTCCACATGCAGTGTCTATTCCATTTACTCTCACTTCTCTTAATGAATATACTTACATAAGAAATACTCCCTGTTCTTACCACGATGTCCCCTTGTTCGGAGTTCACACTTCTATCATTTACTTTCTTTCACCCAGACACCCCTGTTCCAGTCACTGCTCGGGTCTCAAGTACACATGCACCTCAGTAAGTCCCTTTGCATTGCTCACTTAACCACATGACTCTTATGCCCATTTTACAGATGAGGAACTGAGTGGTTGCCAGCACCTGCTGAAGGGCATGTGGCTTTCACTCACAAGGCTCCCAGAGCTCTCCGGCTGGAACACTCATCCTGCGGCTGGATGACCCAGCCTCCCTGTGTGTTTCTTTGATAAACTGAATCCCAGGGAGGGCTGGGCTCGTCCACCGGATAAGCCTGACTCCTGTCGTTCAGAAAGGTCCCGGTGGGTGAACACTTCCTTAGTTGAATAAGTGAATGAGTTGGTGGATGAGTCACTAAAGAGCCCCCAGGACCACTGGGGATCAGAGATGGCAGTACTTGGACATAGAGTTCTTAGGCATAGACAGATTCAGAGGAGATTTCATGCTAGCAGAGGTGTCTGTCTTAGACACCCCTTCCCTACTGCAAATTCCCCTCTGGTGGTGAGGGGCTTTGGGGAGAAAGTTTGAGAAAGGTTGCCTTGAAAGTGGCTGGAACTCGGGATGTGGGCAACTCAGCCTGAGCAGAGGCAGGGATGGGCATGCGCATTCCTTCTCCTTGCTGTCAGTTCCGGAACAGCAGCGGGTCAGGGTGCCTGCCTCTGAGGGACACATAGCTGTTGGAAAAAATGCCTTGCTGCTGAAGCACTACTCCAGCCTCGTGAAAAGCCTCATGCTATTTTTAGTATAATTAGAAAAAAGAGCCATCTCCTTTCCCCCACCAGACAATTCATTGTTGATCTCTGCTTTAAAACGCCTGTGTTTCCCTTAACTGAGTGGCATCAGTCAGCCACGGGATGGAGCCCCCATTCCCTCTCTGTTCTCTGTTTATGTCACTGTTCACATGGGCGAGTCATAGCTTGTTTCCGTTTGGGGGCCTGGATAACCTGGATTTGTTGTGTGATGATGAGATCATGTGGGATCTGACATTAGTAAAAGATCGGGGTTCCAGGAATCGGAACTGGGCGTGGCTGGGGATCTACAACTGTTGTATGCGTTTGTGATTTCAACTGGCCTTGGTACATCAGACTTGGCAATGCTGTGTCCAGCCACCAGACAGAAATGTAGCAATGGAAGGGGCATAATTTAACTCACGGTTTCAGGGGGCTTGAGCCACAGGTTCTAGGACCCATGTCCTGAGGTGGAACATGATGACATGATGACATAATAACTTGTGGCAGAGGAGGCTGCTTACCTCACAGTGTGTGCAGAAAACAGACAGCCAAGAAGGAATGGGGAGGCAAGTCTACCTTCATTTATTTCTTTTTAGATTTTTATTTTATGTGTACGGGTGTTCTTCTGGAATGTGTGTCTATGTACCAGCTGCATGCTGGTGTCTGCAGGAGGCAGAAAATGGCATCAGACTCAAGTTACAGACTGTTGCGACTCACCACGTGGGAGTCTTAATCTCGGAGTCATCTCTTCAGCCCAGGCAAGTTTAAATTCAAAGTCATGCTTCCAGTGACTTACTTCCTCTAGCTAGGTCCTCTCTCTCAAAGCTTCCAACGCCATCTGAAGCAGCACCGCCAGCTGTCGACGAAGCATTGAACACCTGAGCCTGTTGGGAACAGTTCATATGCACATTATACGACACTGGCTGATGGGCTGATGGAGCACTTCCTCCCTGAAACCTCACAAGCTTCCTGATGCATGATGGGAAAGTGTGGGAACTTCAGGCCTCTTGTTCTCTCCTGCAGTACACTCCTCCCCAAAAGCCTGCAGTTACTGTAACAGTCCCCATTTTACAGAGAAGGAAACTGAGTATTGGGTAAAAAACTCAGTCCCCTATCAGCTGGAGACCCTGAAGGTCTTAAAGGACTTCCTGTAGTTGTGTCTGAGGCCACACTGATTAGATCTTTTCTCGATGGTGTGGGTCTTTGTGCCAGGAATGTCAGGCCTCACAGACGATGGTGGGTGTCGTATGTGGGAGCTGATTTCTTCCTCTGGCTTGGTGCCAGGTTCAAAGTATTTTATGGTCATAACCACTTGGAGCTTTGCACAGGGAATCAAATAGCAAACAGGTAGCTGTCTATGGCACCCTGCCAGGGAAGGAGGGATAGTTACCGGAGGGAAACTCCTTTATCCTGCACCATGCAGGCTGGGATTAAGTGATGATGACCCGTCTACCCCCCCACCTGATAAAGATTTCCTTCTGCTCTCTCAGATGGGGCTGAGGCAGGAGAAGGAAGTTCAGGCCTGGACAGAGGTCAAGAGACGGGAAGATCAAAAGACTCTGGTGGTGTTTGCTCATCCTGGTGCCTGCCAGAAGCTGAGTAGAGACAACAGGAACATAGAGCTGCATTCTCTGTGGCACTAGGCCCTGCTGCCATTCTGGATTCACCAGCTGGGGTAGGACAGAAGGAGATACTCAGCTCTTTCCCAGCTAGGACAAAACTCGCGTTGGTGGATAGACCGGGAGTCTGTCCTCTCCATCTCTTTAGGAATCCCAACTTGACTTCTTGTCTGTATCAGACTCCACCTTTCTCTTTGTGCAGGTGACAGTGGGAAGCAGAAGGCCAACACTGCGGTGGGTGAGCCTTGAAACTGCTTATATTTTCTGGGGTATGGTGGACAGACTGGTGACAATATTTTTCTTTTGAATTGGAGTGAAATTAATCCCAAGCTCCCCTCCCCCTGTATCTACTTTGAATTCTACTTTTTTGGAACCTTTACACGAATCTTATGTTGTTTAGTTTAGACTAATGTCAATATTGGCTTTATTTCCCTGGGGCAAGGATGGAAAACAGCCTTCACTTGGTGTGCTACCTTAGAGATGGTGCCCACCTTGAATGAAATCTGTGGCTAAGACTAGACTCAACAGAAAATAGTGCTAGCATTGATCAGCAATGCCTGCCCCATTGGGAGATAAAAGGAAGGGTGCCCATGTTGTGCTCTATTTGGGGGAATGAGTTAAATGTCCTCATTCCTACCTACCCAGTTTGTGGTCAGTAAATGTGTAAAATACAGTATCTGTTCTCTCTTCTAGGGGTCCAGTATCTACCATATTGCCTTATTCCTTCCACAGCGGGCTAGCTTTCACTCAGCTTCTGAAGTGGATTTCCTTTAACAAGGACACAGTTTTGCAGCCAGCTATGCATGTAGTCATTCAAGGTCTGAACCCCCTACCCCTTCTGTTTTTCTCTTTTTTCATCAGCACATATATGTTAGAGTTCAGGCATGATAACCTCTTTCTTGTGATGCCCTGGATTCTGTGCTGCTTTCTCCCCTTTGCCTCCAGAGGCGCTGGTTCCGGTGTCTGAAACGTCTCTCCCAGTTCCCTTTCACCTAAGACCCAGCTAACCCATCACTTCCTTGGCGGGGTCTTTGTTTCTGTCTCCAGGTCATCTGCACCTGTATCATCTGTTTCCTTGGGGCATTCTGTTTATGTCTCCATCATTGCCTGTGGCCCTATGGACAGAAAAGTAAAGACACTGAGAGAGGTTTCCCAATAGGTCATCACCTAGTAGAAGGCAGCGATGGTGTGTGACACGGTAGCCTGACAGGGCCCCTGGTTCTCTGAAGGGGGCACTTAAGGTTTTCTCTGAATCCCTGTGAAGATGAACAAATCTGGGAAAACACTGTAAAATGACTTGAAAAACATTTTGTTTTAGAGTTTCATTTTAGATCCGGGACTGACCTGAAACTTTCTGTGCAGCATAGGTTAGCTTCCAGTTTGTCCATCCTCCTGCCACTGCTCCCAAGTGCTGGGATTACAGGTATGTGCCACCACACCCCAGACTTAAGTGGCTTGATGTTTGGTTTCAGCTTGTCATGGTTATGGCTTAGCAGGCAGCTGTGGTGAAAGCCGAGGAGCATGTGACTGAATGTTCCTCAGAAACCTCACAGAGGCCAGGGTGAAACGATGTTTTCTGAGCTGAGGTGGCTTCTCCATGTAGGAAGCCTGGAGTCGGGGCAGTGGAACGAGCCAAGCACTGCTCTGGAAGGCAATGCTGAGGTGACAAAAGAGGTTAGAGAGGATCTGTTGCTGGAGATTTGGGGGACACAGATGGCTACACAGAAGAACAGCTCAAGTTGGGTCTTGAAGGAAGGGTGGGGAGGCTGTTCCAGGCGTGGATCAGGCGTGGATCGGCACGTGTCTGCCGTGGACCACACTTAACCTTCAGAGAAGAATCTCTTACATGTTCCTCAGCTGGGTCTTCAGCTTGTGTGGGTGATGGTAGCCATATGAGGGGTCACTGGGCTTCCCTCTTTTTTTTCCCTTAGTAACTGTTGACTGTGTGATACAGGATATAATCCAGTGATGACTCAGGCCAGAGTTTTCTCAGGGACTTGTCTCTACTCCTGTCTTATCCTCCTATCCTACCAGCTGAAAAAGCACAGGAGGGAGGCTCTGGTGAGACACTCTTCTGTGGCTGTGATGAAATATCTGAGAACAAGAGCCTGAGAACAAGAGCATAATGTATAGAGAATAGAAGCTTATTTGGCTTATGGTCCTGAAGCTGGGGAGTTCAGGAGTGTGACAGAGGTGGTGATTGTCTCCGAGGGCCTTCCCTGAAAGCATAATATATTTATTAACTTTTTGAGTTTACAATTGCATACTGCATTCATTCTCACCCTTCCCATGCCCACTCCTTACCCCCATCTCCTTCTAACTTTATGTCTTTTTTCACTTTTCAAATAGCCCGCTGAGTCTGATAGGAGCATGGCCACACCCTTAAAGGGACTGGAGTCTCCCTGGAGCCTTCTTTTACTTTGGCCTGTGGTGGGAGGAATGAATTTGCTTTCATAACAAAAGCACTCCTATAATAACCTACAAAGCCACAAGTCCATGAATGGATGAATTTGTTTCTCAGGGAAGAGCGCAATCATTCCCCAAAAGGTCTCAACTCTCAACACTGCATTGGAGGTGAAATGCCTATATATGAACTTTTGGGGAACCATGGTAGAGGGTAACCCATCCTTGTGAAGGTACCATTGTTGTCCAGTATCTAGCTCATAACTAGGTGGGTCAAACAGGGAGTTTGTACACACAGGGGGAAGGGGTATCATGAGCTTCCCCAGAGCTAGCGCACACAGAGAGGAGAAGGAGCTCAGGCTACCCCAAATATCCCCAGGAACTATATCTCCCCAACAGCAGATCTGGATTAGATACTTCACAGGGACAAAGAAGCACAACCCACCCCCTCGGGCCCTAAGCACCTCCTCCCTGGAGGAAGGAGACTTTCTCATAGCATCTCCTATATGAAAGCAAGTTTTTTTTTTCTCTTACCACTCACCCTACTCTGGTCTAACTGAGACCATTCTGGGCATCTGACACAAGCCCTGGTGTGCATCTCCTCTGTATGCTCAGGGTTTGCTGGAGAGATGAGACCAACATTTGGGAGTCAACTGATGCTTTGGATATATCTCAGCAGACATACTGATAACTAATGAAACACCATGACCAAAGGCAACTCAGGAGGAAAGGGTTTGCTTCACTCACAGTTCCAGAGGATAGCTCATCATCAAAAGCAGTGAAGGCAGGAGCTCAGGGAGGCCATGGAGGGGTGCCGCTTACTGCCTTGATCTCCATGGCTGCCCAGTCGGCTTTCTTATGGCTCCCAGGACCTCCAGCCCAGGGATAGCACCACCACAGTGGACTGAGCTCTCCCCCATCAAGCGATACTTAAGATAATACCCTATGGAGGCATTTCCTCACTTTCGGCTCCCTCCTCTGGGTTGATTCTAGCTGTATTGACAAAACCCAGGCAGGATGCATGTCCTCATCAAATTGTGCAAAAGAAGTTTCTGCCTGATACCAAGTTTTGCCAGAGCTGAGTCCTTTAGCTATGCTGTCAAACTGGGCTGCCCATGGGAATATAATGTAAGCCATACACCTAACTTTAAATTTTCTAGTAGCCTTTAAAAACATAAAAAAAAAAACCAAGTAAACCTCATATGATATCTTTTATTTTATCCAAGCACTCCAAAATTCTTTCATTTCAATCTATAATAACAGTATTTTACTTAAATTTCCTTGTCACTATAACAAAATATATGGCAAAGGCAACTCTAGGTTATTATGGCCTTGCAGTGTCAGAGGTGCTGGTCCCTTATGGGAAGGTGCGTGAAGGCAGAGCAGTTTCCATCCTGATGGCGGAAGCAGAATAAGAGGATGCCAACAGTAGGCTCTCAGACACCAGCTATGGTAGGACACAGGGCTGGGGACATAGCTGAGTGATACAACTTTTGCTTAGCATGTGCAAGGCTCCGAGGTCAGTCCCAGATCAACCAATCAAACCAGAAAACAGGAACAGAGCAGAGTCACATACCTCTGATCTCCTCAGGGGCTGTTCTAGTCATCCGGTTCGGGTCAGAGGCTCTGGGTTTATTTGAATCTGGAAGGATCTGTTGAGGACTGATACATTGTTCTATAATAAGAACAAGCTGAAATATTGCTACTCTGTTTCACAGGTGAAGACAGTAAGATCAAGAGACACTAGGTCCAGCAGTGGATGAAATGATTGGTTGGGTCAGGGACCATGTCACTGGAGGATAAAAGCCAAGAAGACAAAGTGCAGGATATCTCGTGTGTGGTGTCTTTCATTTGGCAAACTTCTTTTTATTATTATTATTATTATTAAATTTTTTATTGGGTATTATATTTACATTTTAGATTTTATCCCCTTACCCCACTTCCCCTCACCACCCAGAAAACTCCTATCCCATCCCCCCTCCTCATGCTTCTATGAGCCTGTGCCCCCACCTACCCCCGCCCTCACTACCCCCTCCCCACCCTCACATTCCCTGCCACTCTGTGTTCATTTTTCATGGGACCAAGAATCTCCTCTCCCACCTATGCCTGACAAGACCATCCTCCCCTACATATACAGCTGGAGTCATGGGCCCCTCCCTATGTGCTCCCAGGCTGGTGGTTTAGACCCTGGGAGCTCTGGTTGATTGGTATTGTTCATTTGACAAACTTCTGTTGTGAGCAAATCTGGGTTTTATTAGATACCCTAGAAGGGATGGTGTCCAGAGAAAAGAGCCCCAGCCTTGCTTCCTTCCTTTCCTTGCAGGTGATATCTCCTGCCGTTCAGAAAGCCGTCAGAGAAGCCGTTGTGTGTGATGCCGAGTATGTCCTCAGTTCTTGGTGAGATTGATGGGTGGCTCCTAACACAGCCAAGATAGGGGAGGGCCTCTTTCCGAGGGCTGCTGGGCCTAATGGGGTTTCACTCAGAACCCTTCAGGGCCCATCTCCTTGTAGCCCTTGACTTAACTTCTCTCCCTTTTCTCTGCTTTGAAAGCAGATCCCAGAATTCATTTGCCCGTTTACTCATCTAAAATATATTGAGCACCAACTGTTTGCAAGGCACTTGTTCCACCAAGGTGAGCAGAGTAAATACGGAGTTTGCGTCTATGAGCTTCTTGTTCAAGATAGCGAGCGGTTAATCAAACACACACACAAACATGCAATTTCAGCTGTAATCTCTGCCTGCCCGTGAGAGCCGTATCAGAGGGAAGTCCAGCTGATTTGACACGGGTAAATGTTTTAAATTGGCAATTGGTATCTCTAAGGCTTCCCGGGTGTTTCTGAGAGCTGGCAGGATGGAGAACCGCCATGGAGGATGAATCGTGGAGTAGGGGCAAGGAGGTAGAGGCTGTGGGTTCTGCTTCTGGGTATCCTGCAGTTTCCTGTTTCTGGAATCGCATAGGGACATTTTGATACAGACCCAAAAGAAAAAAAAAATAATGCTGCTTGTGTTTGCATGCAACACACCCGGAGGTCGGTTATCTTTGCCCCCTTCCACTTCAACAGTCCCCAGTCTCAGTACGGGATCTGAGGTAGGAGTAGGCTGAATGAAGATGGAGGAACACTGTCCTTCCATACTGTTTGGTAGGCCGTGAAAGAAGCTGAAAACATAGCATCCGATTTTAAAAGTTTTAATGTTTGAGTAGGTAAGATAGTTACATGACTTCAATAAAAATGCTCAGAGGCTTGGGACATAGCTCAGTGGGTTGTTTTGGAAGCACCAGAACAAGAATTCCACCCTAGAGTTGGAGTGAAAAGTTGGTGGGGTGGGGCATGCACTGGTAATTCATGCTGGGAAAGGTAGAGCAGGCAGATCCCTGGGGTTTGCTGGCCAATCAACCTCACAGGCTCAGAGAGAGAGCTGTGCAGGTAAACCATATGCCCTGAAAGGTTCTAAAGGAGACCCCATAGGGCCCAGCATTCCTCAGAGAGAGGCCCTCCCCTATCTTGGCTGTGTTATTATGTCTGTGGTGGAATGACATCTAAGTTTGACCTCTGGCTTCCACACCTGTGTATACGTGTGTACATGTGTACACATGTACCTTATAACACACAGTCCCCTTCTCTTGGAACAAGGCAACCCTCAAAAAGATTTAGAGTTTAAAAAAAAAATTTCCCCATCCAATTTCCCTCCACGTATTCACTGCCTCACAGGGTCAAAAGGAAAACATGTTTATTTGTTCATTTAGTTTCCTTTGAAAAGACAAGTAAATGAAGAGAAAAATCTCCTCTGTCCCCAGTTATTTTTATAAAGCGAAGGATGGTTATACACACCGGCCCCCACTTTCCTTTAAAGACTATGTATCTTGGAGCGCTTTCTGCGGGCGTGCATGAAGCTTCCCCATTCTTCAGGTTTCCAAGCAGCCGAGCAACTCTTTGTTTTGTGGGTGAACCACAAGCTCATAATTTACTTCACTACCCTGGTTGGTGAAAGCTTGTCTGTTTTCCCGACTCTGCTGTAATAGATTACACTGTAGTAAACCACCTTGTAAACAGTCACTTAAGTCATAGCCAAGTCTATCCTAGGGAGGGTCTCAGAATGGGGTTGCAGGGTGAAGTCTATGTGCTCACTGCCATGTGGAGAGAAGTCACTAGCCTGCATTCTCTGGGGCTTCCTAGCTGCCTATGTCCCATACCCTGCTTTTCTATAGCCTCTCCAGAGAGGCAAGTTTGGCCGGTGGAGGACTTGCTAGCCACGAGACACAATGTATTTCGGTGTCAGTTTCACTTGCATCTTGCTTATTAGGAACACAGCTGAGCATCTTTCCATATCCCAAAGAGTCATTTGCCAATCTTGTTTCTATTCGCTCATTTGGGTCGTTTTTCTCTTTCTGCTATTGTAAAAGTTTGCACGTCTTAGAGAGATCAGCCCTCAGTCTGTGAAATGGCTTAGATAGAGTCCCCCTGGATTTGTCTTGTCATTTTTCCATGTGAAATTTTACATTTTTTTTGTACGTGTGTATGTGCACACGAATGAGAGACCTTGAAGCCCATTCCTCAGCCATCAATGACTTTTTCTATTTTTAGGTCGGGAAGGGCTTCTTATGGTTTCTTAGGTGCCAGCAGCTTACCGAGCCCCAGGATCTGCCTGACCCACCTTTTCAGTCCTGGGATTAGCAGTGTATCCCATTATGCCCCGCCTTAGCATTTTAATGACTAAGCCCAGAAGTTTTAATTTTTATCAGCCAAGACAATCTATGTTTTATTTTTTTACGACTTCTGTAATTTGATCCTCAGAGATGGTGATCACGGCTGGATCGGAGTTTCACCGTTTTCTTCCAGTCTTTTATAATCCTTAACATTTTGGTTTTAAAGCTCTGGTCGCTTTGGAATTTATCTTGATATGTGGACCCTACATTGTCTTTTCTCTAGATGGTCACCCTGATAGAACTATACACTTACTGGTTCCTCCACATTCCCCTCCACTGACCTGGGAGGCCACATTTATCACACACCCAGTCCCCCTGCCCCCAACCTGACAGCTGGGTCTATTTCTCACACTTTGTGTCTCATTGGGATGTTACTCTGGGCATTTTAGCCACAGGCTGGCTTAATTGCTGGAGCTTGATAGCACACATCTTTCCATAGTTCTTCAGAATGTCTACCAGTATGCGGTCTGTTTATTTTTCTTTATGAACTCTAGAATCAGCTTGTCTACTCTGATGCCTTCTTCCCACGCCCCCTCCAATTCTGTTGGTATTTTATAAGCCAGTCATTGGTTAAAAACAGATTCTAAAGCGAGATTGTCCATGTTCCAATCCCAACTGCTATCCCCCCCCCCAGTGGAGTCCTTACGGGGGGTGGGATTGTCATATCCCAATAGTGACGCAGCAACTATTGGAGCTTGTCCTGGCTGCCAGCTGTGTTTGAGGAACAATGCTTTCTTTGTTCTTCTGCTGTGTTCTTTTACTTGAGGAGTCTATTTCTGTATTTCTATATATTCTATATATTCTATTTCAGTGAGAGTAGTTAGTGCAGACTGTGGGGGCAAAGTTTATATTAACTTGACACAAGTCGACATTTGGGAGGAGGCCACCTCTACTGAGAAAAATGCTCCCAGTACATTGGCCTTTGAACAAGCCTGTGCGGCATTTTTTTTTTTTTTTTAATGATAGATGTGTATGTGTGGATCCACCCCACTGTGCTTGATACAGGCCTTGGCTAGGGATCTGAATGGTGTAAGAGAGCAGACTGAGTAAGCCACTTTAGAGGGTTCCTCTATGGTCTCTGGTTTAACTCCTGCTGCCAGGTTCTTGCTCTGTTTGAGATCCTGCCCTGACTTCTCTAAGTGACGGTCTCTTGCCTGGAAGTGTAAGCAAAATAAAGCCATTTCATCTGCTTTTGATCATGGTGATTTTCATCACAATAGAAGCCTAACTAGGACACAGACCAAAGAAACGACTCTACACAAGTTCAGATGAGTGAACCAGTGAGCTTATTGGGGTTACTTACAATGAATTTATTGGGATCACTTACAGTTCATAAACAACTTATGGGTAGCTACACTATCCAGGAGCCTTCCTCTCATGTAGACACTGTTATCTGCCAGTGCATTCCCATGGAGGGGTTGGGCTGTGTGACTCTTACACACTCTCTGCTTCTTTCACATGACAGTGTAAATGTGAAGTCTCATGCAGGTAAACCCAGCTGGTTTTCGTATAGAGACACCGGTGGTCATCGTGTTTCACCTGCACACTCATGTGGAGGTCTGAATGTTACAGCACACTCCCTGCTCTGAAGCTCTTCTTGCATAGAGAGAGCTCAGTCATGCACAAGAGACCAGGGGTAGCTTAGCAGGCTACTTGTCGCTAAAGGCAAATCCTGAAGAGGTGAGATGATATGAGAAGCATCCCATAGCTGGTAGGCCTCTGCTGCTCTCGGTGTGAGTTCTTTTATTTGCCGGCGGCCGGCCAAAGAGGTCTGGGATAGGAGCTGAGGCAGACCTATATAGACTTAATAACAGGAGCTATAGCAATTAATACACAAAGTATTCAATATATGACCAAGGCTGGTGGTCTGAATGTCCTGGCCACATGGTGGCTCTGGTCTGGGAAGCAAGCTGGAGGTAGCAGGTCAGTGTTTGGACTGGGAGTAGGGGTGGGACAGGCTGTTTGGACACTACTGGTATCCTGGCTGGCACATTGTGTCATCTGGTTCCCAAAGGGCTTGGTAATAGAATTGAAGAAACCAGAATGTAAGTGTTTAACATGTTTCAAATGGAATTTGCCAGTATTGTCCACAAATGGCTCTTGAATGGAGGGGCTGGGATGCCAGAACTCTAGTCCAGGATGGCCTACCACCTAGCTATCCTGGGTTCTGATAGGGAAGGGGTGGAATCTCATGCATCTGTAGTGCTGGCCTCTTGGCTTTCTGCACAGGAAGCCGAGACAGATTATCTGCAGCCTCAGAGGCAGGTGTTTAACCAGGCCCCAGCACCTACTTCACTTACGTGGGCTTTGTTTATGCCCAGGCCTTTGGATTCCCATGAAATGCCACACCCTGAATTTTGTTTAATCCACAAAGCCACTTGAATGGTCTAATTTCTTTCTGTGGACACCCATTTCAAGTCTGTTCCTGCCTTGATCTCTCTCTGTCTCTGTCCTGCTTTTCTCTTTGGAGATTGTTACTTTTGCTTTGTTTTGTTTTGTTTTGTTTTTAGATGAGTTTAGTATTTAAATGAGCTGATTTCAGGTAAAGTAGATGATAGCACACAATGTGGGTGGCTTCATCTTATCAGTTGAAGTCTTGTTACTAGGTAAAGGCTAACCTTCCTCATAAAACAGGGTACCAAAGAGGGATTTCTGTTGGAAAATGCTGGTCAGACTTGAACTGCTTCCTGCTCCCTGAAGCTTTAAGCTTTTAGACTGAAGGCTTTGGCTTCCCAGCTTCTATCATTGTGAAGCGAGGGCTTTTCATTGGTAGAGAGACAAATAGGGTTATCTAAAAGCAACTGTATTCAACAGACATTGACTGATCTCCTAATATATATATTTTTTAATTTTTGTGTACTCTGGTGAGTGCACATGTGTGAGTGCACCTGCATGTATGTGTGCCCATATGTGCTTGCACATATATGTGTGTACACATGTACTAATTTGTGTTCATGTGTGTGTGTATCTGTGTGTACATGTGTATGTATATGTGTGTGTATGTGTGTATACCCATGCATGTGTGTACATCATGTATATCTGTGTGTATGTGTGTGTATGCATGTGTGTGTATATGTGTGTACGTATGTGTGTACATGTGTATCTCTTTGTATATGTGTGTAACATGTGTAAGTATGTTTGTGTGTGTGTGTCCTGAGGATTGAACTTGGATCCTCATGCTTGTGTGAATGCACCTGTATGTGTGTATGTGCTCATACGTGCTTTACATATATGTACGTGCACACATGTATGAATTTGTGTTCATGTGTGTGTGTATTTGTGTGTGCATGTGTATGTATATGTGTGTGTACCCACACATGCATGTGTGTATGTGTATCTGTGTGTATGTGTGTGTATGTGTGTGTGCATGTGTGTACGTGTGTATCTCTGTGTGTACGTGTATGTGTGTGTACATGAGTAAGTGTGTTTGTGTGTGTGTGTGTCCTGAGGGTTGAACTTGGATCCTCATGTACTCTGGAGAATGGGAGGGCTCGACTTAATTCCTGGATCACTGGAAGACAAGGTGAGCTCCCGATTTTGCATCCTGAGTGTGTATACGGACTGGGTTGGGTTTTGGAATAGGAATTTTTAGATCTTCACCATGTATCCCTGCCATCTCCATTTCAAAGTGTGGCCATCAGGGCCTGACAATGTGTCGGGATAGACTCTTCTGTTTATCGTGGATATATTGGATGTGCAGAGACACTGGCCTGCAGCATCGTTATTCTGTGGGCAGGGTTGATGGAGCAGACGCCCATGTCTTTGGAACATGCATTATCAAGTAGTAGCTCCTTTAAACTTCAGAGAGCTCTGTGGATACCACGAGTCAGGCTTCTGCACAGAGATCTATCAATCCTCCACCCCATGTCTTAATGGCAGAATCATGAAAGTAGGTAAGATATATTGTGCTTGTTCACATTGCAGGCACTGCATGAGGTCCCTGTAAGGCAATCTTGGGAAGCAGTCCTGGAGGAAATTCAAATTAAAGGGCTCCCTAAGATCACACTGCTGGCCCATAGCAGTCAGACTGCTACTCAGTGGTCCCTGTCTGTGGAATGAGAATGTGGGTACTGGGAGTGATCTCCTGTCTGTATCATTCAATGTCGGGAGGATCAGAATCTCTTGTTCTGAGTAGATGGTGAACTCCCTGATCTAGATACTTCTTAGAACCCAGGGTTCTTTTCTGATATAGAGAATGCCTGAGATGGCAGAGTAGATCCCTGGAGGGTAACCCAACTAAAACAAGCCTCTCTACAAAGCAAGATGAAAGGAGATGTGTGACCTCCCCCCACAAACGATGTGAAACTTGACCATTCAAATCTCTCCTTTTACCAGATGCCCCAAACTCCCTTCTTTCCCTTCAGGCAGAAGGAACTGGAGAGCTGGTGGACTGGAAATCAAACATGGCAGGAATGAGCACTCCTTTAAAAGCACAGACACCTTTCTCTGAAATTCGATGCTGGTGTTATCCTTGGCCTTTAGTCTGACTTGTCCTCATAGGAAAAGGAGTTCAACCAACTCTAGCTCACATCCTTCTCCACTGAGTGTGGTGTCCACAGACAAACGACAAGGTCGGTTACGCTGGAGTCACTCAGTCACTTGGAGTACAGTTTGTGAATGTGCTTCACCCGCCTTTCACGACGACCTCAGTGGAAGGAGCTCACATTTCTTCTCACCTTGAGATGAGGAAACTGAGACCCAAAGAAGTCAGGTCACACAATAGCTAGTGACTCACTGCACAAGCATTCACTGAGCCCTGGTCAGCTTTAGGTGCCACGACAGGGATCTGGACATACAGAGGGAGTGAGCTACCTAGACAGACAGATGTGGGCATGCTCACACATGGGGCACATCTGTTACATGGGTAAGAGAGTCACTTGCTGACTCCCTCACTGAGTCAAACCCCTCCTGAGCTGTGCTTCTGTGGTGGGGACCCTGGTGTGTGCATTCAAGGAGCACTGGGTCAGCTGCATCCTGCTCATCTCCCAACAGCCTATGGTTGGTTCCCTTGGAGAGAGAAGGATTCAGGGAGAAACAGTAGCCCAGGCTGCTGGGTCAAATTAGTCCTGTGGTGTAAGAAATCCAGAAGAGGTCAGCTGCCGCTAGCTTTAGATGGCTTTTAGAATGTCACAAAGACGGGATTAAGGCCTTTTTTTTTTTTAACAGGAAGTGTTGTCTGTGTATTGTGGAAGGACATAGAGCAGAATTTTAAGGAGGACCATCTGGACATAGGAGGCCAAACACACAACTGAGCGGGGAAGAGATAGAGCAAATCTTGGCAGTAGAGAGATGAGTAATCTGTTGAGCTCTCGGAGGGAGCTCTCAGGAGCTCTCAGATTATGCTTTATAAGGAGAGACAAGGAAACTAGAAAGGCTAGTGTTTCTGGAAGGTTTTGTCCCCTAGGCTGCTGGGTTTAGCTGTAGGGTTACTTGTTTCAAGGCCTTGAGAAAGGACATCCCGGGATCAGGGCCAGGCAACGTGACTAACAGGACTGAACTGTCTGCTGATCTCTCTAACCTTGTCTACCAACTGATTGCCTACCGCTGCCCACTGCACCCAGCGAGCACACAGCGCCTTCTGCCTTCTGCCCTTCGCTCTGGAAACCGACTCCTTGCTGCATGCATTTGCAAGAGCAGTTTCCTGTACCCAGGACCTTTTATTCCTAGTGTGCCCCACTGGCCCTTCTCATCTTTTGGGTTCTCCTTTCAGAATGGCCTCCCCTGACCTTTCCATCTGAAGGAGGCCTTTTCTTCTTCACTCCTGTTACCTCACTCCATTGTCCTTCACCCTGTGGGCATTCCGTGTCTGCTGTAGTTCCTGGCGTTTCTCCCCCTGTCATTTTCCCTGCTTGTGTTCTATAGAGTGTAAACACTATAAAATCATGAACTTAGTGCATCTGTTTTTTAACATGTAAATGTGTGTGTGGCATGTACATGGACATATATGCACGGATGGGCACATGCACATATGTAGAAGCCAGAAGCTGATAGATGTGTCTTCCTTGGCTGTTGTCCACCTTCTACACCGAGGCATGATCTCCCACTCAGGAATGGAGAACTTGTTGACTCAGCTAGTCAACCTACTCTTCTCGGTCGGGTAATTCCTAGCTCTGCTTTCCAAGTGCTGGTGTCATAGGTAGGCCGCCAGGCCCATCTGGCATTTATGTGAGTGCTGCTGTCTGGGCTCTGGTTCTCCTATCTCCACAGCATGTGCCTTACCCACTGAGCCATATCCCCAGTCCTGGTTTTAGGAGTATCATGTTGTCCCCACAGAATGTACAAGGCACAGCAGATCCTCAGTCCACTGTTTCGGGACTTGTTTTGGTCCCAGAAACAAGAATGGAAGAGATGTGTAAGCATGCTGTGAGGCCACATGTATAAGCATGTAGTTTAACAGGGTCCTTCCTCCCTCCATGATGGTCATGGTCTTGTGTGTTGGGATGAAGCCTCTGTAGTTTGGTCGTAAGTGAGTAAAGACTTCACACTGGCCCATCTCTCATTTGTAGAAGGACTAGGAAATACATCTTGATTGTGTTAAACCATGGGGATTGTGGACTCATTCATTAACGTTGCATAGCTTAGTCTGTTCTGATTAAGAATCCTAAATTCTCATATTTTCAGAGGGATCCATGAACTAAGTAAGATCAAGAGCCACTGGCTCAGGGGACAGTGGCTGGATTGGGAGTCCAGGGAAAGTTCAACGCTTGTTTTAGCACATGCTTCTTTAGGGACCAGGCATATCGGAAAATTCTTCATGTGCTATTCCTTGAAATCTCCAATAACCTTAGAAGGAAGCTAGCATGAACGTGGACCACACCTGGTTATACAGAGGCTCAAAAACAACAAGAAACAAACAACCAAACCAAACCAAACCATAGGGTATTGAATGCTCTGGAAGAGGTCTGCAGGCCAGCAACACGAGTGTCCTCTGAGGTTTTTCAGACATGTAAACCAGAGAATCCTTACCAGACCTACATCCAAGTCTGCACACACTTCCCCAAGTAATATACGAATACACTGGTGAATGAGACATACTGATGGAAGGAGGAGTTATCTAGTGGAGGGAGGACTCATCTGGTAGAGGGAGGACTCATCTGGTGGAGGGAGGAGTAATCTGGTGGAGGGAGGACTAATCTGGTACTCTGTGCTACATGGGCAGGAGACCAGGGTGATCTACCTTGACCCCTTTGTCCTGTCCTTGCCAAGAGAGCAGGAACCAAGGGGTTCAGGACTTGATTGGACACCTAGTCTCTTTTGTCAGGAATATCTTCATTCAGTTTGAATGGTTGCTGGTAACCAAAGCTATTTATTGATTCTGAAAACTACCCACAGAGAGTGTCTAGGGTGTGTTTTCCTTTCACTTGTGTGTCTGTTGGAAAATAATTGGTAGTGGGCTTGGCATGGAGTCAGACATGGTCCCACTGGGGACAGCTGATGTAATGATAGGCTGGGATAATTTCTCCATAATGGCAGCCACGTGTTGTGGCTCCTCTGTGATGGCAGAATACAGCTCCCTTGGTGATGATTTTGTGTCTGTTCTGACCTGAAAGAACCCTGTCTCCCTGCTGGGTGCTGAACCTTCCAGAAGATTTCACACAGGTCTTAGGACCCTGTAGGTCCTGCCTCTGTTACAGGGGCTAAGCAAGCCTGTTCTGTTGTCAAGCTGTAGATGAGGGAATGACCAGGAAGCTCTGCCAAGAGAAAGATTAAAGCTCCCCACAGACATGGCCAGTGCTGGGCATCTGGGAGAGGAAGATTCCAGTGGCCCATGGCTCTCGACACCCTTATCATCCGGTGACATTCATCTCCATGGAGCCAGCACGGCTCAGAGAACTGGAATTCTGAGCAAAGGGGTATAATTTGCTTTTTCTCCACTGAAAACATCAACTCGCCCTCAGCTCTGTCCTTGTCCCTTTAGAGTTTTCCATGAGAAAGGTTTAGTGTCCTCTTTCTTGGTCAAGAGCTGGTTCTCCATTTAGCTTAGAGTGACACCTTACATTACACAGTGGTTAATGAATCCCACAGATATATATTGGGTTTCTGGAGAGAGACAAGCACTGGATAAAATAAAATACAGCATTGTTGGTTTTCTTTGTTTTTGTTTTGCCTCTGGGCTAGTTAGAATAAAGCAACAGTGTCTTGTGTTTGGTTGGTCACAGCCCTGGGAGACAGGGTTTCATACGAGTGGGCCTTGGACACTTGAGGCAGCACTTTGGGGCCATAGCTTAGGGCATCAGCTGAACATTCAGACCTGGACTTCTGAGCTGGCCCATCACGATCCCTTAGAGCTGTGTCTGTGACTCAGAGAAGCACTAGAGGATGATGGGAAGAGAACAGAGCTGTGGACCCAATTCTCTTAGCCCACTAACCCCCAAATATAGGAGTCGCTGGATGACTGGGGATGTTGGGGTAGGGGCATCTTCATTATGGAACCTCATTTGTTAGCTGGGAGGGAGTTACCAAAGTGCCAGGCCATCCAGCGGCAGAGCTGGCTGCAGCTCTCCACCTTCTTTCTCTCTCGGGCGCAGACTGGGCACTTGCCCCATTTTCCCAAGCTGGACTCAGTTTTTGTTCCCATTTGGAAACGTAGCTGCAGAGGGGCCGAGAGTGGCAGAGAGGCTCGTCAGGACAGTGGCCAACTTCCTTCCTGTGGATAAATGGAGCCTGGGTCTACACTTGGCAAAGTGCAGAGAAAAGAATTAAAACAGTGAAGCTCTCCTCTCCTCTCCTCTTCCCTCTCACCCTCGGACTCTGACAGATTTATTTTGGAAAGCGACAGGAGGCTAATGGAATCACTTAATTTCCCCGATAATAAATTACCCCCAAGTGCACTAATTGAAAGTTTCAACACAAGCAGTTTCTTTCTGCCTGGCCTCCTTGGTAGTCTTTTCTTGCTCTTACAGCCTCGTGATTCCCTGTCCTTGCCCCCTGTCCCTGCTCCAACCCAGGGAAGCCTGTCTGGTAAAAATTTCTGATTTCTGGGCTAACAGATACTGCCCTTAGTAGGGGGATCCTCGAGACTTTTGAGGCAGAAAAGCAAACGCTGTGAGAACCAGTGGGGTCAGAGTTCGACTCCTGCCTCTGTCACTTCCCAGCAGACTGATTGGGGAAGTCAGACATTTTATTTGCCTCAGCATTTGCAAACTGGGGATCACAGTGCTCAGCTAGCTGTGTGCTGATGGAGCCCAGAGCCAGAGGCAGAGCCAGAGGCAGAGCCAGAGGCAGAGGCAGAGGCAGAGGCAGAGGCAGAGGCAGAGGCAGAG
>JANHMN010000003.1:179370288-179387960 GCA_030674055.1 Rhabdomys pumilio
CAGAGCCAGAGCCAGAGCCAGAGCCAGAGCCAGAGCCAGAGCCAGAGTCTGTGGAATCTCTAGCACCAAATAGGTCTTTAGCAAACAATATTTGGCTTTTAAAGATAGTATTTGCAGTCTAATTTTGAAACATTGTATATTTCCCCGAGTTGTTGGAATCCAGGAGAGAGATGGAAGGAAGGTGAGACAGTGGTAGAGAGCAACAGGAAAGCAAAGACAAGCAGGAGGAAGGCGTGTGCAGAGCTGAGCCAGAGAGAGCAGGCCTACCTTTGTTCATAGGGAGTCAAACCCTTATGTAATCCTGCCTGCCACAGCCAAGGGACCACATTGTCGCCAGTCTTCCTATCTAGATATCTAAGGTTTTATAGCCAGGGGACAGGGCCAGCTGGAAGTGGAGACCCATCTCTATTGCCTTGCAGCTCGGAAACTAAACGCCCGTCTGGATGTTAGCTGAAGAGTTGGAAGCAATGGTGACACTTTCCCGTGATGCGTGAATAATGTACAACTGGCAGTGGATTGCACAGCTGTTGGGTATTTTCAAGGCGAATGACTACATAAGACTAAGAAAATACATGGTTTGTACAATCAAAGTCTGGCCTGGGCGTGGATTACAGCAGAAATCAGGGATCAGCTGGCTGCCTATTGACTTGAGGAAGGGGACAAGGTGTATAGTGGCCTCCATGGCAGCATCCCAGGGAATACGCATCTGATATCCTTGTGGCTTTCTCTTGTGACATCCCACATATCATTAGAGGCAACCGGTTCTAGCACTGGGCTCAGCTTGGTTGGGATCCAAGACAGATAAGCCATGCCCTGATGCTCACTATACACCAGGATAGCAGTGTGTCACATTTGCACAGAAAAGGCCAGGGCCAGGGAAAGTGCTGTCCTAGGGTGGGGGCTGCAGAGACAACCACATCTAGTTAGAAAAGTGAAACATACTTTATAGATTAATGAACCAGCATATGAATGGTGTAGCTCTCAGACATTTATTTGGAGGTAAGGGCAGCTGCAAGTACTTTTTTTTTCTTCATAGTCAGTGTGTGTCTCTGTGTCTCGGACCCCTCATTTATAAAGAAGATGCCAAGACTGGGGATCTATCTCAGTTGGTAGAGTGCTTGTCTGGGATGAGTGCAGCCCTGGATTTGATACTCAGCACTGAATAAATACTGTGATTTCATCATCCAGGATGGGAGACAGGAGAGTCAGAAGCTCAAAGCCAGCCTGCGAACATTAGGCTGTATTAAAAAGAGAATGCCAAGGAGGAGGAGGAGGGAATGGAGGAGACATACTTGATCTGCTGTCGGTATTTTGAAGTAGTAGCTGCCACCATGTTCGTGTATGGGATTGTTTGGTTGAACAAGTGTACAGTGTAACTCCGTGACTAGGTCCAGGGTTTCTTATTTAGTATCGGCTCTATCCCATTGTGCTGGAGTTGCTTGTCAGGCCTGGCCTGGTTGAACCATCAGAGCAGGCAGGAGACAGTAGGAACAAGGTCCTCTTGAAGCTCTCATGTTTCCTGGTCTTCTTCAAGGAAGCCAGCATCTGAGCCTCTTCTTGCCCAAAGGTTGAGTTGGGAAGAGATAAAGTTGCCTACAGGCATGATGGGAAGTTGGCCAGCTTTCTCTCACTCAGCACAATGTGTGCTTTCTGGGATATGTTGCAGTTCACCTGGGAATGAGCTTCAGTTTGTTTTCAAGGTCCGGTTTTGAGTTGAGGGAATTTATCTGGGAAAGTTGTGTGTGGAGTCAATATTCTCACAACGTCAAAACACAGAGGAAAGAAACTACAGATCTTATTCCGGCAGCCTGTGTGATCATTTCAGAGGGAATCAGAATTATTTGCCTACTTGTCTGTAGTTTGAAGTGTGCCACAAGTGGGTGTCAGTGAGAGGCACATCTGGTTAGGATGAGCCTCTGACATTCAAGACCTAGGGTCATTCATGGAATCTGGAATTAGAAAGGTCATCGGTGAGAGACTGAAGCCCAAGGATCTCTCTCAGAGGCAACAACCAGCATGCAGAGAGGAGTTTTCTGTCATTCTTTCTCTTGGGGCAGGTTAATTCAGAAATTCATTGATGTCCTGAGATGTGGAACCTGGCCACCCTTATAAGTTCTTCTGGAGAAATGACACCCAGAAGCAACAGATATTTGTTGAGAGAATGGATTTGTGTTTATTCTTTTGATTCAACCATTGTCTCTAGAAAACCCAGGGAAATGTAAATATGTGTTCTGGGAGAGGCAGCAGCTTAAGTCTTTAACCATATAACAACAGTGTGTTGGCTTTGTTTGGTTACCTAACTCTGTCTCCAGGAGCCCCCCTGGGTCATTTTGGTGATGGCTTATGGTGTGCAGGATACTATTAGAAAGGTATGCCACATTCATCGAGGAACAGCTAGAGAGTCCCAGGCTTTGGGCGAAGAATTGCCAAGTTCTACATTCTTCCAACCTGTGTCAGGGTTTGGAAGAGGAATTGAAAGCCACGTTCCCTCTGTACACTTCCAAATGCAGGTCGCCAGAAAAGAACTGGAGTCGGCTCCATCAGCAGCTCACCCACTGGAGCAGTTAAGGGGCTGAGAGGTTGCTCAGTCTCCACACTGCATCATAATACACTGGGATACATTCTCTCTATATTCTGAGGTTTAAAAGGTTGCAGTAAACATATATAACGTAATGACCACTTAACCACTTTTGAGAAGTTGACATGCTAACTTAATTCCCAGTGTTGGACTCCCATCACTACAATCCATTTTCAGAACTTTTTGGGTGTCTCAAACAGCCTTACATCCTTGTCCTCCAGCCCCTGGTAACCAGTTTTCGAATTTCTGTCTCCATGAGTTCATCCACTCCAGGACACATTGCTAGACTCACATGCTGTCTGTCCTTCAGTTGATTTTTCTCTTTGCACAATGTCTTGACATTTATATGCATTGTAGTGTGTGTCTGGGCTTCTGATCTTTCTAAGGCTGAATTCTATGCCACCACGTGCCCATGCCAAATCCTCTTTGCCTTTTGGTTACTGTGCACGCTGCTGCCTCAAGAGTTGACACACACGAATTTATTTCAGTTCCTGTGTCTTATTCATTTGAGTGCATACCTAGAAGAAGGATTGTTGGGCTACATGACATTTCCCTGCTTAGTATTTTTGGGATGTTCTTTCCATAATGACTGTGCCATTTTACATTCCCACTAGTGATGCACACGGGTTTTTTTTTTTTATTTTTTTCTATATTTTTCTTCAATATGTGTTAATTTCTACCTTTGCTATCGATAGTAGCCATTCCATGACACGGTTTTTTTTTTTTTAATTTGCTCTTTCTTTGGTCACAGATATGATAAAGAATAGGTACCTATGTAATCTTTAATTGTTAGATATATGTAAATGGTTCACTTCAGCAGCAAGTGATGTATTATGAGGATTCAGCTCGCATGAGAAGCAGAGTCATACAAAGTAAAGAGATGTTTAACTAATACGTGATCACACGTTAGGCATCCAAAGCTGGGCATAGATAGTAAGTGGTTTCCATAAGGCAGAGTATGTGTTTATGCGTGTGTGTGTGTGTGTGTGTGTGTGTGTGTGTGTGTGTGTACGGTTTTTACATATGCTGCCCTTCAGGTTAGTACCCGTGACAGCAATAATGGTGTAAATGTTATAGAAGCAATCACCATTTTATGGTTGGATTTAATGCTACTCTGGGAGCGACCGCATATCTAATGCTATAAATATGGCCAACAACCCAAAGTTGGGGAGCCCACTGGTTCTAGGGGGTGAAGCTACTGTTACTACTATTCTGCTAATTTTGGACAAAAAACGAATACAAATATTACAGTTAACAAAAGATAACCAGCTAGAAAGGCAATATGTCTGTCCTAGACTCAGCCCTCTAGTTCAGCTCTGCACAGTTCTAGATCCCAAGACTGATGGTTAGGAAAGATACACAACAAAGGCATGGGCCAGCTCATTCCCCGCAGAAGGCCCTGATGGCCATGCTAGGTCTATGTCCCCAAATCAGAGCAAGGGAAATTATTACCCTTTTAGCCATAAGGAAATAATTGCCCAGAGGCAAGTTGACTTTCTCAAGGTCACACAGCTGGTAGATGTGTGACCCAGGACTTAAACCTGGGCCTTCCACTTACAAACTTCCCTGCCTGCTACATTGCTCAGGCCTTTGCTTCCATGGCAACTGGATGAGAGGCATGTGATCAGTTACCTTTATGTTGGCATCATGTGAATCTGTGTGAGACTGTAAACGCTCCTCATGCTGCCAGGATTGACCATGAGTCCTGTGCACACAAAGGGAAGGACAGGTCAACCTTCGAATGTCTTGGGCGCTTTGCCATCAGCTAGTGAGCAGTCTGGTTGCCTGAGGAAGGTTGTTAGAGATTGTAACCTTTCAAAGGTGTTTGAGTACTGACCCTGCCCAGGACTGAGAGTGGAGACCTCCAGTGTGGGAATTTGCTTCAGTAGAGAGGTGTGCAGACAGAGATGGTGTAAAAGAGATGGAGCAACAGTGACTTCTCTCCCTGAGATTAACGAAGTCTCTAGTGAGCAGAGCACATCAGAGCAGGCATTGTAGCCTGCAGAATGGAAGGTTAAGGTGGGAGGAAACACATTCGACCAGAAACCTAGCTTGCTAAGGTTCCTATAGAGCAGGCAATGGCATTTGAATTTCTGCCTATGGATGCTGAGGACTTGTTACAGGAAAGGTTTTTAATGACTGAGAACTCAGGGTTCTTCTTTTTGGCTCCTCATGTCCTGACATGGCATTTCCCATAGGAAAGCCATGCTCGTACAGTGGGGGAGCCCCGAGTTTCTGAATGGGAGATGGTTATAAGCAAAACATAACTTACACATTCTCTACATGATAATTTTGGTATCTTTGGCATGTTCTCCAGGGCATCTTCTAAGTGGTAACCTTTCCCCCACAGTGAAAGTGATTATGCCGTCCTGAGGCTCTAATGAACTCATTGCCATGAGGGACTTGGCAGACAGGGCTGGCGAGCCGGATGTCATAGAGCCACATTGGCATTCTGCAGCGGAGCAAAGATAAAGACAAGCTCCTCGAATGAGGTTTCACAGCTGTTCCACAGCAGACTCAGGACTTAAACCCAGCTGGCCTGGCTGCAGAGTTCTGCTCTTAACCACGTAGCCTTCCCCCAATCAAAACACCCACGTACAAGTCAGGCACTCACAGGCTGCTGGGAGAGGGCACGGGGACCAGAGGAAGGACGGTGAATTCCAGTAATTAGGTCTTTGGCCCAATAATGAGCTTCCTCATACTGAGATCTCCCACTTCTAACTCTGTTAGGATTTGTAACATTAGTGCTAAGATTAGAAGGAGTCAAGGTGGAGCTCATAGAACACGGCATTGTTCAGAACAGCTGTGGGGCAAATGAAGATGAAGGGTAACAAAGCAAGGACCAGCACTAATTACAATGTTTCTTTACAAAGTAGAAGTCTTTTCCTACCCTCAGACTTCAGAGCAGGAGGAAGGTGTGTGTTTAAATGATGATGGTTGCTGCTGGGACTCATGGCAAAACACTTCTTTTCTCATACATCATCAGATCTCAGGACTCAAGTTCATGCGCACAGCCCCGGCAAGAGGTCTCATAATAGAGCAGGGCGTGGGCACTTGACCATTCTCCCTGTGAGAGGTGATACCATCTCAAAGGCCCCCGGGAACGCCCTCACCTCACCCTCACTGCCTGTGAAATAGAAAGCATTTTGTTGCACCTGTGAGAGTCTGAGTACCAGAGTGAATCCCAGCTTCAGCTGGCTGAGGAGGTGTTTCCAGAAGGTGGCTCCAGTGCAACCCTAAAGAACAAGGAGATGGGTTGCGATGCTGGGAGGGATGCAGGGAAGGAAAATCAGGGGTCTAGGGACGAGCTCTTTTCATCTTGCTTGGGAGTTGTCACTCCACTGGTGAGGAAGGCAAGTAGCCCCAAAGAGAGAAATGGATGGCAGTGATCCAAATGACTGTCCATCAGGACAGCCATTGCTCTGGACAGCAGGAACCATGGAGTCTTGGTTGAGTGGCTCAGAAGTTTTCAGGGTAAACACCCAGAGACTGACAGAACCTGCCTCTAATGCATCCAGGGGACACTAAACACTTTAGTATATTCTCCCATGGATAATTTCTCCAAGTCTAACCACATTAGGCCCCTGAGGGGAGGTGGTTTGGGTCGCTCTGTCAGATATCTTTGCCACTTAAGTGAATGATGGAGAGTGGACCAGCCACAGTGCCTGGGTTTGCGGATGAGGCAGGCAGCCAGGAGAGCTGGCCCCAGAGGTTTTATTTCTTTGGCTGTGTAATCAGATTGGAGGCAAATGTTTTTCTGTGTCTCCTCTGTCTAATCTCCGTTTTGGTACCATTCTTCCTCCTCCATCGTTCTACTCTGGATTGGTCCTGTGGTTGTCATGGCAACAACTCTGACCCCATCCCAGGTTCTCACTCTCAAGAACAGAGATTGAAAACAATCCCACCCCAAGTTCTTGGAGGGCAGTGGGAGAAGGGTGCTTATTAAATTTCCCAAGGATTCAGAGCAAGGAAGCAAAGGCACCCCAGGACAGAGACCGGAGCCAAAGAACTTCATAGGCTGGATGCAAAGGAAGGAGGGGCTCGGATCTTGATCCAGGAACTCAACTTTGCCAGACAACAGAAAAATTAAAACAGACTTTGTTTTTTACAAAAGACTTAACATGGTCTAGTTATGTTGGAAGGCTGCTTTCAACACAGTTTATAACACAAAACACTGCAGAGAGGACAGGAAGTTAGCCACTGTAGAGAAGTCAGGAAATCACAGTCTGAATGACAGGCAACATGGGTCGGAAAGAGAAAGAGGTAGAGTGAGAGTAAGGGAGAGAGGAAGAAAGGGAGAGCAGTAGGAAAAGAGGGAGGGAGAGGGAAGAGAGGAAAGGAAAGTGAGGGAGGGAGAGTGAGAGGGAGGAAAAGGGAAGGAGAAAGGGAGAGACACACAAAGAGACACAGAGACACAGAAAGAGACAGACAGACACACACACATGAGAGAGAGAGAGAGAGAGAGAGAGAGAGAGAGAGAGAGAGAGAGAGAGAGAGAGATGTTTGTCTTAAGTCAACCTTTCACAATTTTGGTTAACACATTCGGTTATAATCTTCTGTTTCACCCCCCCACCCCCACCCCCCAGGAAGAAATACTTTATAACCCTATTTTTGGCTGAACATATTTTACTACTAAGTTTTAAAGATTATACTCAATACTGTAATTTACAAAACCATCAAATTCTTTTCTGAGCATTAGTTTTAAGTGTTGTAAAGTGTTCTGTTTGAGAGATTTAACATACTTACAAAGCTGTGTTTTGTATATTGGCTTTTTTCTTTCGGTTTCCCCTCTACTACAGCGAACCCTGGGATAAACACCCTTGGTAGGGGGAGGGGCACACTTTCTTGACTCTGGTGCCCTATGCAACTCCAATATGAGAATACCCATGTTTCCCTAGAACTTGGTATTTTATTTTAAAGCATTTTATTCTGTTTATAACTGAAATATTGCATCTTCTTTAATCTGTATGTTTTCTATTATAAGCAAAGCTAATTTTTTTTCTTCCACAGTTGACATTTTAATCTCTTATCAATTAACTATTCGTTTTTGTTCAATTTTCAGCTGGTAATGTATTCTTATTTACTTTGAGAATTTTTAATGTTCATGCTGTTTAATGTTAGTGCATCTAGTTTGCAAATATTTCCATTAAACATGCTTCTTGCTTTGAGTTTGTTTATGTTTATTTTAGATTTTATATAGACAAATCTGTCAAAATTTTTCTTTCATGTCATACCTAGAAAATTCTGTCCTGATCTGTGATTATATGTTCAACTATCCTTTTGTGTTCCATCCTTTAAAAAAATTGCATTTTAACATTTAAATTCTCGTAATTTAATTATAGTGCAGTTAAAGTCAGTATGCAAAGCAAAGGAGATAAATTATGAGGAAGAAGATTTTGATTCGGTGTGTGAATGAGATTTCTAAACAGTAAGAGCCGCACAAAATGTCAACCAGGGAAGTAAGCTGACTGCATCAGCTGACCTTCCAGTCTTGGTAGTCTGTAAGTGCTCAACTAACATTTGCTGAGTGATCAATGGCCCAGGGGATCTCCACAGTTCACAGTTGTCATCTGCTAATACTGATTTCCTGACTTTGTTTTTGTTGTTGTTGTTTTTTGTTTTTGTTTTTTCTTGGCTCAGTCTTTGATTCACTCCATCTTCCATCTCTGTAGATCATTTCAGAACTGAGAACTATGGCTCCCAGGGGTGCAGCAGGCAGGGAGACAGGAGTTTATCCAGGAGCATGCTTCTTGATTTTCAATGCACAACTTTGGAGGGAGGGCTTGCTGCGGTCATTGCTGTTGCCTGCATTGGGATGGAAGGGGAAGAAAGGAGTGTGTGAACTCTTTAGTCAACAACATTTATAAGCAGGCTGGATAGGTGAGGCAGGACTACCAGGACCTTACGGGCACCCATGAAATAGATGCGTTAAGTCTCAGAGGCTCCTGAAGGCTCTCCTAGGAATTTCTCTCCTCAGCCCAGCTGAGGAAAAAACCACAAGGGAGTGAGTTTCTGCTTCATCAAATGACTCAGTCATTCAGAGGGAGGAAACTGCAGGCATGCAGTGCACTGAGTTCCTGGATGAAGGAGACGGGCGTGTGCAGATGCTGCTGACCAGGCCTGCTCACAAACCCATGTGTATAACAGAACCAGTGGACCCCTTGCTATGCTGTTTTACTGGGATCTGGATCATACTTTCGAGAGCACATCATCGTGGGGTAAAATCTTGATATAGAAGAGGGAAAGTGTCTTTGACTTTAACTCATGTACACTGTGATCCCATGAGGAACGGTGTGAATGTTCCTCACCTCTTGGTAGCCCTGCTGTATGGACTTGTCTAGCTTTGGCCATGCAGACAGCAGCCATTCTGTCTCTGCCTCTACAGCTGTTGATGCCTTCTGAGATTACTGTACCACTGACTAGTCCCCATAAGTGGGGCATCTAGGTGATGCCTCTTCTAGCAACCGAGTCTGCTGATGTCTTAGTAATATAAGAAGGTATGGGCCCTGATCCTTCATTCTCCATTGACTGGGTTCATGTGGACTAATAGGAATCCTTATGTTACCGATGGGAACCCAAACGAGATCATCCACTGTGGACAGCAATAGATGAATAGGTGAATCCTCAGAGATCTAAAAGTAGACCTACAACACGACCCAGCTGTATTGCTCTCGGGTCTTTGTCTAACAGGTTCTAATTCACACATCACAGGAATGCTTACATGTCAGTGTTTACTGCAGCCCCATTCACAAGAGTTAAACTATTAAACCAACCTAGATGTCCAACAACTGAGGGACGGGAAAAGACAATGTAGTATGCGTGTGCAATGGAGATTTTTCCCCAGCCATAGAGAATGAAGTCAGGCATGTGCAGGAAAATGGATGTAATGTGGAGATAATCATGTTAAGTGTGGCATGCAAGTCTCAGGAAAACAAATGCACGTTTCCTCTCATTTTCTATTGCTAGATTTTATATAAAAACAATACACCCACCCATACATACACATACATAGTGTATGTGTATATATAATATGAAAGTTGAATCTGCACCGTCTAGGGGAACAGAGTCGACTCATTGGAGGGGTGAGTAAGGAGAGAGCAGAGGGTATGTGTGGAAAGGACCCAAGGCACAATATGTGTGACAATGTCCCCACAGAGCACAGTAGAATGGACAGTAAGTATACATGATGTAAATTTAAAAGGAAAAGATTTCAAAATGAAGATGCCAAAAGAAGGGATTTACCAGGGATACCCATCACAATGTCTCTTGCCAGGTTCCTCCCGCACCCTTTAGAGGATGCTTGTCAGCAGAACACGCTCAAGTACCTGTGAGTTCTGCCACTGATAGCAGAACATCAAGGTGGCAGTTTACTCACATGTGCTCTGATTCCTAGTTCTGACAGCCGTGCCGTGAAGTGAGTAACTGACACATCTCCCCATCTGTTCACCCACCCCATAGTGGTATTTTTAGGATGATGGTTAAATAAAACCCAACCTTCAAAAAGAAAGTAATTATTAAATCTCCGTTGCCATAAAATTGAGGTCGTGTGTCATATACAACCCGAGTTCGGATTTCATTATTACTTTGACTGAAAATGTCCCTTTACTCCTTTTTAGAAAGTCCCATGCCCCTGTGTTCAGCTTTTTATCAGTAATGTAATGGTTACTTTCTAAAGCTTTCTCTGACTGAACACATGCTCTGCTGTTTGAGCCGCTGTGCTGAGGGCCACCAAATCACCCAGCGACAAGTCGTTACGGCAGTGAGCTTTGCCACCATGAGACACAGTGTTTTTCAGTTCATTAACTTTTCATCTCCAGTGCCTGACATGTAGGTTTCAGAAATACACCTGTTCCTGTAAGGCCAGGCTGGCTGAGTTGCTGGGTGACTGAATTGGTGCTCTGGGTAGCTGCCATGAAGGGACAGCAAATTTGCCTGGTGTGGGCAAGGGACAAACGCTTTAAATGCATGATTTTGTTTAAGGTTTCTAAATGGCAGCATTTGTCAAAAGCTTACCACGTCAGGTGCTACTCTGTGATCTTATGACACTTCCGAACGATGCTTGTATTAAAAGGTACAGTGGATGCTTGTATTAAAAGTTGCAGTAGCTTATTTAGGAGGCAGCTGACAGTAACTCAGCTCCATTCTCTTTGATGTCCAAGCTAGTTTTGTGGGACCACAAATCTGAAACCTCAAACTAACCTTGGGTTAGATCTAGATGACTTTAGGCTTGGTTGGATCCTGGTGGACAAACCATATAATCAGAACTCCCCGCCCCCAACCCCTCTCATCTCTCTTCTTTTCCTTTTCCTCCTCTCATACCACCATATCTTCTTCTTCTTCTTCTTCTTCTTCTTCTTCTTCTTCTTCTTCTTCTTCTTCTTCTTCTTCCTCCTCCTCTCCTTCCTCCTCTTCCTCCTCCTCTCCTTCCTCCTCCTCTTCTTCCTCCTCTTCCTCTTCCTCCTCCTTCTCCTTCTTCCTCTCCTTCTTTGCATTTCTTTATATTGACTTTGTTCTCCAAAGAAATTCCATTCATGGTAGAGAAAAGTCCACCAGTAACTCCAGTTTGCATCCCACCTGCTTCTAACCTAAAATCACATTAAGGTGTGTGGTTTCCTGCTTATGCCTGAATCAAGAAAGAGGATGAGACTGATTGTATCAGTCGACACCAGAGACATCCTACTCTATCTTGGGAAGTGACAGTGGGTCTGCTGAGGCTGTGAAGGAGATAGTAACTGTGTGCACACTAAAGCCTAGAGAAGGAGGAGCAAGGTTCACCTCACCACTCCCACCCATAGCACACAGTCTGAGAATGGGGATGGCACATCTAAGGAACAGCAGGGTCATTTGATTCAAAGGAGACAAAACATCAGGCATCTACCGCAGTCCTGTTGCTAGATCCACATCCCAGATGGAGAGGCAAAAGGTCAGAAATAGGAAATTTGCTGGACCCTGAACACTAGATTCTGGAGTCTTCTTTCCATTATTTGTCCTTTATTTAATTTATCCAAACACATCGTGTTACCTTCTTCAGGAAGACCTGAGAGCCTACTGTACAACTGGAGCCAATGACTCTGAAAGAAGTTGTCCAGTAATACAGAGTGGGCGTAGAGAGAATATCTTGTGTATTGTATGGATGCATCCATCACCTGTCAATTAAAAGGCGTATGGCCTATGGCTTAGGCAGGAAATGGGAGGTGGGACATCTGGGAGAAAGAAGAATTCTGGGATAGAACCAGGCAGGAGATCTTCCTGAGATGTGAGAAGACATATGCGAGGTACCTGAACATAGTTAAGCAGCCACTGTTTCAGAATGTAGGTTAAAATAATTGGGTTATTTTAGTTATCCTCTAGTAAGAGAAGAGCCTAGCTATAAGGCCAAGGAATTTATAAATAGATTTTGAGTCTGAGTCTTATTTCTGGGAGCATGGGACTGGGAAGAAGAACCAGAACTACAGAAAGTAGGGGTTAGAAAATTGTTCTGAAGAACATTTGAATGGAGGGTGAGGACAAACACCAGAGGCATCATGTATGGCACAGAGCCTACACTGCTTAGGAGACAGGACAGTCACAGGTTTCTTCCTTCCGACATTGCTTTCCTGGAGTCTTTTCTTTGGTGCATGGAATCATATACTCTAGAAATCACAGCCTTGAGAGCTTTGAGATGCTTGCCCCTCCAGCTTCTGAAGGGAGGGCTCATGGTGGTATGTGTGCTTCTGAGAGAGGAGAGAGAGCGCATCAACTTTTCATCCTCATGTACCTCCTTAGAACCTTACTATGGGGCTGGTTGGGAAAGTCTAGAAAGCTGGGCAGGAGTGCTCACGTGTGGGCTGAGGCCACAGCCTACAGTGAAATCCCATCTCTATCAGGGAGGCCCCAGTGTCATGTGAAGGCTTGGATCAGCCATGGGTCTTTATCTGGAATCATCCCCCCTACTTAGCACAACTGATGTTGGGCTCTTGTCACACCTACAACAGCACACTGTATTTGATGGAATAACTGGGGCCTATCTAAATCAAGTTGACATGGGAGATACTTCCTTATTTCACAGCAAGTAACAGGATTTGCCTGAGTTGTAAAGGGAATGAAGAAGTCATAGCAAGCCTGAACCAAGCAGGTCCGATGAATGGTTAGGATGTTGAGTCAGACTGTAGGAGTTGGGAGTTCAAGGTTAAAGATGAGGCCTTCTAGGCTAGTGGTGGCTATTTTAGCAACCTGTAGTCGGAATGAAAGGGTAGGAGGTGGGTCGGGAAGAGAAGAACACAGCAGCATCCGTTTCCTGCCACCTTGTTTGATGCTTAGCTTCTGCTGCTTCCGTTGCTATAATTTTGTCGCTTCTGCTTCACAGAGTTATATTTACTCTTCGGGTCTCACAGAAGGTCAAGCTCCAGTCAACCGCATGGGAATTGCAAAATTTACAAAGCCTCATCTGCTCATTCCCAATGAAATCTTCCCTAAATTATTTATCTATTTTATATATATGGATGTTTTTGCATGAACGTTTGTATGCCATGTTTGTTCCTGGTGCCTGTGAAGGCCAGAAGAGGGCGTCAGATCCTCTAGTACTAGACTTAAAGACAATGGTGAGCTACCAAGTAGGTGCTGAGAATCAAACTCCAGTTCTCTGGAAGAGCAGCCAGTGATCTTGATTGAACCTTCTCTCCAGCCCTGCAATGACTCCCTTTTAAAATTAAAGACTTAGCTGTTAGACTTGTTGACAGGCTTCATGCTTGTAGCTCTGAGGTCGCTCTGTCTAATGACAGTGGCCATTGACTGGAAATGTACTTACATGGTCATTAATCAAATGCATTTTCTTCAGATTGATGAAACGTCTGAAAAGGACCAGGGTGACTTTTTCCACTAAAGACAACCAGAAATGAATGCGGAACTTGGTTTCTGAAGGTTGATGTGGCACAAGTCTTCTATGAGGAGGAGAAGGAGCCAGCTTTAGTCATTAAACACCAGAAGTTTTCTATGTCCTTTGGTAACTTTAATTAATTTTCCAGACTGTGAGCTGTGCCTTCAGGAAGCACAGAGGACTGATCAGATTTCCAGTGCTTGACCTGCTAAGTCACGCTGTCTGCTGACATTCTGTGATTGACATGTTGACGGGTGAAGTGTAGCCTGCAGAGCTCTTTTCCATCATTGCAAGCTGTACTGTTTGTCACAGTAATTGTCTTATGCCTTTGCTTTTGCTTTTATTACACTTGGGCAGTGGGGCATCCCCCCCAACCCCCCAAGGTTGACCAGTTGGCCAGATGGGATGAGGGAAAATAGGTCTGTGTGTTTGTCTTACACTTATTAGTATCTGAGGAAGAGCCATTATCTGGGAATCTCTAAGAGTAACTTGTCTTAATTATGTTGGGATAAGAGAGAAAAATGTATTCTATTCGTCCTTTGTGTGTGTGCAGGTTTGTGTGTTTGTTTGTATTTATGTGTATACGTGTGTGTGTATGTGTGTATGTGTGTGTGTGTGATCTTTTAAAATGTAGTCCTTAGAGTTCTCAAGGAAAAAAATACAGCTCTCACCTAAAAGTAGGTAAAAAGAGTTTATTCTAAAACTAAATATGAGTAACCCTGGCTTGGGAACACAGATTCATGTCATTACAAATTCCATAGTCCAGCGTGCAAACAGTTTCATGAAGTTTTTATACTGACGGAACGAAGTTAGTCATAAGTCAAAACATTTTAGAATTACACTGATAAGAACATTAAAAAAGGAAGTTATAGCCATGAGAAGAAATGTCAGCCATAGGCCTCGGAGGCTTTCTGATAGACTTTGTAGATCTTTGATTGACTGAATAGAGTTTTGTTGAATTAGTACATTCCAAAGGTTTTTATTTGTTTGTCAGGATATTAGATTTGGCTTTATCTACCAGTCACAGGATGATAGCTCTGAAACAGAGGTGGGCAAGGAACGGCTCTAAGTGGTTGAACCTAGCCCAAGATAAACTGTAAGTTGGATCAGTATCACTGATGAGATTTATTTGACTTTTTATTTCATCTTTTATTTTGTCCTATTATAGAATTTCACCCTTCCTTTTCCTCTCTCCAAACCTTCCCATCTACCCCTCCTCGATCTCATTCTAGTTCGTGGCCCCTTTCTCATTAATTGTTGTTAGATGCGTATATGTATATGCATATGCACACATTTTCCTAAATATAACTTGCTCAGTCTGTATGTTTCTCATGTATGCTTTTGGGATTGAAACCCATTTGAGTTTGGATAATCAATTGGTGTGCTTTTCCCTGGAAAGGACTATTTCTCCTACCCCTGGATTCCTTAGTTGCCTGTAGTTCTTTGTGTAGGGATGAAGCCTCAGAGCTTTCTCTCATCCACTTTGGCCTGTCTATTGTCCTTGTTCAGTTCATGTTCAGGCAGCTGTATCAGTGGGACTTTATAGGTTTAGCTTCTGAAATTACTGGCTGGTTTTAAATCTTTCTGCCCCCTCTTCCATAATGTTCCTTGAGCCTTGGGTGCAGGGGTTGTTTTTTAGATGTACTAATTAGATTAAACTCTACAATTCTGCATTTGGATTGGTTGTAGTTTTCTATAATGGTCTACATCTATTAACAGAGATCACTGAAGTTTTAATACATCAACTAGCTTTTACAGACACAGCATCATTTCAGGAATTCTTGTTCATAGAGTGAAACTGCCAGTGTCTTCATGAGATCAGTCATGCCACCTTGCAAGACTATATCTGGTCTTGCATGTTGATTGATGACGTTCCCTCATCGGAGAAAGTAGGGAGAGAGGGACTTTGGACCCTCATCTGAGTCTCCAGCCCCTCCTTTTAGGCAGTTGAAAGGAATTTTTGTCCTAGTTGTGTTTTTGAGGACTAGGACATATAGGTTGGAAAGTTAGCCTAGGAGTGGGTTCCCCCTATGAGGAAGCTATCATCCATACTGGGTATACCTTCCACTCTGGCTAGTTTAAGGTTGCCCATGCACCCACCTATAACCCCTACCATGCTCTGTAACTAAGCCTAATAAACTCATTGGTTACCCTGTGTAGAATGTTTTGTCATTGAGACCTTATGAGTAGGGGACAGATGGTTACATCATTCCAGGGAAGGAGTGCTTACAATGGTTTTAAATTCTTTAAGTTTGCAATTGACATCAAGTCAGTTAAATAGACCTCATTTGAAGAGCCAAGTTCATATGGGCACTAGAGTGCTAGAGGTTGGCGGGGAGGGGGTTTAGCATCAATGGGGAAGCAAGTCTTTTCTGGTAGAAGTGGAAAGATGCTACTACTGTTATTGCATTTCCATGGAAAGTAAGTGTGTGTGTGTGTGTGTGTGTGTGTGTGTGTGTGTGTGTGTGTAAGAGAATGGCTTGAGGATGCAATGCTAAGCAGGCTTTGAATAAGTACAGAATATAAAAGTTATCAGAGATTAACATGGAACTTCTCTGCCCTGTTTTCTTCCCTGGCTTGTATCCTATGTGAGGGCAGAGTTGGGACTTGCCCCTTTGTAGTGCAGACGACAAACTCTTTCAGAGTAGTTTCTTCTCTGGCCCTATATGCACTTTAAAGAGAGTACCTCAAATGCCCACTTTTGTTTGAGAACTCCCTTGCTTTCAAGGGTATACTACAGCACTGGTTAGTCCTGTTGATTTTACTGGATGTCATATGCCAAGATGGAGGAGGCGTCCATCACTGGTTTCAAAGATGTCCTCCACCCGAATCTCCTTTGAATTGCTTAGACTTGTGTTCTGGCTACACGCAATGCTAGCTCGGCTTCATAGCTAAACTCAAAGTTTTGTTTTATAATATGGGGTCTATATATCTATGTCTACATCTATATAGTTATATACAGGGTACATTCTGTTATAGGAATTCTGGTGTAGAATATTTGCTTTCAGCTGCCCCACCATGTTGCCGATTTCCCAAGCTTTGTCTGTCTCTGTACTCCATCATCTCTGGGGTAGATCCTATTCTCAGACATATCATCACATAGGAGCATATTTCTCCTGCCTGACTCGGGTCCATGTTCCAGCTGGAAAAGAGGAGAAAGCAGGAAGAAACCAGCCACATGATAGTCTATTTATTTTATACCAGGAAAATACAGATTTATGCTTCCATGTTTATATCTCATTGGCCAGAACTGGGTCCCGGGGCTGCTGCTATCTGGAAGGGAATCTAAACTGGTTTTGTGCTGAAGCAAGAACAGACAGAAGACAGAGAGTCAGTGTGGATGTAGTCCTTCGTCCAACCCTGTCTTGCCTTGGTGTTCTGCAGCTGTTCCCCACCCCTGCACACACTGGTTCCAATCCCCGAAGACCTCCTACTTCTTGCTCCTCAACCTAATCCCATCCGCCTCAGGAATTATAGGAAGCCTTGCTCAGATCTCCTTGACATGGGAGCACGGCTGACCTGGAAGTTTCAGTTTTTCACATCTAGATCTCTGTGATAATTCATGTGGAGACTGCATTTGTCTTGGGCCTGACTGGCTGGTGACTGGGTGCAGTGGAGACACTGGAGTTATCATTGGTGCTTAGCATGGACTCCTCCAATGGGGTCATTACCCAAAGCCTGTCCATCTACCTGCCCCAGTCTTTCCCAGAGTTGTTCTGATCTCTTCAGGCCCTCTTCTTCAAGCTTCCTTCCATCCCATCTCATTGCTATTAGAATTGCCTTGCGAGAACAAGTGTCTCTTTCTACTTCCTCTCCTTTACAGGCATTTCCTCAAGCTTCTTGCCATTTAATGCCATCTTAGTCTTGGCTTCCTGGGGAAGGGAACCCAGCATGCTTCCATTCCCGCTGTAACTGCATACTGGTGCTGTGTCCAGTGAACATAGAGAAGTCCTGATTGATGCCCATGGAGAATGGTGGTCCTTGTGCCGTGAACTTTTGTCACGTTCTGGATCTGCCTTGGGCTTTCTAAATAAAGTCAGATAGGCAGCTTTCCTTTTCAGCCGTGGAAGGCCCCTGAGGTATCTTCTGTAAAAGGACACATGTGTGACATGGTCAAGCACATGGATAGGGTACCCAGTGAACCCTGTCCCTATCCTCATTCTGTTACAAGGCTTTACTTCTAATTTTTTCTGAGAGAGAGAGAGAGAGAGAGAGAGAGAGAGAGAGAGAGAGAGAGAG
>JANHMN010000003.1:179387970-179400191 GCA_030674055.1 Rhabdomys pumilio
GAGAGAGAGAGAGAGAGAGAGAGAGAGAGAGAGAGAGAGAGAGAGAGAGAGAGAGAGCCCAAGGTAGATTCTTTGCTTGAATTCTAAGAATCCTCTCACCTCACCACACAATGAACCAACTATATTTATTGAGTATTTGTTGTATGTGTGGGATCTACCAATATCTGTCAGTCAGGGTCTCTGTCCTGGCGGATCTCAGGAGCAGTGGCTTTAGGAAGGATAGAGCCTTCATTTTTCCCACTGGACAAGACCTCTTCCTAATCACCCTCCCTTAAACGCTGGGGACCTGTGTTGCTCAGCATCTCTACAGTTTTGCTTCTCTGCCATTTTCTTGACAAATTATATATATATAAAAGCGATACAGCGGTTGCCCTAGTGTCTAGCACATCAAGAGTCCAGATAACACAAACTCATTGTAACCATGGCAACCCTAATGGGGCACAATGACCCAGAATAAATCCTGGTCCCAGCCTTTTGTGAAACGTGAGCTCTGTCTGCTCCAGACCGTTTGGAGGGAAAGGTGCCTTGAACCCGGTAGGTGACAGAAGAGAGGCTGGGGGTGCTGTGTCCAGTGAACATAGAGAAGTCCTAGTTGATGCCCATGGAGAATGGTGGTCCTTGTGCCGTGAACTTTTGTCATATTCTGGATCTTCCTTGAGCTTGCTAAATAAAGCCAGATGGGCAGCTTTCCTTTTCAGCTGTGGAAGGCCCCTGGGGTATCTTCTGTAAAAGAACATATGTGTGACACGGCCAAGCACAAGGGTAGGTTAAGTTTCTTGTGTGCATGGTTTGCTGCAGTCTCTGCACTCTGCACAGCTGGGCGTGGCTTCGGGGCGTGGCTTCCTAGTGTCTGCACTCTGCACAGCTGGGCGTGGCTTCAGGGAGTGCCTTCCTGACGAAGTTGTTTTCTGTTCTTCGTAATGGAGATGCCCTTATTCCAGGGACTTACACTGTTATCCTGCCCTCTGCTCTGCAGTGCTTTGCTCGTTTCCTCGAGAGCTTGTTTATTATGTAGCCCTTTGATGAACACAGGGCTTCCTTGTCAATCACATCTTGCCTCTTTGAGCATCTAGCAGAGGCCCTGGAATGAAGCTGATGTTCAGCAAAGGCCTTTTCAAGGTCAGCTTCGTGCTTTTTTTTTTTTTTTTTCTGATATTCGGGACTGTACAATCAGGGCAATATAGAGACACTTCAGATTTCTTCTGCTCTTAGAAGTTCTTTTTTCTTCTTCTTTTTCAGCTGCCAGGATGATCATAGACTGTTTAGCCCAGATAGCTCATTGCTATCCCTGCCAGGGCATATGTCTCTGACCTTGAGGAGCACGGCTTGAGGGGAGACCTGAGAGGATAGAAATTTCCACCTCCACTCTCTGTCTTTCTGTGTGTGTATGTCTTTATGTGTGTGTGCATGAGTGTGTGTGTGCAAGCGCGCGTGCGTGTGCGTGATGTATCTCTATCTTGTTGATTTAATTTAGTTTGTGCTACCTGGGATTGAACCGGTGGCCTCGTGCATTCTAAACACCTACTCTACCACTGAGCTATACCCTCACGTCCTCCTACTGCTTTATTAAAAACAATCTGAGCTACGTACACCAAACAGAGAAGTCTCTTAGGAAGAACCACACAGATGTCTCTTTTAAGTTATGAGTTGATCACTTTCTGACATTTTCTTTAAAAAAACATAAATGAAAAAATTCTCTGAGTTCTGTATACTTCTGTCTCCATCCTTTGGTAACTGTGGAATGATGCACAGGTTACCCGGCACCACTCATCCACTACATGCTCACCTTCCTGGCTCACAGTCCCAGCGAGGACTACCTAACCCTTGGCTGCCTGCTGGCTGGAAGATAATTATAAACGGATGATACACTTCCGTCTTGCCCTACGAGGACCTTGTGTGCAGTGTTGCCGGGTAGGTCCTAGAGTCAATGCTCTTTGGAAAAAATTTTCGGGAGAAGATGCTATGATTTGGTCACCTTCAGCTGTCCTGTGAGTACAGTTGTGATAGATATTTCTATTTGTCCCACTACTGTTGACAATGCTTTGAGCCCACAGTGGTTCTCGTTCTGATGAGAGAGGGTGCTGCCCAGACAGAATGCACAGGAAGCCCAAGGATGCCCCACAGGACAGATAGGAAAGCATGGCAGCAGCTTCTGCACCAACTCAGAACATCAGATATGAGCTTCCTCCCAGTGGCTTTCTCTCTTTGTGAATGTGTGTGCAGGAGTGTTTATGGTGGGTATGGGTGAGTGTGAGTTGTGTGTGTGGAATGAGTGTGAGTGTGCATGTGAAAAGCAAAGAACAGCCTTGGGTAGTTCCTTACGTACAACCCTCTCTTTTATTTTGAGGCAAGTTCTCTCACTGGTCTAGAGCTTGCTGAGTAGAATGGACTGGTTCACCAGCAAGCCTCAGGGATCTGCTGGATTTTGCCCCTCCAGCACTGGGATTGCAGTTACCAGCACACCTATCCTCCCCATCTCCGTTTCAATGTGACTTCTGAGAATCAAGAAGCAAAGCAAGTGTGATGGTTTGTGTATGCTCAGCCCAGGGAGTGGCACTATTAGAAGGTGTGGCCTTGTTGGAGTAGGTGTGCCACTGTGGGTGTGGGCTGAAGACCCTCATCCTAGCTGCCTGGAAGTCAGTCTTCTAGCAGCCTTCAGATGAAAATGTAGAACTCTCAACTCCTCCTGCACCATGCCTGCCTGGATGCTGCCATGTTTCTGCCTTGATGATAATGATTTGAACCTCTGAACCTGTAAGCCAGCCCCAGTTAAATATTGTCCTTATAAGAGTTGCCTTGGTCATGGTGTCTGTTCACAGCAGCAAAACCCTAACCAACATAACAAGCTTTTTCATCATCAATTGCAGCGTGGCTGGGATGGCTTGTAGCCCCTCGCTCACCTTCGGTAGAGCTCCTGTGATTTCCAAAGGCTTCCCTCTATATAGCTTGCCACTCTCCGCTGTGCTCCTGGCATGCTGGTCTTGATTGCCCCTGTGGAGGCCAGGTGTGACAAACTCCTCCTCCACAGTCCCATTCATGTAGTTCCCTGGGTGGGCCTGCCGAGTAGAGCTCTTTGTCTGGCTTCACTTGCCTCTTTCACCCGGGGCATCACTTTCTTGTTCATCTGACAGCCAGCACTTTTTGTGTCAAGTCCACCGTCACACAAGGAACAACTGCAGGCCTAAGCTGTCACATAACATCAGGGACAGCCATTGGAAATATTTTGCTTTCTCCCTAGTGACTTTCAGATTCCTCCAGAGAACATTTTTGAAATTGCTCAAGTCCTCAGAGCCCATCAAACATTCTCTGTGTGCAAACAGGGCATATTTTAGAGCACATTAAGGCCTTTTAAATGATCTTAAGGGATTTTATTTCCTGGCTATTTCCCATTTTATGATCACATGGCAGGCGGGTCCTTTGGCTCGATGATTCTGAGGGTAAGACTGTCTTGGATCTCACGAGTAGTACTGGGAAACTTTAAGAAGTCTTGTGGGTCTGTGGAGGGGGCACATGGGAACAAACTGGAAATAAAGCACCAATATGCAGGGTTGAGAGTTTACAAACTGCCTTCGTAACCTATAGGGCTATAATTCCTGTTTTTAAATTTTATTTATTTTTAGTTTATGAGCGTGGGTATTTTGTCTGCTTGTATGTCTGTATACTTCATGAGTGCAGTACTTGTGGAAGTCAAAAGAGGGGTGAGATCCCCTGAAGCTGGAGGCACAGATGTCTGTGAGCTACCACGTGGGTGCTGGGAATAGAATTCAGGTCCTTTGGAAGGGAATCCAGTGCTCTTAACTTTTGAGCCATCTCTCCAGTCCCAGGACTGCACTTCTTATGCTTCTGGATAGCCCCTGCAAACAAGCAGAACAAAGAAAATGGCTGAAAAATGTGATTTCTGCTGCTCCGCATAAGAACTGGGAGGAGGCGGAGACAATGCTTTTGAGAGTTTCTGAAGCTCAACTCACACACCGGTGGCCTTTGGTTCGGGTTTGAAGGGGAACAACACAATGACAGGCACTCGTCTTGCATGTGTTCAGCAGACCAACCTTGGCATTTTATCTGCAGCAGCAGTGACAGTGAAGATAAAATTCACAAGTCGAATCCTGCCATGTTTTCTGAAGTGCTTTCTGCACATCTTTAACGTCATAGTGGAAGCCGTGCATCCAGACGGAATATCCTCATTTTACAGATCACACTCATGCTGCTGACAGACTTTCTTAGCTCTCCCCACTCTTCGAGGGTGGACTCATTAGAGGAAACAACCCTGCTTGCTACCAGGCCACAATTACAGATTGACTTTGTATATTGGCATTAAGGGCCATTTTATGAGCCCTTTCCCCAGCCGCCCCCTCTACCTGCCTTGTGTGGTATCTAGTTAAATGGGCCTCTTTTCTCGTTAAATGAGTCTCTTTTCTTGTCTTGGGAGAGGGGGTCCTCCAATTATGGAGGCTCTTACATTCAAACACTCAGACATTTTCTTTTCCTGTGAGCATTCATCCTTTGCTCTCCCCCTCCATAGTGGATTTAGTTTAATGTCTCCCTAAGTTTAGGGTGCTCTTCAGATACTTGCATTTTAACAAACTTCCATGATTTCTGCACAGGTGATTCACAGCCTGCTCTGTCTTGGAAAATATATAGACAGTTTCCCCTGTACTAGAACATTGCAGGACACTACTCCTGGAAGCAGCTGCAGAGAAGCAAAGTAAGATGCAAGACTTCTTGTCGTCACGTGTAGTGGAGATATAGGATCCAATAGGATCAGGTCCTCACATAGCCCGGGTTGGCCTTGAACTTGATACACATGTTCCTGGATTACAGGCTTGTATCATTATACCAAGTCTGACGTGGTGCTGGGAACTGAGTGCAGGGCTTCATGCATGTGAGACAAGCACTCTATCAACCAAGTTACATCTCTAGCAGCAGAGGGTATTTTGAAAACCAAACAATGTTATTTCCCAGCTTGTTTGTTCAGTTCACACACGGAGCCAAATGTCTTGTAGACACTTCTTTAAACCTTATTCTCTGAACTGCAGTAAGCAAAAGTCGCCACCACTGAAGAACTAAAAGCGGTGGTTGCAACACTACTTTGGGTGGCAGCTCTGAACCAGAAAAATATGCTTAATTTTTCAGGAGAACACTGAGAACGTCAGGTATATTTGCACTGCAGGAGCCGTGAACCCAGGAAACACCAGGCTAGTCCTACGGTGTAGAACTCTGTGGCAAGATTTTGGGCCAGGAATCTCCATGTTCACTGGACAGATTTGGTGGCACACCAGGACTGTGGATCCTAGAGTCACACTGGTCTTCCCAAAGAATCTGAAACTTTAACATCCTCAGGGGTCATGTGCAACATTTGGGAAGAGGAGAGAAAAGGTCATGAGAAGATCCACACACTGAGGCCAGTGAACAACACCAGAGAACGCCAACATCATAAGTTCCTTGTTCATCCAGCCATTGTGAATCTGGGGAAGGAGGGGTTCGCCACAGTTAACAGAGTTTTCCTTGTATAGTCTTTATATTTTAACCAGGTTTTTAATCTGTTAGTTTAAGCTTTGTTTTTTTCTGGATCTCTCTTAGTAAGGATGGAAAAAGAAGATAAATCTACACACACACACACACACACACACACACACACACACACACACACACAAACCCTGCTTCCCCAAAGCAATAGCTTCCTTTCAAGTCATCAAAGGAATTATTCTTTCTTGTGTTCAAAGCATAAAGGGGAATAAGTTCAAAATAAACCGAGACTGCAGTCCCCTCTCCTTCCCAGTTGTTTCCCACCTGCCTGTCCAGTGCCGTGTTCTGAGTATCTAGTTTGGACCCTTCCTTCCCTTCCTTTTACGCTTCACATTCAGGATGTAAGACTACACCTGGCAGCCTCTGCTCTTTCCAAGCTACTGGTTTTAGGTAGGAGTGAAATGGAGGGAGATAGTCGTTCAGCAAACAGGAGTTAAGTACCACTGATATAATAAACCCTGCCTGGGAAATGCAGGATACTGTGAGAAGTCACTGCAGAGGGTCAGCAAGCACCTCTGAGTAGGTGGTGCTTGAGCTGAGACTGGAGGATGAGGAGGAAGCCTATGGGTGGAGCTGGGTAGGTTCATAGAATCCTATAGGGATGTGCATGAGCAAGTGACAGGGCAGGAAGAGACAGGGTGGCCGAGCAATTAGAAGAAGGAGAACATGCGGCAGAATGGGGAGACATGAGACTTGGGACCGCACAGACCTCTGCAAGCGAAGGCCAAGGCTGAGAACTTAAGCTCAAGAGCAGGGAGAATCCGCTGGAGTGTTCACACCGTGGCTCGTGCTCGTCCACGCTCACTCTACAAGTTAAAACCGGTATGAGGGAGGTAAGAACTGGATCGGGAAGGCCATTAAGGAGGCTGGAAGAACAGTCTAGAACTGAGGTCAGGGTGAGGGGACAATAGTGGCAAAGTTGCAGAGTAATAATGGGTGGGAGAAGCCCTGGGAAGGTAGAGTTGTGTCAACGACCTCAAGAAAGAGGGACAGAGGCTTGGTGATGATGGGCGTGTCTGGGAGCACCACACGTGCTGCTTCCTGAGATGCTGAAGCTGGAGTGAAGGGGACAGGGACAACCGCCCATTTATCTGTGCACTTGCCAGCTTGAAGATGCCCCAGGGTTGTTCTAGCAGAGGCCTCAAGAAGGCAGGCAGGCTGCTGTTACAGGATATTTGATCCCATTGTGAACTCCGAGATTGAAAACTGGAAAAAGCTTGCTGTGGTGGGGCTTAGCCTCAGACCACACCTTTCATACAAGAGTTAAGTAAGGTCAGCCCTAGGTGAGGAGGTGGAACAAGCAAGCAGCAGACAGGGAGTGAACATAAATGGAAAGGAGTCACTTTGAATTGAAGGAGATTTTAGACGGCATGGAGAAGAAGGAACCTTTTCTTTCTGGGACATCGGTGGAGTAGGAAGGTCAGCTGGGTGCTTCTTCTGCCTGTCTGAGCTAGCATCTAGCTTCTGAGTCTTTATTTATTTATTTATCTATTTATTTAATTTTAAACAACAGGCTGCCAGTGGGACTAGTCCTTAGAACATAGAAGTACCCCATGAAAGATAGCTTTAAAAATTTGCCATTTCCAAATACATTTTTTAAGACTCTAAGCATCCCTGATATAACTAACATTACCACCCCAGCTTCTATTCAGGTCTCCTGAGAGTGCCAGACCCACTGAGGTACTGAATTCTGTTCTCACGTCTTCTGTTGTTTAATTGCGATTTTAGTGTCCAGAGATCCCAAGCCACGGACAGTCACCACAGCTGCTGAGGAACTAGGCTCCTCACAGGGTGGAGAGTGGATGGGATGGTACACTTGAAGGTGCACGCTGGCGAATGAGCAGCGGCTTCAGAAGTCCCCGGAGATCAGGGAAGCCAGCCCAGAGGAAGGAGATCAAAGATGTGAGAGATCAGTGAAAAATGGAATTGAATATTAAGAGGGACTGCTAAGAGAATCAATAGGAGCTAGCCAGAGAAGTGTTGAGGCTGGGCCATAAACACATGGGTTCAAGGAACAGGGGCAGGGCATTGTGAGCTCCCCAGGGAGTGAAAACTCCTAACTTCTGTGACACTAATAGAAGAAAATGACAAGAAACCACAGCAGAAATAGTCAACTATAGTTTGCTTAGGACTGTGTAAGAAGCTTGATTCTCCCTCCTTATACAAAGCTAAGGGGGAAAAGGAGGACTTTGGTTTTCATGCTGGAGCCGGGGGTTGGGTGGGGGGGCAGCTTCCGACCCAAGTCTCCGTTTGACTGTTCTCTCTCCCTCTTGTCAGCTCTCTTCTCCTTTGTCTCATGACTTGACACCCCTGAAGAATTAGGCCAGCATTAGAGACAAGTGAGAATTAACTGTGTCATGGTACATGGAAGATGTGCTGGTGGGATAGGCTTGTCCCGGTGAGATGTTGAGATGGGCGTGTCCTGATGGGATAGGCGTGTCCTGTTGGCAGGGGCAGCTTTCGTTTTGCTCCTAGGCTGGCTGACTGCAGAGCCAGGCTCAGCTGCCTCTCAGTTCTTCAGCAACTTCTTTGTTTACTTGGAAAATGAGAGGACATAGACTCCAGGGAGAGGAAAGTCTACATAGCCATAGAGAAGGGAGGGGGACGGATGCTCACATGACTCAGCCCAGCAGTGCGTTTTCGTTTGTACGTCTGTATGTCTTAAGCCATGAAATCGCCAGTCATAGTGAGAGTTGCAAATCTGTCTTTTGCTGGTTGAGCTGTTCAGTGGGTCGCCCCTTCTTCTGATCTTCAGTCAGTGAGGATCATTGTCTCCGTTCACTTGTGACTTAAAAAGCGAAGTAAAGCAGCACACACACACTCTTCATAAAGAAATTAGCCACAGCTATTACCCTTGACACAAACCCATGGTAGTTTGCAGTAAGATGTGTGCATGCTCCCACAGACCCTGGGACTCATACGTGTTAGGAAGCGCCAGCCTCAGGACTGCACCTCCAGCCTGCCGTGGAATAGCGAGCAGAACACCTGCATAGAGCAAGGATCCCAGGTCAAAAAGTGTTGAACTTCCCAGCAGACATTGCGAGGGGAAACTAAAAGACTGCTACTTCATTGGAACTATCAGCTTAAAAAAACACTCATAAATTACTGCTGGTATTGCTTCTAATTTAGAATATACTTAGAAAATATTTGGCAAATTGAGCAAATACCGATATGATGTAATCCTTCCTGTGAGCCGGGGGTGTGGGGTGGGGTGGGGTGGGGTGGGGTGAGGGAGAAAGTGCTGTATTGTGTTTTACAAAAGGGACTGAGTTCAACATCTGGACCCAGTCTCAAAAGCTACCTTACCAGGAACCAGGGATAGCCTTGTGAGGGCTGTTTCTTTTTATAGTATCCTGTTTGGGCAATCAGCAGTTGTTTCTGGGAGACGTTTTGGTGTAGAAACTGCAGCAGTTCAGCAGAGGAAGGAAAGGGGGCTGTAAGGACCTAACGTTTCAAATCTAGAATGTATCCTTGAAAATGTTCCCTTAGAGGCACATAAAGCTATGAAAAAGCTGTGCACAAAAGCTCTCAGTGACAGACTGCAGAACGAGGAAAGCCCGTGTGGCCCACGGATCTGTCCACGGAAGAGCTGTCCACAAACTATGCACTCTCTCACTGTGAATTCTCCACAGAGGTAGACAACATGTTCTCCACAGCTCTTAAAAACCAGGCAGACAGCATGGCTGCCTAAGTGTGATCTGAGCAAGGATGACGTTGGTAGATGTGTTTAGTAGATGTGGGAAAATAGAAAGCTCTGGAGGCCTCAACTCTAAAACTACAGCAACCAAGGAAAGTTGAGCCGGTCTTCCCTAGGGAGGAACACACAATTGGGCGCGCGCGCGCGCGCGCGCGCGCGCGCGCGCACACACACACACACACACACACACACACACACACACCTGGACTAACAGTTTGATAACATAAATGTATATACATATAATATTTGTGTGTGTGTGTGTGTGTGTGTGTGTATGTATGACAACAAGAAACAGAGGTCATGATTGGGAAAGACCAGGCTGAAGGAAGTACAGGGGGAGTTTTGAGGAGAGGAAAGGGAAGGGAGAAATCTTAAATTATAGTCTCAAAAACTTAAAATAATCAGGGTAGAGGCATGAGTTTCCTTGAGAATCCATGTGCGTATCTTATGATGATCGGTAATAAATTGCAAGACAGCATGTAGACAATGATTTAATCTTTAGGGAACATTTTGACATTCATCATTTATGTTTTAATATGCAAATTGTTGGCAGGATATGAGTCAAATTGACTGGTTACCTTGTGACAGTGAGGATTGGGGTAAAGCAGCAGCTGCTATGGAATGTCTGTCAGAGGTGAATTTTATATCGCCTCATATTCTGTGTTTTATCAACAAGAGTAATAAAGATACTAATTGGTGTTCAGGAAGGAAGGGAGAATAACATATAATTATGGCCTCCACCCTCCTGGGGTCAAAGTCTGATGGAGCAGAAAACCACATCAACTAATATACTGCCATATAAGCCCTGCAGTAACAGAGCCACAGATAAGGGGCAGCAGTGTTGCTGGGAGCAGCGCTGGAAGGTACTAGAGAAGGGTGTTACAATTACTCCTCTGCTGTGATAAACACTGACTAAACACTTAGAGAAGAGAGGGGTTGTTTGGCTAACATTTCCAGGTCACTATCGATCATTGAGGGAAGCCAGGACAGGAACTCAAAGCAGGAGCTGAAGCATAGACTATGGAGGAATGCTGCTCACTGGCTCATTCTCAAGGTCATATTCAGCCACCTTCCTTACCTGTCTATAGAGGGTCCACCCTCCTGCACCATGAGCAATCGAGAAAATGCCCTATGGATATGGATGCAGGGTAACCTATGGGAGACTTTTCCTCAACTGAGGCTTCCTCTTCCTGAGTGTGTCAAGTTGAGAAGATTAGATATCATGAACGGGCTCTCCATCTTGGTCTGGAAGGACACTCACAGTGGCCATGGCAAGGCAGTGAGTTAACAGATGCCAAGGGAAGATTCAGAACATTGTTCCTCTGTCCTGGTGCTCAGAAAGCAGTCCTGAGGCCATTCTGACTCACAAAATGTCACAGGAGTCCAGTTGGTGCAGTGGACATTTGATGACGGATGACCTAAGGGAGGCACAGAAGGTCAGCTGAAGTCACATGCTGTCGCTTGTCTCTCCTCTCGAACTTGGCATTAAATCAGAGCTGCTTCATTGGTGATCTAAGGACCAGTTCCAGACGATTCAAATTAGCCCCCAATGTTCCTACTTCACAGGATTCTTAAATCTTGACTTTATGATCCGGAGGCAAGACATCCATGTCATCAGAGGAATTATTTATCAAGGGATGAAATCACGGAGATGCTGTGATTGATATCAGGGTGAAGGGACAGAGCTTCGTATTTCTTGTTGACAAGAAGAACTCTGTGTTTGTACAGTGCTCTGACCATTGTCCACCCCGAGGAAGGCGTCAGTGGTGACCTGACCATTGTCCACCCTGAGGAAGGCGTCAGCGGTGACCTGCTTCCATCTTTTTTTCTGGCTCTTGAAGTTGGGCTCTGGGGCCTTATCTCCCTCCCATGCTCCCATTTGGACTGCAGTTTAGGGTAGACAAAGTCCAGGGTGAGTCTTCTGTCTCTAACTTCATTCTCATGCTGAACAGATGGGGACTGGAAGGGGAGGATAAAGATGGAAGAGAGGGCTGGAGAAGAGAAACTGATGGCAGACAAATGGTAAAGAAGAAAGGGCTGGGCAAGGGCTGGTTGCCTCCAAGGAGCTGCACTTGCTCAGAGATGTCCATCCCTGAGGACTGGGAGACCATTCCATTCGGATTTGTTCCCACAGACAAGCTCTACCCTCCAGGGTTCCTTTACAACCTTTAGGGAAATATATGTCATTTTCACCCCAGGTGTGCGTTGCTCTTAACATACATTTAGGAAAAGACACAGGTCCTAACTATCACTTGAGGACAATATGTATGCACTCTGTATGTACTGCTCTCAGAATTCCAGAAACTGTCCCTACTCCCAAACCCTAGCCATCCCCATCCAGCCACTCCTCCACCTTCTAATGCCACACATAGTTTTGTTCTACTTGTTTTTAAAGATGTATTTATTTAAAATACTTAGGCTTATCCATCTTATTTTATGGGTCTAAGTTTGCTTTCCTGAAATTGGAGTTACAGGTGGCTTTGAACCACTATGTAGGTCCCTAGGACTTGAGCTCAGGTCCTCAGCAAGAGGCACAAGTGCTTTTATCTGCTGATCTATTTCTCCAGCCCCAAAAGATTTATTTGTTTTTATATGCACGAGCATTTATCTGTGTATATGTATGTTTGAATCCCTGGGATCACAGAAGAGAGATCAGATTTTCTGGAACTGGAGTTATAGGTTGTATCAAACCAGTGTGTATATGTGTTAGAAACAGAACCTGGGTTGTTTATAAGAGCAGCAAGTGCTCTTAACTGCTGAGACATGTCTCTAGGCCCCAATAAACACAGAAGCATATATGTATATGTATATGTATATGTATATGTATATGTATATGTATATGTATATGTATATGTATATGTATATGATGATGTATATGATGATGTATATGATGATGTATATGATGATGTATATGATGATGTATATGATGATGTATATGATGATGTATATGATGATGTATATGATGATGTATATGATGATGTATATGATGATGTATATG
>JANHMN010000003.1:179411861-179423665 GCA_030674055.1 Rhabdomys pumilio
ATCCATCCACTCATCCATCCATCCACCTGTCCATCCATCCAGCTGTCTATCCATCCACCCATCCATCCACCCATCCATCCATCCATCCTACATGCAATATATATAATACATAAATAACATACATGATATATATGTGATATATATGACAACCAGAAGTTAGGCAGAGGAAATTTTTGGGAAAAGACTGATTTTGCTTTCTGACTATAAGGCTGGGTAGGAATGTGGGCTGAGTTTATAGTCCTGGTTACTTTGAAGGCCCAAGATAGGGGGATTGTTTGAGCCCACAGTTTAGAGTTTGACTATGGCATCATTATAAAATGCTGTGTTATAAAATGAGATGGCCAACCCCCAGGGTTACCTCCAGTCCATGTCTGCTCTTTAAAGATGACAAATCTTAATATAAAGAAAATGAAGCCGAGAAACCCGATGATAGGGAATTCAAGACTGTAAAGTAGCCTTTTCTTAAATCTCAGTTTGAAAGGGCAAGACAACACTTCTCTACAGAAAAGCAGCTTCCAGCCTTTCCGACACTCAGTGTGCACAGTCTGTGTAGAGACAGGAGCAGGTGGATGGCCCATTTCCTGACGCTATCTGGGTCATTTTAACCAAATGAGCTAATTAGCAGTGAGGAACATGAATCATGCCAGTTTTGTGTGTGTAGGTAATTTTCACATGAGAAAAATTTCATGTAACCTTTCAGGCCCAGTGAGCACATCCAGGCTCACAAGGATAGTGTTGGCAACATGGTTCAAATTTAATGTATGAATTTCCTAAATGGATTTGTTTGGGAACTGGGATGGCTACTTCTTAATTGTCAATTTGAAGTTTTTAGGCTCTAGATCTAGACATTAGATTTGGATCCAGGAAGAGAGACTCAGTAAGGAATGCTCTAGATCAGGTTATGGTCATGAGCATGCCCCTGGGGACGATTTTGACTGCGTCAGTTGGCATGGGAAGACCCAGCCGCAAAGTGGATGGCACCATTTCCTAGTTTGGTACCAGGTTGTGTGAGGGTAGAGAAAGAGAACTGGGCAGAAGGAGTGAGAGCATTGGTTCCTTTTGCTCTGTTCTTGAGTGTGGATAGGGTGTGTGACTGGCTGCTTAGTGTTCCTGACACCCTGAATGTCCCACAGTGAATGCATTGTGGAATTGTTAGCTAAGCAAACCTGCTCTCCTTTAAGCTTTGTTTGTTAGGACACCTTATCCCAGCGGTAGGAAGAGAAACCAGGACAGGTAGCCAGCAGGTACACAACACAGCAACTTCATACGTCACATAGGAAATATGACCCTATTTTTTGAAAAACATTTTTGTGGTCATTAAAGCAAAAAGGGGTAAAAATAAAAGACAACAGAAAATAACTAAATATATAACCAGCTTTTGTATATTTGGACTGAACCAGCTGCAGACAGAAAAATATTACATTCATACTTGAACATGTGTAGATTTTTTTTCTTGTGATTTTTCTCTAACAGTTTAATACAATGTTTACTTTAACACATTTCAATTTCATTTGGTATTCTAATGATCTAGCGGTGACTTAAAATATGCTAGATCTGTGCATAGGTTATATACAAACACTGCAGTATGTTATGTAATGTACTTGGCTATTCATGGGTTTGGTGTATGTGCGTTCCGGGGCTGACTCCCTATACACACCCGCGGGTGACTATATTATTGGGAAATAAAGTAACTGTGTGGCTAGAATAAAGAGGCAGCCCAGGAAGAGCTGAAGCAGGAAGCCCAGCCTCTCGTCCCTACTTTCGTGTCACTGGTAGTCCCTGAACTCTGTACCTGGCCCCTGCACAAGAGTAGACTTCTTCAGCTTCTTCTCATCACTGGTGAGCTCACAGGAATGTACTGTTGGTGATGGTTTCCCAGTGTATGCTTTTCAGCTTTTCACAAAGTAAATAGTTTGTCATATTTTTTTTTGTGTGTGTGTCTGCTGGGAGGCTTGAATAGGTCTACACTTGGGAACTGTAGGTGACCAGCAGAGCCATTTGTTAGGTGTCTATAAAACGCTGTCACCCTTCTCCAGCAGCATTTCTCAGTTCTATGTTCATCTTGGCCTTCAGCCATTCATCTGTGGATGAACTAAGTCACTAGCTTCCCCGTCCTCAAACACCTTCCAGACTTTCTTCCCAGTCCACGTGGCTCTTATCTGGCCCATTTATATTTTACTTTTCATCTTCAAACTTGGAGTTAGTTTGTCTGTGCATGTCTGTCGTATCTTCACCCAGTAGTCCTTAGGGATTCCTTCACTCACTCCTTCAATCTGTTAAGTAATTTTGGAGCTATTCTGGGTTAGACACTCTCCTGGCCTGGATATATGCTACACCTGTTAGCAATCTAGAGCTCACCGTTAAGTTTATAGATGCTTGTTGTACCTTCCATCCCTTGTGAATCATGACTGATGTGCGATGTGTTGGTTCTGGCAGTGGAAGCATCAGTTCTTTCTGCATCTTTGGTTCAATGGACTTAAGATCTGTGAGATGGCTGCCAATAAAGCCTCTGCTGTGGAGAAAAGAAGACACAGTCATTTAGTCAACTCCTGACCAGTTTATATTACATAGGTTCTCTGTAGGAACAGAATTGATGGGGTATATGTGTTGCAAAAAAAAGATTTGGTAGAATGGCTTATACAGGAGGATGTTGCTAGTCCAAAATGTCTGCATAGCGGAGAGACAGAGAGCTCAGGTCCATTCAGTCCAGCTTGCTGGATGTCTCAAGAGTTTGATGTTGAAGAACTGGAAGATTCCTGGAGAGGTACCGGTCTTTAGTTCACATTGGAAGGCTGCAGAATCCTGTGTCTGATGTCAGAGAAGGACAGAGGCAGCAACAGCAGCAGCGACAAGAACCAGAGGGAGAGATTACTCACCAGTAAGAGTTAAAGGCAGCAAGACAAGCAACACTGCTTTTGCATGGGATCTCATATCTGGACCACCCATCAGTGGCTGCCCTCCACTCTGGGGATGCTCTTCTCCCTCAGTCAAACCTTCCTAGAAATGTCCTCTCAGGCCCTTCCAGACTCATGTCTCTCACTTGACTCTAGGTCATTAATTTGATAATTGTGATTAACATTAAACACTTCATCTCAAAACCTCAAGTTCTAAGTCAAGAGCACCTCTCTCTCTCTCTCTCTCTCTCTCTCTCTCTCTCTCTCTCTCCCCTCCGTCTGCCTCTTTAATCTTTCCAATTGGATGGCTTCACAGAAATCACTTACGGTTTCAATTCCGATAAAGTGATTTTGTATCGGAGTTATTTTAAAAGCAACTTAAATAGAACCCAACTAAGGCTTTTAAGTGTTTATTTTTTTTCCTCTAAATATTTCTTGTTGAACTAAATATCTTTGGGGAGATTAAAAGCAGAGAGGGTAGACTACTTTGCATGTGCTTGACCTTTTCCCGGAAGGTCTCATGTGAACCAAAAACTTGCAACTCAAGTTCTATTTTAAAATCACCCTGAAGAGTAGTTTGTAAAAAAGCTATCTTGTAAAGAGAAAAGTCCCGCCCATAGCTGTTAGGATTTGTGGGGCACACGGATTTGTTTCTGAGTCCCGCCCCTAGCTGTTAGGGTTGGTGGGGCATCAGAGTTGTTTGTGAGGAGGGTGAGAGCATGACTCTTACAGTGACCCTGGTTCCCCTCCTCCCATGTGTGTGGGGCTTGGGAACATGACTTTTTCCCCCTTAGGAAAGTTTGGGGATAGTGAAAAGAGAGAATGTGGACAAGAAAGCTTTGTGGAACCTGGGCAGTTCTGTAGTGTTCTCCATTTGGGAAATAGATGTTCTCCCTGGGAAGGAGTTCAGAGGAATGGTCTCAATCCATTCTGAAATGGCCGAGAGGAGAATGTGAATATGTTTGCTTCATGAAACCTACTGACCTGATAGCTATCACCGCCTGAGAGCCCAGGGTGCAGCATGGTGGGACTGGGATCTCTACTCCTGTGGGGAAGTTTCTAAGCACGCGCTTGTAATATTTTGTTTGGAAAAGAAGCAAGACCAGTTGTTTGAACATCTGGGTTGGTGACAGGGATCCTATCACTTATCTATTGGAGATATTTTGTGGATCGCTGTTTTGAGAAGGAACACAGAAAACCTTGGTTCCAAATCCAACATTTCACAAGGAGATGAGATTTTTCTCTGCTTCTTTCTGACATAAAAAGGTCATCTTGTTGTTTATCTCTAAAGGCAGGGGAGCTGGAACGATGGTGTATTTTGCATTTGGAAATACTGGCCCAAATTCAAAGAGCCCAATGCTCTCTCTATTTTTCATCCTGTTTTTATTTAAAGAGAGTCATTGGGGAAAGCTTGATTTACAGTTCTGTTTGAGGAGGTGATGGCTATGGTCCAAATGGAGAAACTCAAAGTCATGGATGACATTAGGGATGGATTCAGCACATCTCAAAGTAATATATGCTGTAGACAACAGGACACCAGGCAGACACAAACTGAGAGCATATCCCTAAAATGAAGAAAGAGATCAGGGTGTTACCTCATGTCTCCTACTTAGTATATTGGTCAAAGTCTTAGCCAGAACAGTGAGATGATAGACAGAGATAACACAAACTGGGAAATGGATAACTCAAAGTGCCTCCATTTACAGACACCATAATCCTATACTTAAAAGACTTTATGTACCAGAAAGTTCTTATAGCTGGGAAACACTTTCAGTAAAGTTTCAAGACATAAAACTAATATACAAAAATGAGTATGCTTCATGCATAACAGCAAGTGTCTTTCATAGAAAGACACATGGACAGGCATCTCGTTCATAAATAGCTAAAACATAAATAAGCAAACTACTTAGGATAAATCTAAGGAAGTAAGTGAAGGACCTCTGCCACAAAAACCCCAAGACACTGAGAAAGAAACTCAAAGAAGACACTAGCTGATGAGAGACCTTCTGAGCGCCTGGATTCTCAGAATGAACATGAGAATGCCAAAGGTTACTGAAAGTAATCTACAGTTTCAATACATGTCCCATCAAAATTCCAATATCAATTAACAAAGGACCAGAAAAAAGCAATCTAAGGATTCATAGGGAACTCAGAAGAGTGTATAGGCAAAGAAATCCCTACGGAGAAGAACACAGCTGGAAGGATCACACCATCTGACACCATCTTATATTAGAGATCTCGAGTGCCAGAGACTGCATGGTACTGCCATCAAAACAGACACGTGGAGCAGAACAGATAAACACAGAAATAAGTGGGCAAAGCTTTGGCCACCTAACTTTTGACAAAGGTACCAAAAACATGCAGTGGACAAAAGACACTCAATTCAACAAATGGTGCCTGTCAAACTGGTTATCCACATGAAGAAGAGAGAAATTAGGTCTATGTCTTTCGCCTTGTATAAAAATCAACTTGACGTGGGTTAGCAAACTGAATTTAAAATCTGAAACACTGTAAGTCTTAGAGAGAAGTTGAGTCAATGCACTTCCAGATATAGACTTAGTCAAGAACTTTCGGAACAGGACTGTGGTAGGCCAGGAACAGATCACAGGATTTAACAGGTGGAACTAGATGAAATTATGTCAGAAGAAGCTAGCTGCTGAGCAAACAGGCAGTCTGACAGTTGGAGGAAGTTGTACTTCAGATAGGATGCCTATATCCAAAATTGACAAAGAACTGCATCAACTAACCACAGACAAACAACAGACAAACACACAAACATGTTAATCAGCAAAATGGGGCTAATGAAATGAATGGACACTCCTAAAAGGAAGAGAACAGAATCCTTTCAAGTGTTCAATATTCCTATTCTTTATGGATTAAAACTGCTTTGCGGTGCCACCACATCTCATCAGAGTGGCTGTCTGCAGGAAATCTGACAGCAAATGCTGCTGAGGCTGCCTGAAAGAGAAACTCTTCAAAATTAATTAATTACCTTACATCCCAACTGCAGCTTCTCTTCCCTCTTCTCTGTCTTTTCCCCCCACACCTCGCCCCCTGCCCACATCTACTCCTCATCCCTTTCTCCTCTGAAAGGGTCAGTTCCCCATGGATATAACCAGCCCTGGCCTCTCAGTAAGTGCAGTAAGACTAAACGCATCCTCGCATCCTCTCCTATTGAGGCCAGCAGGGAGAATGGGGCTCAAAAGCAGGCAACAGAGTCAGAGATAGCCTTGTTCCCACTGTTAGACCAAGCTTCACAACTGCAGCATATGCACAGAGAGCCTAGGTCCTTCCCATGCAGGATCCCTGGTTGGTAACTCAGTCTCTGTTGAATCTGTAGGTTTTCTTGTGGTGTCCTTGAGTCTGAAAGAGGAACTCTTACTCACTGTAGGCGGGAGTGCAAAATGGTACAGCCATTGTGGAAAACAGTATGAAGGTTTCTTGAAAAATTAAAACAGAACTTCATATGGCACAGCTATACAACTCCTGGGCCCATCTCCAAAGGGCTGCATATCCTACGGCAGAGACACCAGCACCCCCACAGTTATTTCTATACGATTATAGTATAGTGGGGAAATAGAAGCAGCCTAGATACCCACCAGTGCCCGAATGGATAATGAACATGTGGTGGATATGCACAGTATAATTTATTCAGCTGCAATAAAAAAACAAAATCATGAAACCTGAAGAAAAGTAGATGTATTTGCAAAGTCTAATATTAAACAAAATGATCTGAGCTCAGAGACAAAATGGCATATTCTCCCTCATAATGGATCCTAGCTTGTAAAACACATGTTTGTGTGCACATGTATGTATATGTGTGTGAGAGCATGTGCTTGTGCATGCATGTGTGCATGCACATGTTCGTATGTGTGTGTGCGTGTGCACGTGTTTGTATATCATGTATGTGTGTGTATGTGTGCTCATGCATGCGTGCATGTAAATTTAAGTAAAACCTAAAGAGTGAGAAAGGAGACAGAGAAGGTGAAAAGAGGTGGTGAGGAAGGATGGGCCAGTGGACAAAGGACACATGGGACACGAATGATGAAACCAGCTGGAGACAGGGAGATGGAGGTATCTAGGGCAAGGGAAGAGAGTCACCCAAACACATTTTGTTTGAAAACACCACAATATCTAATACTTTTCATACCTAAAATAAAATAAAATAATTTTTCTTAGTAGTCATTTGTTCATCCAAAGCTTTCTATGGAAATGGTTGAGTCTTTCCCAGTGAATGCATCAGTATTTAAGGTGAATTTTGGTTTTTGAACCTGCGAGTATTTGCTTTGCCACGCTGAGTCAGTTTTTAGAGTTAGAGTCTAAGCTCCCCAGAGCTCTGGTTGTGCTTGGATATCGTTATTGCCATGTCCATATGGACTTCTTTATTTTGCAGTAATTCACTAACGCAGCTTGTTGCCTGGACAGCAGCGGCCCTCCTCCTGGCACTCAGGATGGAGCATTCCCATTTATGCAGATGCCTCAGGGATGGGCTCCAAGGACTGGTGGGGAGGTCAGCTTGCCACTGCTGAGGCCACTGCTATGACTTTATCGTCATTGTGGCCATCTGGGCTCATGTCCTGGCTCTGGCTGTTCCCTTGGGGCCCCTGTCATGTTGGGTGTCCCCTGGTGTGCCAGGCCAGTTGCTTAGCATGGACACTGCTCCAGCTTGCGGTACCAGCCCACCCGGGCCTGATGCATCATCATGCTTACATTGCCTTGTCAAGCCTCACTTGCAAAACTCACACTCAGAGAAGAAAGAATCCATATTTTCAAGGAATCAAGGCCCTGAGATTCGAGGTACCTGCTCTAGTGCACACAGGGGAAAGTAGCAGAGTTGAGCTTTGAAGCCATTTATCTCTGATCCCAGAGCAAGAGGTGGGCATTAGACTGAGCCAGGAGACCCTTCCTAAAACGCTTTTCAGTGAGTGTCATGGACATATCCCAAACATGGCTATCTGGAAAAACCCCAGGCTCCCTGGCATGTATAGCCTAAGTTAATTTGTGGTACAGCATCTAGAGACTCAGGAAATTCATGTTAAATTTACACCCGTAGAAGGATGTTCCTCTACACAGGTCATGCTGTTTACAGTTGTCGAAGCCTGCCATTGGTTCACCCAGCAAGCCTCGCATCTGCTGATCCTGATTCAGAGGGCTTCATGGTTCACCTCCTCTGTGGCTGTGTCACCTGGCCAGCTCTCTGAATATCCTAGGGACTTGGGAAGGTTACATTCCCTTTTCATACCTAGAGAACTTGGTTTGGGTTTGGGAAATATGGAGTGGAGCCTAGAAACCAGCATTTTAGCCAACAGCCAGGGCTCCTGATGGACCACCAGATGGGTGTCTGTTTGCTGATTTTCCTTCTGAGATTTTTTTTTTTAGGCCTCTACAAATTCGTTTCTTTCTCTGTCCTAAGAGCAGAATTCGTTCTACCTCTATTCAGTGTCTTGCTTTATCTGGTTCAGCCATTCAAGTCACACACACACAGCTGTGACACAGAAGTGACCATGTTCTTTGCCTATTTCTGCTGTGTTAAATCCCCCTCTTTTTCTGTGATGTGACTTTTACCAATGTAGCAGAGAAGGTAGTGGGTGGTCAAGTCCTTGCTGGGCAGACATCATAGAGTAGAGGAGTGTGTGTGTGTGTGTGTGCGCGCGCACGTGTGTGTGCGTGTGAGCACGTGTGTAAGCATATGTGCATATGTCGTGTGTTCCTGGGTAGGGATAATGGTGGAGGAGGTATATTTTGATGGACACTAAATGCCAGAGCACTTCAGACTGGAGATAGAAAATCTTACGAAGGATCCGAGGAAGACATAGAACTTGGCATAGGTTAGCTCACCTGATACATGGATGCAGTTTCTTTTATCACTTGTAAGGGCTTTGCTTTTGCTATCGCAATGAAGAACTCCTCATCTCTGCAGCTTTAAGGACTCACATGACATGCTACTTGCAGTTCGTCAGGGTCTCAGTTATGTCTCCTCTTTCTGAGATGCTTGGTGGGTAGAACAGCAGACTGAAGCCCTGCAGGCGTCCTAGCAGAGAAAAAGAAGCTTGGCACATCTTGTACAGAAAGGCACCGCTTTGGCTTGGAGATGCTATGCTGTTTCTACTTACAAAGTGCCAGCCAGCACTGGTGATGTGACTCTAGAGAATAAAGAGCCGGGGCACACCAACTCTCACCAAAATAGCTCACCCACTGCAAAGCACTGGACACGGTCAGTCGACTTTCTGAGGTTTCTTATGAAGATACATGGACTAGTGAAGGGCAAATATACATCCCAAGAACCAGAGTCCAGAAGTCAGCCCTTCAAAAACCCTCAACATGCCAATGATTAAGACCCCTTAGCTAGGTGAACAATTTTAGACATTCTTTCTGAGATGAAAAAGTTCTAACATGCAGGTCTTCTGGAATTATCGTGGGTCATATCTTGATACACTTCAGGTATGTTAAAAAATATTACAAGTGAATATACATTAAGAACATGCAGAGAATTCTCGCTTAGCAGTTCAACTCACTGTAGATGCTGGTTGTTTCCTGTCAGGACTGTGGCTGGCTAGGAGCTATTGCTTCCTGCTCCAAAGACAGTATTCTACTTTCGTGGCTAGATAGAGAAAAGGCCAAATTCCAAAAGTAAGGACTTTACGGGATGTGTATTAGAAAAAAATTTGTATGGAGAAGTCTAGTTGATTTTATTATAGACCCCGGTAGTAATCTTCCCTCTTTCCTGGTTTCTATTCTGGGCATTTGTCTGGACCCCTGTCTCCTATGAGGAGGTTTCCTTCCTTGTACATCCTCACGTGACTGCAGACGTCAGTGTGTAGAGGTGCTATGCAGGGCTGGGTGTTTGATTTTCTAGTGAGAATATGTTCACCATCTGTAGTCACGTATTACCTTGCTACTTTGTCTCCCTGTCTCAGTGTCTGACTCCCTGCTGTGTTCTTACTTTGCATCAATGCTCACATGAGACCTGAAGCCCTCACATTTTAGCGCGTGGACTGAGAACACCTCTGAGGGTACTAGAAACCGATGAGAAACTGTAGTGCCTTCACGGGAGTTGTGTCAGCCTGATATGATGATAGCATTTTCAGGTGTGTTTCAGTAGTGGCAGAGCAACAGACCACAGCAGTAAACGTAACTCCTGTATTCTACACACTCAACAACTGGGAAAGGCGCTTATCTCAGAGCAAAACATGTTCACTTTTCATCACCATATTGAATCATGAGAACGTTAGCAATGCTTTCTCTGGGAACAGAGGAGCCCAGTTCTGCTGCATGCTGTGTGTGGACTCTCGCAAGGTACCTGCATTGTGGCACCCCATTTTTCTCTCTTGTGAAGTGGATGACTGGAGAACTTATGGGGGTGTTGTGGACTGTGTCATAGGTGCTGTCCACACAGTACTGGCAATGACAATGCTGATGACGTTGTTGACATTATTGTTGTTGTCAGGGTTACTGATATCATGGCCACCGTCCTCAGCATCAAAGCTCTCCACCATCCAGCTTACCAGGATGGAGTCTGTGGAAGAGCTGTCTGTCTTCTGGCCTGTTATTTCACAGTTCACTTATCCAGTGGGATTCTCTTCCTATTTCTGTTGCTACCTTCTGAATGTCAGACTCTGTTTTGAGGAGCGTTTTGGTCTGCACACATGTGATGTATTTACAGTCATCAGATTGCCAAGGAGACTTCTAAGTGCCATCTGAAGAAACCTGTGTCTTCTGAGCTCCCTATGTACAGAGAACACAGGTTTCTGTCAGCAGAAAACTTTGTCCAGTTTAATGATGTGGAGTCCCAATGAGAGACTTCCCACGTTGGCTCTCTGCTAACTAGTGGCATTTATACTTAGCCTGTCACATTCTATTTACAGATATTAACTCTACCCCATTTTGAAACTCCAAGCTTACAGTGACATAATTTGTATAAAGTTTACCGTTTGTAAGTTGACAAGTTTGATAAACGCACGCAGTTCTGTGGCTACCACAACAATAGATTGAAAACATGCATTGGGTTTTAAATGTCCGTGGTGTCCCTTCGAAGCCAGCCCCCTTTCCATGCGCTCTGGTCCCCAAATCACGGATCTGTTTTCTTTCCCTTGGGTTTTCCATCTTGTGGACTATAATAGAAATGGATAGTGTGTTAGTTTGTATTTCCATTGCTGTGATGGATGCCATGGCCAAAAGCAACTTATGAGGCAAAGGGTTTAACTTCATCTTTCAGTTTAGAGTCCATCGTTGAGGGGAAGTTGGAGCCCAAGGAACCAGACTCAGAGTAACAAATTTTGCAAACTGTTCTACTGTGTGCAGGATTGTAGCAAGGAGACATGAAAGTGAGAAGAGACTATGAGGTAAGATAAAGGAAGCAGTGGGGTAGGCAGGAGAGAGGAAGTGACGGGGATGGGAATATGCTGAAAACATGCAATCTGTATGTATGGTGTCACAAGCCGCTCATTCTTGCATATAATTAATATACATCATTAAAAAGGCTTCTATGAGATTTACTCAGTACCTAAATGGCTTATATACCAGTTGCTTAAAGCTTTTTTGTTATAAGTCACTTGGTGAAGACAGCACAAATGATATGTGTACTTTGTTCTAGAAAGATAGGTGTAACACACACACACACACACACACACACACACTTTACTTTGTATGCAGATGTGTACGGGGTGTGCATGAATATTTGTGTGATAGAATGTGTGTGAGTGTGCCTGCAGAAGTGCTGACAGATGTGTGCGTGTGCCTGCAGAAGTGCTGACAGATGTGTGAGTGCACCTGCAGATGTGCTGACACATGTGTGAGTGTGACTGCAGATGTGCTAACACATGTGTGAGTATGCCTGCAGATGTGCTGACACATGTGTGAGTATGCCTGCAGATGTGCTGACACATGTGTGAGTGCGCCTGCAGATGTGCT
>JANHMN010000003.1:179423675-179457758 GCA_030674055.1 Rhabdomys pumilio
CACATGTGTGAGTGTGACTGCAGATGTGCTGACACATGTGTGAGTGCAGATGTGCTGACAGTTGACACCTGATACTTTCGTTGATTGCTCTCTGCCTTTTTGATTGAGGTGAGGTTTCTCAGTCACCAGTTTGGATACGTCTAGCTAGCCAGCTTGCTCTGGGATCCCCTCTCACTGTGCTCAGGTGGCCCAAGTGCTTGCAGGTGGGACACCACAGCCACACCTGCCTGGCATCCGTGTGGATGCTGGATACGCACTTTGTATCACGTTTTTGAAGCAAATGACTGACTGACTGACTGAGCTATACCCCCCTCCCCCTCCCCCTCCCCTCCCCCTCCCCCACCTCCCCTTCCCCACCCCAGGCCTCCCCACTCTCACACTCTTCAATCTAGCTTCAAGCCGTCTGGAGTTTGCTCAGTCTGAATGAGCCCACTGTCACACTGACTGGCTCACTAAGACTTCAGATAATGCTCACTTCTTGCCTCATTTACTCTCTGCCATCACCATCACGATGGAAAATTCAGGAAACACGGAAGGCAGCAGGGTATGATGAAGTGTGTGCTTGAGCCCTGAAAACACATACACATAAGTAACATTGCACATGCATGGTGAGCTTCATGCCTGGGCTTATCTCTGGGAACTACAGAAGAACCTGGAAACAACATCCCCTCTATTTCCGAGCTTCATGGAGAGAGACCTGGCTCATTCCAGCTCTTTGAGAGAGGCTCCTTCATTTTGTCCTCATCTCCCTGAATGGACCATCCTGATCTCCCATCCACCCTAATGGCTCATTACTCAGACTTGCCGCTCATTTCTGCCCTTCTGGAAAATTGCAAGTCTCATTTTCTTGTTGGCTTCCACTGCTGGGGCTCCTTACGAAAAAGGACAGCCTGGTGTGGCTTGTGGGGGGCGGGGGGCATGGCAGCTCTCTTCTTATTTGGCCCAGCTGGAAGTTCACATTAGCTAAGAAAGGATAGACTGGAGCTCCTCACAAGTTCCCGGCTTCTGAGAGAAGCAGTCTGTGCCCAAGATTCTGACTCCTCATGTAGATGCTGTTCACAGAGTGGACCGTGAGGTCGCCATGCTTTCCTTTACCTGTGGTCCCAACTCCCCTCAGCTGTTCCCACGACCGGATCCGCCCACTCCATTGCCCTCCTTTCCCTCAGGACCTCATTCTTCTGGAATCCTTTTCTATGTAGTCACTTGCTATGCACGACATAACACATTTCTATAGGCATTTGAGGGTCCTTAGAGAACAGAATATATCCTCTCAGAGTTCTGACCATGGGAGCCCAGCGGTGAGGCATCGGCAGAGCTGGTTTTCCCCAAGCCTCTCCTCTTGGCACAGATACCTCTTACTGTGGTCCCCAGTCACCTTGGCAAACCACCCTCCTCAACTTAACTTCTAGGGTCTGCAGTATCTCCAAATATAAACACCCGAGAGTTTGGGTTTTCAAATGCTAGTTTGGGGAGGGATACACAATTTAATTCATAGTAATTTCATTATAGTCTATATCGAACACACACACACACACACACACACACACACACACACACACACGGTTTCAAGGTTTACAGAATACAGAAGAATTATATTAGGTTCCTCCATGAAGATACTATGAACGTACTATGTTAGAAACACAGACATATGTGTGCCTTTCCACAACGTTAGAATAACAGTAAATTCACAAGCCACCTGATTTGGTTAGCTTAAATTTACCAAGGATTACTGAGTTCACTTGCTAGTCATGACCATTGACAGGCACAGATTCTTTTATTTCAGTCTTAGTTACCAATATTAGCTCCCAGATTACATATAACTTAGACATCTGCTGGTTGTAGATGCTGAAAAAGATGAAGAAGCTTCAGAGTCCCAGGGGGCGTATGGAAACAGGAAGGGAGGGAGGGAGAGAGGGAGGGAGGAAGAGACAGAAACAGAGAGACAGGGGGAGAGGAAGGGAGGGAGGGAAAGATAGAGAGATAGATACAAAGAGACACACACAGAGGCAGAGGGACACAGAGAGACAGAAAAACAGAGACGGAGTCACACACACTCAGAGAGAGGCACCGAGAGACAGACAGACAGAGAGACAGAGAGACACAGAGAGAAAGAAAGACAGTCACATATACACTCACAGAGAGAAAAAGAGAGTGAGAGAGACAAAGAGAGAGAGTCTTTTCAGGGAACTAGATATGCTTTATGCCCCACAGATGCAGAGCAGAGGAGAGGTAGGCATTTTGCCTGCCCATCTGAAGTGGACTGTGTGATACAGGCAGGAACACCTCCAGGCAGTTGTGTGGAGCCTGGGGATGGAGGCAGAGGAAATCCACTGTGGCAGTGTCCCCAGATCTGGCTCATGACAAGCGAGGGGGGGATGGGCCAGAGTGTCACTACTCCATTTTGGGGTGCTCCTTCATAGCCTCAGGCAAGGGGGTTGCGCCTGTGTGATTGTGAGACTCATGTGTTTGGTATTTCTGAGATGGCTTGATATACTCACAGGTGTAGTTATTCATGGGCACAAATGAAATACCAGTTTGTGCTGTCAGGTGCTGGTTATTTACTTCTCCAAACAAGATGGAGAGTGATTCTTTCACAGAGCTCCTGCTCAGATGGAGTGACTCGGGTCAAACCTGTTGTTTTGTAAAGTTGAATAATTCAAAGCTTGGCCCAATTTGAAAATGCTGTTTAAATAACACGGAGTTACCGGGGGCAGGGCCTGCTTATTCTCCTCAATAGGGCAGGGGAACTCAAGTCTAAGGAAGGCAGCTGTCGGGCAGGAGGCCTTGGGAAGGCAAAGTAAACTCCAGACTTGCTTTGTGTGCTTCATGGTCTTGGCTCTCAGGCACCATTATACAACAGCATCATGAAGGTTGGCATTTACTGTAAAACTTTAAGCCCAGAGGCATTGTGAGTCCAGTCCTCCACAAGACTGTGACTAAGGTCTCCTGCTCTCTATAGTCTGCTACTTTGTTTGATTGTTGGTGAAGGTATACAGCAAGTACACCTGACTTCCATCCTCTGAAATACAGCTCTCCTCAGATTTCCTCTTGGGGAGGCAGAACGCAGGGAGTTTGACTGCGCTTATCCCACGCCACCAGAAATGAACATACCGTGGACCCTTCAGAACATGTAGGACGTGGAGCCAGAGGGTGACGACTTAAACCACGAGCCCCACACCAATTAATGGTGTGACCTTGACTGTCACTTTTTTATAGGCTGTAGTCCTCTGGTCTGTAAAAACATGGCATAAAATGGCCAATTCCGTGCAGTTGGTAAAAGGAAAGTTCCCTCATCCCCTCCTGACTCTTCACTCATTTGCTTCTCTGAGCTCTTTCCTCACTTGCCCACTCCGTCTTCACTCGGGTTCTCCAGACTCTGATCTTGATGTATACACACATACATGTGCATACATAATACATAATACATAATACATAATACATCATACATACATACATACATACATACATACACATACGTACACACACATATATACATTTACACACATATACACATACATGATACACTAGAGAAGAAGGACAGACTGGATTCACGGCTGGGGCTGCGACTGCCTTGAGGGATGTTGACTGTACAGGAAGGGTTTGAGACCCTGCGGCCTGCCCACGCACGCCCCTTCTTGGTAACGAGATGACACTGGACATCATCCAGATCCCTGTCATCGGGTGCCTAGAGCTGTCAGTGACAGCCATGGAGAGCAGGGGCAGCCCACACAGTGGCCAGGGATGAGGGCTCACTAGCAGCATCTAGCAGGGTCATGTTTAAGGGGCCACTCTTCCCTTAAGGCAAATGGGAATGGGACTTTAAAAGAACCTGGTAAAATTCTACTCCTTATCATTATGAATTTTTATCTTTAAATGTGTTTGTGTATGTATAAGCGAATATCATGTGTGTGTGTGTGTATAAGTGAATGTTGTGTGTATAAGTGAATGCTGTGTGTGTGTGTAAATAAATGTCAAGTGTGTGTGCATGTGTATAAGTGAATGCCATGTGTGTATAAGTGAATGTTTGTAAGTGAATGCCTTGTGTGTGTATGTGTGTGTGTAAATGAATGCTATGTGTGTGAGCGAATGCTGCATATGTGTGTGTGTGTGTGTTGGTCTGTGTACGTGTGTGTTGGTGTGTGTGTGTGTGTAAGTGAATGTCACATACGTAAGTAGATGCTGTGTGTGGGTCTGTGTGTGTATAAGTGAATGTCATGTCTGGGATCTTTAAGAGGACAGAAGATGGTGAGAAGATGCTGGATCCCGGGATCTGGAGTTACAGACAGCTGTGAGCCACCAGATGTGCAAGCTTGGAACCAAGTTCAGGCCCTTGGAAGGAGCAGCTATGGCTCTTAACCTATAAGGCGTTTCTCTAGCTCCCGCATTAAAACATGCTAATGGATACAGTAATGAACATTTATCAATATTAATACATGCATATATCTATATATCTTGTTATGATCAAATCAGGTTAGTTAGCATATCTATTACCTCAAACATTTCTTTTTATTTGTTTGGGCTGGGAACATTCAAAATCCTCTCTTCTGGTCATTTTGAAAACTGTAATGAATTACCGTCAACAGTAGTCGCCCTACTGTGCTGTGGCACTCCCAGACTTAATCCTCCTCTGCAGTTTGTAGCAGCCAACAGTCTCCTCCGTGCCCACTTTCCCCACCCTGCCTGTAACTGCCTGCAGCCACGATCACCAGGTTCTCCTGAGATGAAGCCTAGGAATTAACGGGAAGGAGGGCGAGAGAAACGTGGGGCCAAGACAATTTGATCAAGGCCCGAAGTTTAATAATTTGCTTTCACATATAAAGGGGAAGCCCCACCCCCAGAGTCTCTTCTAGGTACCGCCCAGGGGCTAGGTGAGGAGATAGTAGTCTAGAAGGTGTCAAGGCTAGCTCAGCAGGCAGTCCATTCTTCTTAGCTCTGTAGCAGACCTCAGGGCGCCAAGACTGGCAAGACAATGCTTCCTTCTAGGTCCTATTGTTGTTTGGTCTTGTTGTGGTCAATGACTTGCAGGCCTGCTCAGGCCTGGGGGAAGGGCACATCTGCCCAGCTTTTTGTGACAATACTTCCTCACTTACAGCCCCGAGGCTGTGCCCAGATCACTTGGACGCCAATGGGGAGGTCCTCCCAGGCTTCTGAATACCAGGCACCGGCCAAGGTCCTCAGCAGAGACTAGGTTTCTTAATAAGTCTCTCTGAAAAAACAGCTTCCCTCTCATAGAATTTGTCCCAAAGAGTCTGTCACACTCTCCAAGAAAACTTTGCATTAGATTTTCATTAAAACACCTTTTATCCGTGTGATCTGTGTGTTTTGAATGTCGTTTGGAAGCTTTTGAAATGGTGTCATTTAATATCAGTTATGCTTCCGGGCTCTTGTCAGCCCTCCCACCATCTTGTTAGCTTCTTGGAGCCTGAATCAGGGCTCACCTAATTGTGTCACAAACTTTATGCCACCTTAGCCCCTCCTTCTGCAGCTGCTTCCAGGAATAGGACTTCGGACTGGAATAGGGATGGGAATAGGACTGAATGCCACCAACACCGTGTCTCTGTGAGGGGCTGCCACATGCCTTGATATATACAGCTGTAATGTGGGGTACATAAGCACATTACTCATGCCTCTATGGTACCAAGACCAATGTCAAGAGGTGTCTGTAGTTGGGTAGTTTGTGCCCACTGAAAATCTTTACTCCCTCCCTGTACAAGAAGCCCTGGAAGTCTCTGCCCAAATGATTCTTCTATGCAGTCTTCTTCCTTGAATTCATGTCCCTAAGATTAGGCCAGGTTGCTGGTTTAAACACCCCAGGTCCAGAGTGTCCAGGACGGGAGGCTGGTTTTAGAGGGTGTGGCCTGTATGTCTACCTAGATAATGTAAGATCCCATTGGTGTGGTATGGAATCTGAGTTCCAGGAAGACAACATAAAGATGTTGCTATAAGCCAAAGACCTTTGCTTGAGCTCCTGCCCGAGTGTTACCGGTGAGTCTAGGCTCACCTTGCATTGCCTCAGAGGCCAGGGTTTCAGCTCATACAGACGGCACCAGGGGCTCTAAAGATGGGGCTCGGAGATCTATCGCAATAAACACCAGGAGTGAAAGGCTGCCTGCAGGGCAAATTCAGACTTGCCCTGTGGTAGCTGTTGGTCAAATAAATTCACCTTTTGCTTTAGGTCTCACATCTGTGAGCAGCAGCAACAATGTGTCCTTTTGGGGACTGAAGTTGGTGATTGGCGCATGTTCGGTGTTTGGAATGGGAGAAATACCTGATGGGGTAAACGGACACCCCTACCCTTTAGTGTTTGCACAGGATAGATTCCCAGTGAGGTAGATGGACATCCTCCCTTAGTGTTTGCACAGGAGAGATGCCTCGTGGGGTAACTGGACATCCTGCCCTTCTGCTTGTTCCAGCTACCTAGAATCTTATTTCCCTATCGATTATATTACAATCTTTCTTTCACCATCCCAAATCACCATCGGCTGTCTGTATTTCTAAGACCTTGACCATTGAAAGCTTTGACGTTTATAGACCAATTTCTCCATATGGGCAGCAAAAAAGGGGTGACCATGGAAGTGGAAAATATTCATAATCCATGGGCATGAACTTTTTGTTTGAAAGCCTAGGACTTTCAGGGGCAGCGGAAGAAGTCACCATTTTAAAAAGTTTATTATTTATTTGCTTTTTAATCAGACAAGAGTCATGGTATAGAAAGCTACAAACTCTGTCGCTCTCGGGTGCCTTCTGTCTCTTGTGATCCCCCAGCACCTGAGACTGTGCCTTCTCTTCTTGGCTCCCTGCAATACCCGGGCTACCTTTTCTCTGGCCTCGTTAGTTTTGATTTTTCTCCACTTAAAAGTAGAGGAAAGGCAGGAAAAAAAGTCATCATGCTCCTTCAAATGCGTTCCGTGCACAGTTTCTGTGAGAAGAACCCACTCATTGATGAGCAGAGGACGAGGTTTGAGAGTCTGGTGAATGTCAGGAGAAATCGATCACTGAGAAAGCAAGGTACAAGGGAATCAATCGCTGTCACTCTCACTGGTCCCTTGCTGTTGGTGCTGCCATTTGAGATGCAAAGAGGTTGGGGCATCCATCTTGGCTTACTTCAGCCGCCCAAACATGTGCCATGCAGCCCTATATGTTGTGAGGTGCAGGTCCTTAGCTCGTGGAATTACTCCTACTGCTCAGGACTGGTTAGTGGGGGGTTCAGCCTGGAAACAGATGATCCAGATATACTCCTCTAGTCAGGGACGCCAGCAATGCAGTAGTGTCTCACTGGCTATGCTGGTGTTGACAGCTGGGATGATCTGAGTCAGACAGATGTTGCAGTAATCGCCGACTATTCCTAACACGGGGGAGAGCCATTCTGGAGTCCATTGTGCTGCGTGCTGCGTGCCTGGCAGCAGCTGTAGTGGCCGCCATTATTACTACTTGTTTCTCAGAGCGGATTCCGTGCCTCCGTGGCAGTCATGACACGAGCTGTTAACCCAGCGTGACTCACTTGCAGAACTTCTGAAGGCTCTGAAACCAAAATACAACCATGGTCCCCTTCTCCCAAAGTCATTGCCCTGTTGGTAGACTCAGAGAGACCCTCTGTCTATGGGCCTCCATCGACCTGACCTGTCCTGAGTTACCAGTGGCGTGATCCTTGTCTTTGGTATTTCTTCCATGGTGAGCTACGCACAGGCACCACGATCCCTTTTGTCTCTGCCCACATGGTTCCTTCTGTTCCTGAGAAGGCTGCTTCCTCTTGCAGTGCTCCGGATCCCTACAGCTCTGGTGGTCCCATTGTGACCCCACTCTGAGTGTCTCCCTAAGGCAGCTCAAGATGCCTCTCCTCCAAGCCCAAGGGCATATACCGTCTTTCCGGCAACCCTTGCACTTCTGCTGTACTTTGTGTCACAGTCTTTCCATTCCTCAGTTACTGTAAACAGGGACCAGACCTTGTTCGCAGAGCTCTTGTACCTGACTCCAAGCACTGGCCAAACTGGCAGCAGAGTTATGTTGATGTTTGTTGAGTGATTACTGGACAGTGAGGGGAACTGAGCACAGGGAGCAGGAGCCGTAGTGCAGACATGCTAGCAGCAGTAGCATGTGCATTGGGAGAATGTCAGCAACTTCGGCCCACGTAGTCGAACCTGTGTGAGACTGTTCCCGAAGCCTGTGGGAAAGTGCAGATAAGAGGTCAAGGTTCTCGGGAGAGCTGTCTGCACTGCAGGGTAGGGCTGTTGTTGATATGGAGAGCAGCCGGGGATGCTTTTAATCACGAATGGAAACACAAAGGTTGGCCTCATTCCAAACACGAGGGTCCTTAAAGCCAGTAATTTAGCTTAATCATTTACATCCATTGAGTCCATGTTTCCAGAAAGGAGACATAATGCCTGGATTTTGGTCCAGCTTTCTCTTGCCTGGCAAATCTCCTCTCCAGAACACAATGCTCATAGCCATCAACTTCCCTTGTGAGATGCCCCCTGCCCAGCCCACCTGTTGGGGATGTTGTGAGGACCCCAAGCGCTGAGGTGGGAGAGGCTGTGAGGATAAAGCCTTCAGGTTTCACTTCTTGTCTTCAACAGTGGGAGGTGCTGGGTGTGGCTGTGATTGGTGGCCCCAAAGCTTCCATTTGGGCTGCAGCAAGAGCAGGCCACAAGGGTGCACACCTGTGCCCTTCTTCTAGGCTTTGCCCTCCTCACAGAGATGTGACTGCCTGCTTGCCTCTGGCCTTGTCAATGGCACGAGGGAAACTCTGCCTCAGCAAGGCCCTGTGTGAACAACTGGTGCCCTGTTTTTTTAAGTGGCTTGTGAACTACCCAAACAAGCCCTTGTGTGAGTTGACACCAGTCTTGTTCAGTTCTCCATAGAAGGTCACCTAACACTTGCTTATCAATATTAACTATAACGAAAAGAATCAGAATCATTACTGTCTATCTATCTGCATAGTTTCTAGAAGGACAACCCAGAGACCACTGTTCAGTATGCAGAAGAGGAAGTCCTGAGAGAACCTAGGCTTCCCTGGATGTCCCTGACTCTCAGTTGAGGGTATCAGGTGGCTCCAGCTTATAGAGGCCAGGGGTTTGCTCAAGGTTACAAGGCTAGGCAGAAGCATGGCTGTTTGTGGGACTCAGCTTGATTCATTGCCAGCCAGGACCTTCTACAAACGCAGCTCTGCTCAGATGGTTTGGTGAGGAGCAGCCTCAGACAGGCAGGATTAAGGGAACCCACCGGGCTTTGAGGCACAACATAGGCAGGGTTATGGTGATCTACGGGACTCTGGGACACTGCACAGGCAGGGTCATGGGGCTCTACCAGGCTTCAAGGGACCCGGAGACAAGCAAGAGCAGGTACATTTCAATATCTAGGCTGAAGGAAGAGCGCTACTTATTGGAGCTGTGTGAAAGGAGGCGCTACCCTGCTGTGTCTGCAGTGTACAGGAAGCATCCTTCAGCCACAGAGAGCCTGTGTGGGCTAATGGGTAGAGTCATCAGAGGAGAGGAACCCTCAACTGAGAAAGTGACTCCAGTAGGTTGGCCTGTAGGCAAGGCTTGGGGGCATCTTCTTATTAAATGATTAAGGTAGGAGGACCCAGTTTACTGTGGGTGGCGCCACCTCTGAGCAAGTGGTTCTGGAAGGTATAAGAAAAGTAGCTGAACTTGAGCCTGAGCACAATCCAGAAAACAACATTTCTCTAAGGGTTCTGTTTCAGTTCCTGCCCCCAGGTATATGCCATGAGCTCCTGCCTTGGCTTTCCTCAATGGACTGTGAGCCCTCTCCTCCCCAAGTGACTTTTGTTCGTGGTGTTTATCAAAGCAAGAGAAAACAAACTAAGATGGTGCCCAAGAAAGGAGTGGGGGTAGGGGTGGGATAGAAGCTCTTCTTCTGGTTGTTACTCTTCTCTTTTGAGGACTTTGTGTCCAGTGAGTCTGTCTAAGGACAGGCAGCCCGGCTGCCCAGAGGTGCAGCTCCTAGAGGCTCCTTTTGGGGTAGAGAAAGACAGAGAGTGTGGCAAGATTATAAAAGCAACTTTGCAGTACAGTCGTGCCTCATTCTCCTGTAAAGAAAAGGGACAGGGATGGACCACAGTGCTTGGCAGGACAGACTTCTGGGGCACTGTTGGGGGTGGGTGGTGAATTTCCTTCTCGTGAACATGCTTCGAGGTCCCCTGTCCCCAGAGCCATCCGGTTGGGAGCCCAGCAACACTCTCTGTACACAAAAGAAGAAAATGTTTCCAAGTGTGATAGGTGGGAGAATGGCTGACAGGGTAGAAACTCCCCAGACAATATGGAAAAGCATGCATTTTACCTAAGACTGTCGACAGAGCGGGCACAAAGGATTGGCTAGTATGCCCCTGGTAGGTTGGACAAATGTTAAAACTGAGCTTTGCTGGCAAGTCCTTTTTCCTCCATCATAGTCAGGATGCCCCAGATCCTAATTTTCACATTCTAGGGTTTAGAATTTGCATGCTCTTTTATGAAGAATTTTCTACTGCCTGCCTTCTCTATTCATCTTGGTTTTGCATATTCCATAGAAGGGACCTCTTGTCTACAGTAACACTCTTGTGTTGTTTGAAATGCAGTCTCTCTTCTTATAAATTCTTGTCCTTTCAGAGTTGAGCCTTTCCTTGGCAGCCATTCTTCAGGGAATGCCCAGGGGACCAAGCAACTCTCGAGTTATTTTTAAGTCAAACATATTCACACTGAAGACGGTGTCAGCTCATGTTGACTGAGCAAGTACATCACACAGAAGCAGTGACTGAATGGTGGACTTCCCTGCAGGGTGGTATGGGGAATTTCCTTGTCCCTACCCAGAACTCAACATGACAAAAGGAAGTAAAACACAGAGAAGAGGATTTGGTTTCCTGTGCAACGCCTGGAGCACATGCCATGTAGCCTGCCAATAACTTGTCTCTCCAAACTAATCTTGGGTGACTTCTTCTTGTAGAGAGTCTCATACAGTTGACAACAATAGCGTCTCTTATATTGTGCAAAGATGAAGACTCTGTCACTTTAGATTCCTTAGGATGTAATGAGCCAAAGTTGGCAACATCTAAGTGGCTTGTCTTGGGGTCATTGGGGTAGTTGTTGTCTCCTGTGCTCAGCATTCTTCCTGGCCTTTAGAAAGCAATGCTTCAGCTCCTAAGCATATTTAGTTATATGGACTGTATAAATAGTCAGCCTAGAAGAACAGGTCTTGGAATCTTCCTTTTGCCTATTAGTAGATCAGACAGACAAGCTAAGTCAGAGGTGCCAAACATACCTAAGTGTATGGACAAGGTATGTGTATCTCTACACTTAAGTGTTGGGCACAAGGCAGGGTCAAGAGTTTCTTTCCATTACCACGTGTTTAACACATATTTATTTGGAGGCTGTTACGTGCAAAACCGTGTCAGGCACTGAGGATGTGGTTATCAAGTAAATAAAGTATTATGCAAGTGTGGTTTTGTCTTAAATGTAGAGAAGACTTTTGATCCATCTAACTATCTAATCAGTTACCCACCTTCCACCTATTATCAGTCTGTATGTGTGTATAATACTGTGTTGCTTTGCTATATAAGTCCTCGTGGCTGAAAGGAGTAGAGAGAAACACTAAGTCCTATATCATTACCTATACTTTAGTCAACAGATGAAGCCTGTCTATTGCCTGTGTCACAGTTCAGGGTGTAGAGCCACAGTGAGACCCAGGATCCTGCTTATAGACTTAGAAGTATAAGGATTCTCACATAACTGGAAGGAGGTATAATATCATTTCAAGAACATGTCTGTGTGGCCCAATACTTTTCTCCCATACCTCTTGATATCTAAGTTTAAAATTTTTCATTCATTGATGCAGGAGTTTATCCAATGAATGCTGCTTAAACACCTGCTGTGGGAGTATTGGGGCTACAGAGATAAGTACATGTGGTCTGTGACTCTAAAGGGCCACAGGCTGGAGGATTGCACTGATCCACGATAGATCTTGAATTAGAACTCAGAATCCATTCTTGAAGCTCACTAATCCCAATCCCTCTAATAGTTAGACAGTGATGCTCTTTTTATTTTTGTGACTTTCTAGAAAGTTGGTCCAGGTTTTGAACATGCCCCCATAGTGGTGACTAGCAGGGCAGATAGCCAAGCAAAAGGGTTAAAGAGTGTCTCGGAAAGGTTGTACTCAGATCGCTGTACTGGCTTGCACAGGGTGTGAGGTAGCAATCTCAAAACTGGCTGAATAGATTCTACTTGTGATGACTGGATTTTCAGTCTGGACTCTTTCCTCTTTCTGGAACACTCTTTATCTCCTGGCATGTCCGTTTCTCTATCTTTCACCTCCTTTCCTTAACCCTTACTCACTCTTTCTGTCATCACTGGCTTCTCCATCTGTGGCTTCCTAAAGAAGGTTTTCAAACTGGCTACTGAATCACCGATGTCCTCTTGGATGACTCTGTCTAAAATTTAATGGTCACGTATGTTTCCTTTTCTGTTTTTTTTCTTATTTCACCAATTATTATTTTGTTTCATAAAACTCAGTTTGGAGAGTTCTGAAATTTGCTGTCTGATGGATCATCTATTTTCTTTTGCATTTGTTTGATAGAGATTTTATACTGATGGTTTTATATATTTATATATTTATATGCTTGATATACCTTATTGTTTATTTTTAGATATGTTCAGGCTTACCCAAGATCGCCACCACAAATCCTATGGGGAAGGTATATAAACCCTTCAATCAGCTTCCTGTAATGTTTATTAACATTTTACATCTGTGATGATGATGATGACACTGGATCATTAACTAAACCACAGACTTCATCCAAACTTCACTAGTTTTTCAAGTAATGTCATTTTATTTTAACCTAGGGTCTAATCTGACACCCCCTTATTCATCTGTGACATTTTCTGTTCCTTCTCATCAGTGACTTTAACCCTTTTGAAGAGCTCTGGCCGGTTACTTTGTAGATTTGGCCTCAGTTGGGGTTTTATCTTATGTTTTCTTACAATTAAACTAAGGGATTATTTTTGAGGTGGTGTGCCTTCCTCAGTACACGATATTAAATTATTAATGAAGTTGGTACTTACTACTGATGATGTTAGCCTTAATCCCTTTGTCAAAGCCACAGCTGACAGGATTCTTCTTTATAAAATCATGCCTGAGCGACGGCTCAGCAGTTAAGAGCACTTGTCTTTGCAGAGGACCTAGGTTTGGTTTCCAGCACTGGCTCACAACCATCCATAACTCCAGTTCCTGGGATGCAATGCCCTCTTCTGACCTCTGCACTGTGTTCTATTCCACTGACGTATTTGTTTATCTTTTTACCAGGGCCTACCCACTGCCTGGCTCATTATATTATTATTATATTATTATTTATATATTATTTATATCAAGATTTTACATCAGATGTTCTACCTCCTCCATTTTCTTCTTATTTTATTTATTTATTTTTTGGCCAGTCTATTTCCTAGTCTATTTCCCAGTCTATTTCCCAGTCTTTGCACATACATTTTAGAATCAGCTGCTTGCTATCCTTGTGATCCCGCTGGGATTCTGATGAAAACCACATTGGCTGTATAGATGAAAACTGACACCTAAACACCAACTCTCCTAACCCACAACCATGTTGTGTGTCTCCATTCCCCGAGGTCTTCTTCGGCACTGGAAGGTAGTGGTTCATCACATTAAGCACAAAGAACTATGCACAGTTATTAGACTTATACCTATGTACTTTCATAATCACCACAAATGATAGTATTTAAACAATTTCACGTTCCGCATGCTTGCTGCTAGTACGCAGAAACACACCTGGACTCCCTGCTGGTTTTGTAGTATACAACCTTGTTAAATATCCATTATTTCTAGGAGTGATTTTGAGATACCGTTCAGATTTTCTGTGTAGACAATCATACGGTCTAAGCCAAAAGGCAGCTTTATTTATTCTTCTGATGATGGTTTCAGTTGCTCTCTTCTTGCTAGGCTGTCCTGTATCACCCATGTAACATCCACAGGGAGGTGAGGGGACACCACTGTTGTATTGTCCCTGTCACTGCCAGGGGAAGGCATTGGTTTTGCAATGTTAGTGCGGATGTGATGTTGCTTCTGTGGGTCATGTTCTCCTCTTCCACCTACAGCCAGTGTCGCTAAACATCTGTCAACATCATTATGTTTCCAAGTGGACCTGATGCTGAGAACACTGACTCTGTTCTTTTTGTTGTCAATTTAGTTGATTCACCTCTTTATTGTTTTTTCCTTCAATTTAGGATTTGTTTTGTTTCTTCTTTATTACCATTAGGTGATTGGGGGATTTGTTTCTTTTGAAACATTGTTTTAACTGCATACTTTATGTTTTGTTATATTTTATTTTCCTCCAGTTCAAAAATATTTATGTTACTTTTATACTTATTTTCTTTTTAAATTTTTAGTTAAAACTTTTTCATGTATTTTAATTCTTTGATCATATATATTCTTTCCCCAAGTCTTCCTCGATCCTTCTCACCCAACATCATTCTACAAATACAAACTTAAAACAAGTCAAAATCAATAAGGCAAACACACACACACACACACACACACACACACACACACACACACATGCACACACATCCACACACACACACATATACACATATATACACACACACATACATACATACATACATACATACATACATACACCACACATACACACATATATATAACACACACATACACACACACATACACACATACACACACACACACACACACACAGGCTGTTGTGTTGGCCAACTGCTCCTGAAGTGTTATTGTTATACACAGTAACACTCCATTGGAGGAGGGTGATTTTCTGCCCAGTCTATATGTTTCCCCTCAGGTACAAATTGCAGACAGATTCTTGGTTAGTGGTGGGAATTTGTGTCCATTTCCCCTTTTCAGCACTGGGGGTTTGTATGGTTTAAACCTTGTTCAGGTCGTGTACAGGCTATCCTGGTCTCTATGAGTTTCTCTGTGTATCAATCCTCCTGTCCAGAAGACAATGTTTCCTTGGAGCCATCTAGTATCTCTGGCTCTTTCACATCCTCTTCCACATAGTTCCCTGAGTCCTGAGGGGAGGGGGTTGATAAAGACTTTCCATTAAGGACTGAGTGTCCCACAGTCTCTGACTCTGCACATCTTCCAGTTGTGGGTCTTTTGGTTAATTCCCATTTAATTCTAGACAAAGCTTCTCTGATGAGTGCTGAGCTCTGCTTTATGGGCATAGCAATGCATCATTAGAGTCATTTGCTCGCCACATTCCTTTAGCACAACAATGATACTTTTTTCTTATGTACAGCTTCTTATGTTTAGAAGTATGGTGGTAACTGCAAAGATTTGCAAAATTTTCTGATATAAATTAATTATTTCTAGTTTCTTTTATGGAAGGCACACACATGCTCTAGTGCCTATTCTATTTGGTGCCTTGCTTATAGGCCAGAATATGCGGTATCTGGGTAAACATTCTGCACTGGGCGGTATGTCCAGTAAGTAAGGAAGTAAGTCTCAGGTCTAGTTGATACTAACGCTGAGGTCTTCTTCATTGTTACTGATGTCTTTCTGCTGTCTGATTGCTAAGTGAGGAAGATCGAGCTCTCCAGACAAAATTATCATTTACTTCTTTTTTTCTGTCAGCTTTTGTGTTGTGATTGGTACTCTCTATATTCACACTCTAATGTAAAATTGCTACTTTACAGAACTGCCGATTGTTTGGTGTGTTGGCCTGTTTGTCATTACGAAATGTCCTTTGCTCTTGGTCATATTGTTTTAAAATTTGCCTCACCAGATGCAGGCTAGCACTTTGTTCACTTCTGCATAGTGTGTGTGTGTGTGTGTGTGTGTGTGTGTGTGTGTGTGTGTGTGCATTTACCCCTACTTTTTACTTTGTTATCTCTTTATATTTAAAGTAGATTTGTGACACACACAATGGCAGAGTCTTTTTGTTTGTTTGTTAATGGCTTTTAGTAGTTTGTCTTTGACTAGGATGTTGGGTTGATTCATGTTTTTTCTGTTTCAAATTATATTCTTTGTAATTTTCATACCTATATACAATGTATCTTGATCATATGTACTTTTCACTCCCTCTGTCCAATTCTGACACTTCTTCCCAGTGTTCTGTTCTCTTAAAAGACAAAAAATCAGCTCACTAAGTCCAGTTAATACCGTACATATGCACATGGGTCTGAGGTCACTGGAGCTTGGGCAACGTGTCCATTAGTCAAAAAAAAAAAAAAGTGATCCTTCCTCAGCTGCCAGCAGCTGTCAAAGAAGTCCTCAGTTACAGATGGAGCCCTGGGAGCGCCTCTCCCCTCCATGATCTATATTAAAATAAGATTCATCTTGTGTGGCTCTCGTGTTGGTAACTATAGCTGATCTGAGTTCTGCATGCAGCAGCCACATCATTAGAACAGAATTTCTTATATTTTCCCCCATCCCCTGGCCTTTCCCTTCTTTCTGTCCTTCTTCAGTGTTCCTTAAGCCTTGGGCAGGACTTGACACAATGTCTCATTTATAGCTCGGCACTCCTAGTTGCTTATTCTCAGCACTTTGAATAGTTCTGAGTCTCTGCCTTAACCACCACCCACTGCAATAAGAAACTTCTCTGGTCAACACTGAGATCAGCACAGATTTGTGGATAGGAGTATGTATTTAGGAGGGAGTTTGACAACACGGCCACTTAGAAAACCAATCCATCACTAAGTTCTCTCCTTGGGACTATGATTTCCACAGCCATAGATTCTGACCATGTTTATACTATTAGACACAAACTCTCTCCTGTGGAGCAGGACTTAGACCCTAACAGTAGAGCAGTTGGTTACTGCTACAAAGGGTTGTCACTATTACGCCAGTGGATACATCTTGCCCAACAGGTTGTTATAGTAACGTGTAGGGCCAAACACTAGGAAATAGTCACTGTTGCCATTTCTCTTTTAGGGGCCTACTATCACCTTCCTGTACTATGAAAGTTAGTCAGCTGGGAGAATTCCCTGGTCATTTCTCTGTGTCCTATAACCAAAATCCGTAGTATCTTTAACAATAAAGTCTTACCATCTAGCCATGGTGGATAACCGGGGGCAATGGCTTAAGCTACCTCAGGGGCCTCCTGGGTACATAACTCATAGGGAGATGACCAATGCCCAGGATTGGGCACTCATATTTAAATGTATTTACTGGCATATCAAATTCTAGCATATTGAGCCACTTACTTTGTTCTATTTATTTTTGTTCCCCCATCCCTTACTTTTTATGTCCCTTTCTGGATAGTTGAACATTTTTATGATTCTGTTTTATATCTGCTGCTGAATTTTTCTCTTATCATCAGCTTTTAAATGCTTGCCATCAAGTGCGCACTTTCAAAATTAAGCAAAGTCTTCCTTCAAATGCTATTGTACCCCCTCATGCAAGTGATAACGACTTTCTAATGCTACGTTTCTAATTTCTCTCCTTGATCGTTTGTAATGCTGCTGTCATCGTATATTTTGTTTTTATACATGCTGTGAAATAATAGTGTAGTGTTATTGCTTCTGCATTCATTTGAGAGCAAACCACCAAACGCACCGCACTTCATCCTTTGTTCTCTCCCTTTCCAGCATACTCCTCATGTCATGTGTGGACTCAGGATTCAGTTCTGTCAGTTCACTCTGCATGAACAGACATCCTCCATGTGTGCTCAGTTCTGATGCTATTGTACATGGGCCCTTCTGCTCACTGTACTGGAGAATCTCTTCTGATCCTGGTATCAGAGGATCTGTCTGTCTGTCTGTCTGTCTGTCTGTCTGTCTGTCTGTCTGTCTCTTTGTCTCTGTCTCTCTCTCTATCTCTGTGAGTGTGTGTGTGTAATCATTGTATTTAAATCTGTTGTTGTTTATCTTTATTACCAAGCATGTATGTACAACTAGAGTGTGCATATATGTGTGTGGCCCTCTTGAATTAACCTAGTTTTATATATTAAATAGAAGTCAATTGATTTAATTATTCACTTGCATCAAGTAACCAGTGATTGCATCTAACTTACTAATTAATTTAAAAATCAGTCAAGTTAATTTTTAATCAGGTTCAAAAGCACGTTCTCATAGAACTCGGCCTTGGGCTTGCTGGAATAAGTTTCTTTAGGAGACAATGTCACTTCTCTTTAGGCTGCTTACTGTACCTCTGGCATTTCCAACGATGACCTCAGGGATTTAGTGACTCATCCCAGGGCACTAGCTATAAATATAGAATAAGAAATCTTCATCCTATCTTCTGTCTCAAGCTAAGAGGGTTTATTTGAGAGCCATCATCTCCATCAGGTGTCCTGAGCCACCATCTTTTCCCCAGGGAGTAAGTACCTCAGTTGGTACCTATGCTCTTATCCATTGAATTTTCCTTACAGTCCTTTGAGGTAACAGCTCATGTGGGGGGGCTGGTATATGAGGATGCTGTCCAGTGATGTTTGAATGATTCTCCTTCCCATCATCTTCTTGTGCCTTCAGTCAGCCAGTGCAACTTCATTAGCTTTAGGACTTGGAAATGCCAGGCAGAGGTGAGAAGCTTCCTTAGCACAGCATGAAGAGGTGAGTAGATGGTGGGGATGGAGAGGAAGTCTTAAGGATAATGAATAAGGAGGTGGCCTCCAAGAGGGAACAGGAGAGCTGCAGAGGAAACCTGCCGTGTGGATGGAAGAACAGACTGCAGCCTAGCTTCCTTCTCAACGTGTTCCCTCCCTGTATGTTCAGCAGAAAGTTCTCTCATTACCAGATTAGCCTGGCATTGAGGAACTTGGGCTTCGAGGGCCTGGGCCCTTTGGATGTGATTAATCACAAAGAGAAATCCCCCAAAAAGAAGTGTGCTCAGACTCCAGCATCTTTTACTTTTACTTAACAGAATAAATAAAGATTTTTTCCCCCTTGTGCTGTGTCCTATGAATAGAAAGTAATAGAAATAAACAAGGTTTTCTTAAGTGGAAAAGACAGTTGGAAAGGTTTCTCTTTGCTGACATCTCGCTGTAGTAAGCTACCCTTGTAGTAAAGGCTTCCAGTTAGCTGGACCCGCACTCGACCTGAGATGTGGGCTTTGTATGAGTTACTTTTGTTGTTGACACTGTAAAACCTAGGATAAAGGGACTCTGCTGCTCCTTAAAATAGAAGCCACCTTGCTTATTTTATCAGGAAAAGATTCAATAGAGGAAAAAAATATACTGCTTAGAATCTCTGGAAAGTTTAGAATATGCACGATAAATGACTCCAGGAAACTGAGGAACGCAGGAGATTGAGGCCTACAGTCTGAGCAGGTGAGTAACAGTGGTTCCATAGCTATCTGAAACATTGTATCTGTTGTTTTCCCTGAGTCCAGGGGTCTCTGTCAGAAGAAAACACTGCTTTCCATTGTGCTGAGCTTGTCCAATAAGAAAACCCTCTGTTGTCATGATGATTTAACTAAGTGGCTGTTTTTCTTAGCTCATATTTTCCTAATAAATTTACAGCCACTGCTGCTATAGTTGGGTCTTGAGTATCCCCTGAAGGATTGGGTTTTAAAGACTTGGTCCTCATATTGGAGCTTTTGTGAGATGGGATACATCTTTACAAAGCGTCTTGGGGCCATCTTTGGCCACCATAGAAGGGAGTTTCAGAACCTCAAGCCCATCCTCTTTCACTCTTCTTTGCTTCTTGGATGCCGTGGAGTGAGGATCATTGTTCACTATGCTCTTCTGCTTTATGTGACATTTTCCTACAGTCTAAAAGCAGCAAGGCTCGCCATGGCACCAGGCGACATCTCCAAACACCTGCTTCAATATAAACCTTTTCTCTCTTTAAGTTGATTCTTCTCTGCATTTGTTACAGTAAGGTAAAAGTGACTGGGATTCATGGAAAGCTGGTATCCAGTGGCTCTCCTAAGAGGTAGTCGAAGGCCTATCATACTGTATTGTGGGAGTTCTTTTTGATTATTTAGTCCTTGTAATGTTTGATTTTGAGGGACTCATATCTGTGTGCATCGTATATGTGCATGCATATGTATGTGTGTATGTATTTGTGCATGCATGTATGTGTGCAAATGTGTGTGGGTGCACATGTAAATGTGTGAGCATGCGTGTGGAAGGTCAAGGCTGACATTAGGAGTCTTCCTTAGTAATTTTCCATTTTCTTTATTGAGGTGGTGTCTTCTCTCAAAGCTTGATGACATGGTTAAGTTTATCTAGCCAGTTTTCGCCTTCCAAGCACTGGGATTATGGGATGCCAGACCCACTTGACACTCAGGGGGTTCTGAGACTCTTCATGCTTGCATGGCAAAGCTGTTACCCTCTAAGCCATCTCCTGTAACATAGTGGTTAACCTTGATTGGCTGTAGAAATACATAATAGATGAGTAAAACATTCTTTAGGGTATTTTTATGAGGGCATTTCCAGTAATAATTAAGTAAGGGCTACTGTCTACCATGACCATGGGTATCTAGAAAGTCTGTGTACTTCAGGCAATCCTTACTGTGCTTCCTGGCTGCCATGGGTGGGTAGCTTTGATCCACAACACTTCCACCCTGTTGTACTTTTTATGATTCAGAAATGTGAATCCATTCTGCTGGAGACTGCTCCTCTGCAGCCAGGAGCTAAAATAATCATTTGCTTCTTTTAAGTTATTCTCCTGGCATTTGTCATGTGATGAAAAAAAAAAAAAAACCCTCAACAGTCTATTCACTTCTGTAAGTCAAATAATCAATTACAAATAACGGTTCATATAGATATATGCTTAGCAATCACACACCAATTTATTAAGTACATCCTTTTATTTGACATCTACTCAAATCTCTGTTACATTTTTGTTATACTCAGTATAAGAACAGAGGCTCTGAATGTGCAAGTTGCTACCCAATGCACAGCTAAAAGGCAGGCTGTTCAGGTTGAAACTGGACTCCACAACCATCTGAGTCTGGGAAGGCGCAATGCTTTTTATTAGTTGGATATTTCTGATCCACAGGGATGATTTAGACGATCATCTGAAGGAGGAAAGCTCTTGGTTGTGGCTGTCTGCTCTGGATCACTAGAAGCTGTAAGAGCAGACTTTGGATGGTGGAGAGATAGCAGGATGATCTGAAGACATTATCCTGTGTGGAAACAACTGGACTTTCTCTATATGGAAAAGGGCAGAATGGGGGGAGGGGTGGTCACTGACATGAATGGGTTACCCATAAGTGGTTGCAGAGGGGAATGCTCTGGACTACTCCCAGCATGCTGAACAGAATGGAGCCTGGTTTGTCTTGGTCAAGTGGCAGGCAGAGAGGCAGGGCTTTCACTGAGAGGTGAACCTGGTTCTTGGGATTCCAGTCCCCATGGATAAAAGACTACCTGAGTTTATCTGGGGACCCCAACAATGTCCAGGGGAGCTGGGGATGATGTTTTAGTGGGGTTGCTTCTGGTCTTCTCAGCTGTAAATAGTACTGCCCACCTGGGCTGCTGAGTGATTATGGTCACACGATAACTAGCCACGACCCATTTTTTATTGCCCCTGTTGTCTTTCACAGTTAGATCATGCTTATCTTCAAAGAAGCATGGCGTTTACTGAAAGAGAACTGAGATTTGTCAAGAGTCCCGAGAACCTCAACGATGCTCTCACAGACTCCTCCCATGGGCTAGCATCTAATCTTTAATGATTTGGTAGCCTGAGTCCTGGGTGCCATTCATACACACAAACATAAATATATCTGTGTGTCTAACATGGGATGTACATTCTTCTTCACAAAGAATCAGTGGGTATAAACAGTGGGAGCCCTCCTTAGGACTTGGCTGGCCCTCTTTCCTTACCTCTCATAGCTCATTGGGTAGCGCAGTGTGACTGCTGAGCACTAGAAGACCTCTCTAAAGGTTCCTTCAGAAGAACATTCAGGAAATAGTGCAGGAGCAGCATCCCTCTGAGCAGCACCCAGTGGTGCTGATTAGCAGGAACCTGCAACAAAACTGACGTAAAACAACTCAGGGGAGGCAAGGAGATCACTGCCCAGATACTCTTGGAGAGGCAGGCACAGGACAAATTGGGGAATGTTGTCTGCATGATCTGCAGGCAGTGGGTCAGAGTTATCTCCTCCCGTCACATGCTCATTCTAGAGAATGCTATAGGAGGCCAGCAGGTATAGAAACCATTGGTAGAAGGCCCTGATGACTCTGTTTCATACCCTGCAGTGGTTGAACACTAATCTCCAATTCCTGAAAATCCTAAGCACCTCATTGAAAATTTGGATCTGCCAGAGCTTCGGACAAATGTGATCATAAGAGATTTTTGATGATGGGGATGGAGAGGAGGCTCAGTGAGTAGCATGCCTAGTGTGCAAGCATGAGGTCCACGGAGCATCAGATGCTCAGTACTGTGTATATGATAGATGAGGCAGTGCATGTCTGTGACTTCCGTGACTGCGAGGAACAGTCAGGTGAATCTCTGAAGCTCTCTAGACAAACAACTTAGCCAAATCAATGCACTCCAGGCTCAGTGAGAGAGCCTGTCTCAGAAAATAAGGTGAAATGGGAAAACACCAACCCATCACACTATGAATAATACTCTGTTACGTCTGTAGACAGAAGTCTAGCATAACTGTGTTCTGAGAGGCTTTACCCAGTGGCTGACTGAAACAGACACAGATACCCACAGCCAAACATTGGGCAGAGGTCAGGGTCTCTTATGGAAGAGTTGGAGGACGGATTGAAGGCTCTGAAGGGGATAGGAACCCCACAGGAAAACCCACAGACTTAATTAACCTGAACCTCTGGAGGCTCTCAGAGACTCAGAGACTGAGTCACCAACCAAAAACCATATACCTGCTGGAACAAGGCACATGTGTAGCAGACCTGCAGCTCAAGCTCCATGTGTGTCCTCCAACATCTGGAGCAGAGGCTCTCCCTAAAGCTGTAACCTGGCTGTGGTATCAGTTCCCCAACAGGGCTCTTGTCTGGTCTTGGTGGGAGACGATTCATCTACTCTGGCAAACACTTGATGTACCAGAGTGGGGGATACCCAGGGGAACCCATCCTCTCAGAGAAGAAGGGGTAGGGGATGGGTACGGTGTTTGTGAGGGGGGACAGGGAGGGAGGGTAGCATTTGGGATGTAAATAAACAAATAAATATTAAAAAATAAGTTGGAGCATGATTAAGGACATTATAATCTCCACATGAATGCACACACATGAGCACACATATATACACACACCACACACATACATATACCACACACATAAGTGCACACAACAGTTTACAAAAGACCCTACAATTTTATATTATGGCAATTGCCTTTCAGTGGTAATTCATATTCTGGCTTTGAAAGTTTCTCTCAAGTAGAGTGATGTGGACCATCGTGGGGACACTGTGATTGCATTTTGAGATGCCATTCAGCATGAATCTCAAATCCGAGCTTTTCCTGAAACTTCCATGGCTACAGAATTTCCTGTGACCCTTTCAACCCGTCATGGACAGGTCACCTGCAATCTTCTCGGATGCTTCCTTTAAAGTTCTTCTCTCTTGTGTCTATTTGATCTCCCCAATTATGAGACAGGCTCTTGAAGGCCAGGTTCATGGCTTGTACAACTCTACTTTGAACACAGAGCCCTTTGAGTGTGTAATGTTAAATGTCAGAGTTAAATACTAAAGTGCCACATACTAACACGAGAGTCAGTACAGTTACCTACTAACTATAGGACAATATACTTCCACTCTGGGGACTAGAAGTAGACAGACAAATGTGGTTCCAGAGAGACTTAAATTATGATTTTTCTTTTCAATCCACAAGGGCTGGCATGCCAACAGCCTTCTAGAGATTACAAAATGCGTTAACTCATTAATGCCCAACTCCAATTTGTAGATGAGAAAACGAAACCACAGATAAGAACTGGTTTAAAGTCAGACTCGACCTGAATTCTGGAGCAAGTTTCTCTACACCAAGCTACATGGTTTCCATGGTGAGGAGAGATGAAGTATATGTTGACTTGGCAGAGGTGACATCGGCTACTTTGCTCCGTGTCTATTGTGCAGAGTCACTGAAGGAGTATCATGGAGCTGAAGGCAGCAATGTGCACAGATAGAATAAGAGTTTAAAAGACACCAGATAGTAGAACAATGCCCAACTCTGTGGCTTATTCCTGCTTCACCCTGGAATATCTACTCATCTCTTTTTTTCTAGAAGCTTAATTTTCTGTGTATAGGATTTTAACCGCCACCCAATATACCATGGCTAGGAGCAGGGAGATTGGGTTTCAACCCTATTATATACTCTGCCCATGTTTCTGCCCCTACGCTGCCCCTATTTAGGTGCCATTCAGCAGTCACTGTCTTTGAAGAAGGATTACAAACAGTCCCTAAACAATGGAGATCCTTCATGTTTTTTCTGTTCCTTTTCTATTCAAACCCTGGGGTCCTCACCCTTTGTGAGTTCAGCTTAATGCTCGCTGGGAATCCAAGTATCTGGTGGAAGCAAATGGGGGAAGGACTCTGCACCTGTCCAAGGTGCTCAGAACTGACAGGAAGTGCATGCAAGAGGCTGCTTTCTTGGTTCAGTGGTTCTCAGTTCTGCCTGGGATGATTTAACCGACTGTCTTTATCCTGGTGTGGGCAGGACTCAGACATCAAAAACATTTAGAGTGACCCTGATGACTCAAACAGGGAGCCAAGGCCAAGAATTCCTACTTTGGCTCTAGTTTGTGGGGTTGGGAGAGAATGCAGAGTCACTAGTAAAACTTGAGAGATCAGCAAGACAGAGGATTGCCCTTCTCTCATACATTTCTCTGCTGACTTTTCTAGAAACTCCCACAATGCACTGCTCCTGCTGACACCAGGGGATGAATTGTACTCCATTTCCACCCTTTAAGGATTTCCAATGGAGAGTGCACAGGGGAATTTAGTGTGCCAGGTCAGTTTTGCATGGATGCCAGCTCTGCCCGAAGAATCCTTGCTAGAGCGAAAGTCTGTGTAAGTGCCCACTCCAGAGAGATGTAGTCTCTGCATAAATCACCTTGAAGGTATAGATTCTTTCTCCCTGATTAATAGCTATCCTCTCTGCCCTCCAGAGAGTTGTAGATGCCTCGCTGGCATTTTTCTTGGGAGATAAGAGGAGGGCAATGCTTTAAGAGGCCTTGGGGAGAGTAACTTGATGATACCTATGGGCCTGTACCCTAACCCTTATTTTCAGAGGGCAATAATGAGAATTCTCAACATGGCAATTAGAGTTTTATCAGCTACTGTCTTTGCTGCCATGCCATATGAGACCAAAGCCATTTACTGAAGGAAAAGTTTAATTTGGATCACACTTTGTGTACAGTTCATCACAAGTCATGTTGGCAGAAGCACAAGGCAGCTGGTCACACTGTACCCAGTCAGAAAATAAAGAGAGGGAAGGAGATGAATTCTGGTACCCAGCTCACTGTGTCTTTTGTATGCGGTGTAGATCCCCAGGTCATGGACTGCTCTATACACTTGGGGTGGGTCTTCCTACTCTATCTAGCTTAGAAGTGTTTTTTCACAAACTCACTCAGTTTTGCCTTCTAGGTGGTTCTAGATTTTGTCAGTTGACAATGTTGTCCATCAAAGATCTCCAAGCAGGGACTTGGAGGCCAAATTCTGGGATTGAATGAGGATGTCTGGGTGGTCATCAAGTTCAGGGTTAGATTGCGCTCAAGTTGGTGCAGGGTTTCCTGCAGAATTACAGCTGCTTCCTGACACTTTGAAGCTAGAGTTTACATCAGGGGAAGCCTGGCGCTTCTTCTCCAGTATTCCTCTTGGAGTCCCTCTCCTATGGCTCCCTCTGCTTCAGTATAATTTGGTTGGCTGTTTTTATTATTCAGGAGGCTGAGAGTCCTACTGAATTGATGTTTCAGGAAGTGTGATAATTCTGGTTCACAGATCTGTCTCCGATGCCTGGCATCCACTCCCAGTGAATATCAGCTCCCTGGCTCAGCAGCTCTCTTAGGTAAGACTCTCCTTCACATAAACAAAAGACATCAAAACATCGGGAGCACGCTCTAATTTGAGAATAAAGGGAGAAGGCTTTGTCTTTTGTGAGTGTAGAGTTTAAAGGCTTCAGGCATGGTGGACCCTGAGCTCAAGTGGTGATTCATCAAAACTCTGCTTGCTTTCTCTGTCTCTTGGCTCTGCTCCTCTTAAGGCTGCCTTGGTTTTCCTGCAGACCTTATCTATTCGAAAGGAAAGACGGCCTTTGGCAGGGCTAAGCCAGCATGTCCAAGTTCATAATCCCAAAGGAAAAGAGACTGACTTCTTACTGTATTCTAGCTCTGTCTTAGTTCTCAGGAGAAATTAGAATCAGCTGTGTTGGGTGTCGATCCTTTCCTGGATTCAGCCGAGTTGAAGGATAGAGAATCCTATGCCCAGCTGGCTGTTACTCTCTTCTTGGATTCAAGAAGTCAGACTGAGGAATAACATATTCTATGCTTGGCTTAACTAGAGCTGGTTTCTACTGCAAAAGCATTTCTCATGAAAAGAATGGGTCGATGATGATGATGATGATGATGATGATGATGATGATGAAGAAGGGCACTCTGCAGACAGAAGCAAGGCTGTCCTCTCCAGTGACTGAGATTGCTTTTGTCTTGGTCTACAGAGTGGTGTTACAGGTTTTGTTTGCACATTCTCCTACCATTGAGAAGTTATTCAATTGTTTTAGCTGTGTAATTGTCTAAATTGGCTAATGCTCCTTGTTCAGTGGCTCCATAAGTATTGTGTGTGCTCTCTCTTTCCCTTCCCCCTTTCTTGCTAGTCCCCAACCCTACTCCTGCGTGAGTCACCACTAACATTTTTCCAGGACTATACTGCTTTGAGGGGATAATTCCTTACTTGAGAAGGAAGAGGATGAGAGCTATTAGCCAAATACCTGGGGCCGGCATGCATCCATCTGGGCCTCCTTGGAGGATTCTGTGTTCTGCACAGGATAATCTGGTTAGAGATAATTGAGGAAAGCCAATGACATGAGATGGCTCTTGGTTTTTCTGAAAAGGGCACTTCCCATCTCCACCAGGCTGGAACCTTCTGTGAGAGAAAGCACGGGAAACGGGGTTTGGGAATACCCGATATTCTTAGGCTCATTAATCAATGACACAGACCTTGGGTAGGGAAAGAAAAAGAGAAGAAGAAAGCATGGTTGTTGTTGATGTGGGCTGGTCAATCTACTCGGAGATACCTGAAATAAAGGCAGATAGCATCCATAGCAAACGAGACACTGTACATACCATGCTTAAGCTATGCTTTGGGTTAGAAAATGGGAAATGAGGATTCTAAGAATCTAGTGCAGCCTAAGACAGCTCCATGAAGGTACTTGCACATCAGAGCCAGAAGCATGGTAGAGGAGAGAAAGGAAAAACATGAAACAAGCCATATCTCAAAGGAGAAATTGGATGTGTGTTGGAGGCAGGCTGGAAGGCACACTGGTGGGAGTGTGAAAGGCACAGCTCTGGGGATGCTGGGTGACAGAGTCTTAGTGTGCTGGCTGCTGTAGAAGGGCCCTTTCGCCACCTCTAGGCCAGGCTTTTGCATGATGCAAGAGTCATCTCTGTGTCTGGGAAGGTGCTAGCAGGATTCTCTACTTGAACGCTGCCCCTGACAGGTCTCACATCAGCAGCCATCAGTTTCTGGACAACTCCAGAAGCTGTAAGAAAACTTTTCTTCTCTCCTTGAATAAAAACCCTCTTCCTCCTAACACCCACTGATGTGTTCCAGTTTTCTTGATGGAACAAATCTTGTTATTTTGGATGGTGAAGTGGCGATGCCAGAGTGTGCTATCGTTGGCATCTAAGGCAGCTTTGGCACGCGCTCCCTAACTCCTCACTCTGCACGGGCACGTTCACAGTGTTCTGACCTCTGTGGCCCTCTCTGGAGGGAAGAGCTCCTTGTACCCCTGATTCCAGCCTCCTCAAGCTTTCTGTTTGCCAGTTATCTCCTTTCTCATCTTTAGCATCTTCTCAACTGGCTCAATGCACTCAGCCTCTAAATATATTTGAGTATTTCTATCTTCACAACAAAAATAAAACTCTCCACAGTGTCCCCGGCCCACTCCTCTGGCTTTTTCTTCCTCTTCACAGTCAACTTGTGAAAAGATTGTATCTGTTCACTCTTCCAGCTCCTCACCTTCTAGTCTCTCTTCAACAACTCCAAATTACTTCCCCATCACCTGCCCCATGGAGTGAAAAGCTGACTGGGTACAGGTTGTCTGAGGTGTGCTGGTCATTAGGCTGCACAGATAAAATTTAAGTATATCCTTGCACAATCACTTGATATCATGGGTCTCTCCTTAGAAAAATCTTCTCTCTTTTGGGCTTTTCCTGACACATGGCCCTCTGTGTGTATTTCATATTTTCCTATCAATCCTCAATTGCTTTGAAAATACATGTTTCAATGCATCAAGTACTGAGCTCATCCGAAATTCTTTCCCTAGATCCCTATTTAGTTGGTGTACTGCCTCATGCCTTCGATCACTGCCTATGTAGGATGAAAAATTACCTGAATTCTTTACATTCACAATTAAATTTGACATACCTCTTCTTAAAACTTGTTAATGGTCTGGTGTGCCCAGCTTAATATTCCAACAGTAACATCATACATATTGTTTATCCAGAAAGACTGGGATTATTTTGACATCTGCTTCTTTCTTCTTCACATAAATTACATATTTTTTGTATTCATGGCTTGCTTTTTCTAGTGCCTAAATATTTCTTGAGGCTACCATTTCATTTTTATGTGTCCTTTTTAGTATATTTTATCCCCATTGATGCCTTTAGCCACATCCACTCTCAACCCCAGGAGACCTTGTAACCCTTCACACAGCCTCCACGAACTAAACTCCATCTCTTGATTACAACCTCCTACTCACAGACCAGCCTACCTCTGCCTCAAATCACTGAACACAATGTAAACATAAACAAGCCACTGGAGGACTTAAAATATGGAAGGATTAGTAATAGCACTTTTTGACTAAAAAAAAACCAAAACAAACAAACAAACAAACAAACAAACAACAACAAAAAAAACTGCTGTCCCCAGTACGAGGAATCATCGGCCAGAAGAGCAGTGATACTGGGATGTGGCAGAAGCATAGTCAGAACTTTGTGAAAGCTCCCGGAGTGCCTGGGCTACAGTAGCTGTTGAGCTAGCACCAAGGACAGCTCCAGGGTTTCTGTCTCCTGCAGCAGCATCAGTCCCTTTTGCTGTGAAATGGTCTCTGGCTTGATTTATCTGTTTGGGCTCTCTGATAGGAGGAGAGATGAGACGATGTGGGGGAGGGGCGGTGAGTGGTAGAGTAAAGCATGCCCATTTTGACAATCGGAGCTTCATCCTTGGTCTCTCAGAACCGAGTCCGGTTTGAGAGAAGGCCACTCGGTATCCCAAGTCAGTGGTTTGGGGCTTGCACAAAGGATCCTGGGAGAAAGATTGTTTCATTCTCTTTTTTGTAGTTCCTCTTACTAGAGGAATCTGATGAGACTGGCTTAGGGCTTCAACAGTTTTGAAGGCTGAACATTTGACTGAAGCCTTGCTGTGGCTCTTGCCTTGTTTCCACCAATAGCAGAGCCCCTTCACCCTCTTCACTCCGGAATGTGTGTCAGCTCTGTCCTGTGCCACATTGAGCCCTCTCCCCGTACAGTTGTGAGTTGGTGTTGATGAGGCATTCCCAGCAGTGCCTGATGCTCCCTCCCCAGAGCCATCTCAGGGACTTTGCAGTCTGGGGAACTTCAGGAAACAAAATGGGGAAAATCACCGAGATGTGCTCTTCACTTCTGCTCTCCTCGGGAAGTTGTGGTTTTCCTTATTTGTCTCCTTCTCTGCTCAGCAGGATGCCAGGCTCCCTCTTCTGGAAACGGTTAAGGAAGATGGGGCTGGGGCTGGGAATAATCAAGCCCCAGTCTTAGTCAGCATGAAAAAGAAACAAGCTTTATTGGGGGAAATTGCTGATTGTGCACAGCTCCAAGACAGATCCCAGATATTTTAAAGCTATCCCAAGGAAAACAAATTCAAATTGTAGCATTTTGTCTCTCAGGCACAGTCAGAAAATGGTGCATTGCCTTCCAACATTTTTAATGTTGGTGTGGGAATGGGAAGGTATTATTATCCTTTTAGATGGGCACAAGGAGGGGGGAATACAAAACTAATTTTGTCCCAGACTAGACTAATTCCTTAAAGTCAATAGGCACTGATAGTTAGATTTCTTCAAGACTCCTTACAATCAAAGGCATCCATTGATGCCACTGGCATATTTACAGTGACCAGTGCATAAGAGAGAATGTAACCCTGACCAACTTTATTTCACCACTGTCTTCTGAACAAAGAACTCTGGGAATGCTGGGTTGAGAGTTTCTAGGCACTTCTTAGTCAGGGAAATTAATGCAGCCTCATAGAAGAGCAGATGTTCTTAAAAGAGTAGCAAAGTCTTTCCACAGCATCTACTTGGGCCCCTACTTGGGTCCTGAGCTTTTCTGTCTTATTAAAAGTAGGAACTGGAATCTGGGTAGGAATGGACATCTGTACTTGCAATCCCAGCACCAGAGAGGTATTGAAGAGGGATTGCAGTCACAGGGCCAGTCTTGGATGCAGAGAGAGACACGGTCTCAGAAAACAATGAAAAGAATAAGAAACGCAAACAGAGAAAGCAGAGAGTTTCAAACCTGCAGTGCTGGGGAGGCAGGGATTGGAAGGCACACATCTGTTGGTTGCTAAGGCAACTGGCACCTGATACCACAGTTTCCTACAGGGAAACTCTTAACCCTATTCTAAAAGTCAACAACCCATAAGTGAAAAACTGTGACGAGGAACCCTAGAAGGAGCTGGAGGGAGGCCCAGACTCACACAAAGTCCTCCACATCCCACCACAATGCTGGTGGAAAGTTTGTAACTCCAGGAACATTTGCCATTAATGTTATCTTGAAAAATTTCAGCACCATGGTCTGTCTATATATTGAGCCAGTGCTGCTGGCTTGGGGCCAATTGCCATTTAGAGAGATAAAGTCTGTTTTGGAAACCTGCAAAAGGATGTTGATGGTTCTTTCAAACTTGTGAATAGAAACTCCTGATATGCTAAGCAGGTGGATAGCTTGGAGGTAGGAGGTATGCTCTGTGGGATGGGAGATGCCGTGTAGAGTTGTAGAGTTGTATACTGGCTTTCTTGCTTCTTAAGAAGGGACATGGAATCTAATGTCTCCAAGTGTCAGTGCTTTAGAACAGGGAGAGAACTGCCTCACAGTCTTGTTGTGAGGGGTCGACGATGATGAATGCAGGCATGTGAGGTAGTCTTGGATAAACAAAGTGCAATCACTAGCTACATGAAAAACGTCACTCTGGTTTTACTTCTACAGAGGCAGCCCCAGGAGGAAGATATCCTCCGACTTGCATCTCTGTTGAGAGCACTAACTCTCAAATATTGGGTCAATACCCAGCTCCATTCTTTTGTAATGAGATGATCTTGGACTCATCTAATCTCATGCCCATCACTAAATTCTAAGAATTAAACTAAATACCACACACAGTGGCCTTCCCAAAGTGTTTTGCCCAAAGAAATGTTCTTAATATTGTTATTTTGTAACTATTACTTAAATGGCTGCATCCTGGGTAAGCTTAGCCTGCTACAAAAGAAGTACTAAGTATCCAGACCAGTTCCTCAAATATACTTGCTACCAAGATCTAGTTTGGCCTGGTCACTGTTCATCTTCTGTTCTATATCATTAAGTTTCCGGAACCTAAAGGTTAATCTTACAGGTGTGAGGAGAAGTATTTGGGGGAGCTTAAGCCACCTGGAGCCTTATTGATTTCTTTGAAACAAGTACCACCTCTTCACCCGTGAGCCCGAAAGCCGTCACCTGCTGGCTTATCCTGATCCCTAGCAGAGAAAAGTAGAGGCTTACAAAGGAACAGTGTGGGCAGTTCCTATACATACAGATGAACGTGTGCACAGATGAGCCTGCATCCTGCCTTTGGGAAGCGGAATGCTGGAACAGTCCGTGAGCTTTGTATCGGCAGGCAGGGAGGCTTGCTAGGTTGTTTCAAAGCCTCTGCAAGTTTGAGTTGTTTTCCCACCGAAATTACACGTCTCCTTCTTCAGGTGGGTATTCTTTAATAAGACTGGATTGTATTTAGTTTCTTCCTCGAAGTGTTTACTGCCACATGCTTATAATAGGTTTCCTCCCTTTGCTGTATTGATGCAGCCCACAGCCTTTGAGTGAGCAAAAGGAAAATCTGAGTCACAAAGCAGAGGTATCATTTTTGAAAAAGTAATGTACAGCATACATAATTGACAGGTTAGCAGATGTAGGTAAGTCTGACAAACTCCGGGTAAAATGTACCTTCTTGTGCAGTTGGTGACAATCTACAGCTGAAGCAAACCTCCACAGAGGTGCCAAGTCATGCCTGGACCCACTCCTTTCTCCTAATATACAAGATGGCAGTTCTTGCCAGAAGCTTGGGCTTCCATGAGATAAACACCTCCACTTGTTAGTTTTAACATCAGATAGTTAACCACATTCAAGAGATGCCTCTGTCAGGAGCTGGAGTGACAGATAGCCTTGATTTTGCTCACCTGGCAGCAATTATGTATTTCTGATGAGTGGAGCCTTTGCACAGCAAGACAGAATGGTACAGCGAGAAGTGTTTGAGAGGGGATGAAGTAGGCAGCCATGATGTGATACAATTTAGTGAGGGAAAGGGCTAGTGTGCATTTCAGAGAGGAGACAAACCAATATTTACTGACACTTAAAAAAAAATCCTGGCAGAAATTCAGGCATTAAGCAGATGCTAACCTCTTTATTCCTCGTGCCAGTTGGACAGCTTTGCAAGATGGCCCACCTTTGCAAGTTGGGACACCCAGGTGAATACAGGAAGTGTCATTATTACACCTTCAATGTGTCAAATAAAGATTTCCCTTCTGTGTATTCTGACTCTCTGAGGCCCTCATTTACAGACAAACAAGGTGCTAAGTTCAGTTGGTATGAGAGTACTGGGGACTGGAACATAAGCCTATGTGATTTCAAAGCACGTTCTTTCCGTGGCAACCCACAGCCATGCCCAGGACTTTGGCCAGCCCACAAGCTTGTGCTGCATCTTACTAATGAACAGTTGCAGTGTCCAAGTTTCAAAACCAAAGCATGGGGGCAGGGGAGGTGCATTTGGTAGAGGTAGATTAGCAGGTCCAGGAATTTGTTCCAGAGTTCAGGGGTCAGCAAAATGAGCAGGGTTAGGCATTAGCTGAACATCCCCAGTGAGGTCTTCAGCTTCCTAGTAGTTGGAAAGTAGAAGAGACCTGAGGTGTACATCTAGTTTTCTGATGGTTTCACTACATGGCTGCCAGGCTGCCAGGGCCGTGAGTCCTCTTTAGAACCAGCAGGGCTGGCCTGTGAAAGGAGGGTCAGCCAAGGCCAGCTGACACAAAGCAGCCACAGTCCCAAAGTAAGGCAGCTAGAATGAACAAGTGGATAGCAAATCACACTGGAGGAAAGGTGAGAGGAAGTGGGCTGTCTGCCACTCTGAGAGAGGCGGAGGGGATTTACAGTTTACCCTAGAACTTCAGAGCACTCTGATTGGAACAGAAAAATGAAATCCCATAATCCCTTGCAAGCACTGGGAAAAGTCCTTCCAGATTCAGATCTTGACATTCCAAAGGCATCTGATAGAAGAGACTCCAGATGTGAGTCTGGAACTTTTTTCTTGTAGGGTCTTATTTTTAGTTTTTACAAACCTCTTATTTTTGTGAGTTCCAAGATTTCTACCACTGTTTCAATTTTGAAAAAAAGAAAAGTTAAAGGCTCCTGTATTCTGGAGCCCTAACTGGAATTCCAAATGAGTTGTCCCCTCTTTGGCTCAGAGGCAAGCCCAAGTAACTGCTAATAGGAGAACGCCTGGGCCCTGGGCCCAGAAATTTCTGGATCATGCAATAAACCAACACTTTGCCAGGAGAAGAAAATGAGGTGTCCTGTTTATCCTACCTTGATGTAAAAGAGGGTTTTGTGCTTAGAGGCAGTAGTTTGAGAAAGAGACCAATAAACAGAGTACTGAGACCTTAGTTTCTTTTCTTCTCCATTTCTTTCTTTGTCTCTATGTTTCTTTCTTTTCTTTTCCCCTTTCTCTCAACCTCTTTCTTTCTTTCTTTCTTTCTTTCTTTCTTTCTTTCTTTCTTTCT
>JANHMN010000003.1:179457768-179470410 GCA_030674055.1 Rhabdomys pumilio
TCTTTCTTTCTTTCTTTCTTTCTTTCTTTCTTTCTTTCTTTCTTTCTTTCTCTTTGTCTCTTTGTTTCTTTTTCTTTCTTTTCTTTTTCTTTCTTCTTTCTTTCTTTCTTTCTTTCTTTCTCTCTCTCTCTCTCTCTCTCTCTTTCTTTCTTTTTTTGAGATAGGGCTTAATGTAACCTAGGCTGGCTTCAAAGTTACTATGTAGCTAAGGATGACTTATCTCCTGGTCTTCATAACTCTATCTCCTGAATTACTTAATTAAAGGTATGTTGCACTACTGGTTTATGCACGGCTAGGGATCAGACCTTTGTGGATAAGAGGCAAATGCTCTAACAACTGAGCTATATCCTTGTGGTAGTTTAAATGAAAATGGCTTCATAGGCTCCTAGAGACTGGCATTGTTGGTGTAAGAGTGGCATTTTTGGAGGAAGTGTGTCACTGGGGCAGACCTTGAGGTCTTTGAAGCTCAAGCTATCCCTACTGTGGCTCAGTCTCCTTCTGCTGCTGTGGATCCAGATGTAGAACTCTTAGCTTCCTCTCCAGTACCATGTCCGCCATGATTCTCACCATAATGATGATGGACGAAACCAGCTGTAAGCCAGCCCCAGTAAATGTTTTCCTTTATAAGAGTTGCTGTGGCCATGGTGTTTCTTCACAACAATGAAACCCTATCTAAAATAATCTCCAAATCCCAATCTGATGTGTCAGTCTTATGTGGAAACCGAGTGGGTGGATCCTTACTGACCTCCTGGCAGCTCTGTTATTGTCATGTTCACAAGTTACAGTGGGGCAGTTATTTAACTAACTGGTTTAATATTCTCTTCTGTTCTGTACCCTGGGACAAGCTCTGTATTTGCGTTTCTCAGCTTCTACCCCAGGCTCTAGCACACAGTGTGAGAGAGATATTTGGGCTAGAGCTGATGGGTCTTAATCACGGGGTATGGAATGGTCTACAGTCCATCTCTGTCCACAAAAGGATAAACAAAACAGTTTGGTTCTTAGGGGTATCATAGCATGTGGGTGGGAAAACAAGAATCTCCTTAAGGTGGATGAGAAGAAGGCATACGAGGGGACTTGGTACGTGAGGCAAGATAGACAGAAGCCCAAACTGAAACAGAGGGTGTGCACTCACCCCAGAACCTTGACACCCAACTGTGTCAAGCTAACTTTGTTAGTTCCCTATTCTCTTGCTGTGATGGAGCATCAACAGAACCAATGTAAGGGAGAAAGGTTTATTGTTATTGTTATCCAAGTTATTGTCCCTCATTGCAAGCAACTCATAGTGGCAGAAGCTTGAATCAACTGGTCACATTTATACCTGCAGTTCAGAAACAGCAAGGGAGCCTACCTCTGTGCAGTCTTCCTGTCCATTTACATGGTCAGGGTCCCAGCCATGGAGTAATGTCACCCATATTGGGTGGGTCTTCCCACCCCAATGAACTTAACTGTGAGAACCCCATAGGCGTTCTCAGACACTCACCTCCCAGTTGATTCTTCATTACATCACATTGATAACCCACATTATCATGGGTACTTAATTTTTAAAAAGATTTACTTATTTTTATGTATGTTTTGCCTGCGTGCATGTCTGTGCTCCACCTGCTTTCAGTGCCCAAAGAGGCCAGAAGAGGGCATTAGATTTCCTGCAACTGGAGCTATAGATGGTTCTTTACTGTGAGGGTGCTGGGAACTGAGACAGGTGCCTCTGGACGAGGAAGTGGTTCTTTAAACCACTGAGCCATCTTTGCAGCTCCTATATGTACACACATATCAATAATAGTATCTAAAGATCTCTTGTTATATATCAGGCCATAGTATAAGCATTTTATATTAACCAACCCATTAAACTCTAACACCTGGCCTACAAATCAGAAACTATTATGTCCATTTTCTAAGAGAGAAAGTTGAAGCCCAAAAGTTAGACCAGTCAATGTAAAGTTGCACTGACTCTGGACCATGCATCTTCTCTGCACTGTAATCTGACTCCTGAGTCCACTCTCCTCCCTCACGCCTGGTGTAACCTCCATTTAGCAGACTTCTTGATGCTTGCCCTCTATTGCAGTACAGCTGTCCCTAGACAAAAGGACCTACAGTTCATTCTCATTATTGTCTTGTAGTCATTGCTACATAGGTGAGTTACCTTTCTCATCACTGCGATAAAATCCAAACAAAATGAACTCCAAGCAGGGGTTCTTTTGGCTCATAGTTCCAGGGCACAATTCATTGTCGAAGGAAGGCATAGAGGAAGAGCTTGAAGATGATGGACCCATTGCACTCATGGTTAGGAGTCAGAGAGGGGAGAAGGCTCACATGCTGCCTACTTTGACTTTTTATTTAGGATGGGACCCAACCAATGGGATGATGCCACAGAAAGTCAGGAAAGGTCTTCCTGCCTCAGCTTACTTCCGTGAAGACTTATAAAGACACCCATTGATGTGCTTCTTAAGTGATTCTAAATCCAGTCTGATTAATAATGAAGATATAACATCATGATATCTGCCCAAGTGTCACCAATGGGCTCACTTGGGGCCCTAGAGCCTGCCGTTGGTGTAGCAGGCAGGCTTTAGAGTCCTGGAAGCCGGGCTCCTAGTCCCTGCTTCCGTATTCCTAACTGTGAGGCTTAACTGTTACATCAGTGCTAAGGTCTGATCTCTATGCCTGTCTCACAGCTCAGGGGGCTGCAGCTCAGGGAGCATGCAGTGCAGAACTCCAGTCTCGGGCTTGATATATGGGCAGGAGACTCTTGAGTAAAGGGGCAGCTATTTCAGTTCCTGGGTGTTAGGTAGTGAAGGAAGTTGGGTCCATCACACTGTTGTTTCTTGGAAAGATGTCCAAACTTTTGGTGACCTTCTAAGAAAAGTAAAAAGAACAACACAACATAATTTTGTGCTATGGCCTTGAGTGGCAGAGAGTTGACTAGGTGACTGAAAGTCTCGGTACACAGCTCCTGGTGCCTAGCCGTGAGTGAGTGTGTGTGTGTGTGTGTGTGTGTGTGTGTGTGTGTGTGTATGTGATGGATATGCAGAGGAAGTGTTGCTGTGGTTACAGCCTAGAAAATAAAAATTCTGCATGCCAAACAGAATTCGCTTAAAATTCAGTTGGAATTTATAAGCTGATGAAACAGGTGTTCTTGGAATTTAATTAAGCACTGAAATATTGTTTAAGTCGGCCGAGGAGTTGCCAAGAAATGTGTTTCCAGGACTTGGGGATGTCAGAGCCCACTGTTCTGAACTCTCTGGTTCAGAGCTAAAGGAACATGGACTCAGGATACCATTTCTGAGTGTAACTTTTGCTTTCTATGTGAAGAGTGTGCTGTTGTCAGCCAGGAGAGGGGAGCATAGTATTTGTTCAGTAGGCCAACTCGAAGGTGTGACAGAGGTGCTCACCGACATACATAACATTTTAATCAATGAAACTGAGAAATTCAGGATGTGAAATAAAGACAGTACCTGAATCATGTAGAGTTGCCTTTAAACTCAGGCTTCCTGTTCTCGTATCTGGATGAGGAGATTGTCTGTGACTTTCCACTTCTGTTGTTGTTGAACTGAAGTGATAGCTTCCTGGATGACTTCATGGTCTTCTGTCAAGGGAATCACGCAGACACATGGCAGCCATGCAGTGATACTGTACTCTCTGCTCTGCCCCTGTACTGAGTGACTCATGCAAAACTGAGTGAGACAAAGAGGTAGTCCAATGATTTCTGAGCTCTAGAGAGGTCTATATGCTCTTTTGTCTCTTGGGGTCTTCCTTCTTCAGCAGAATCCTCAAGTATTTTTGTGGCTGGGAACAAGTTGGGAAAGTTAATTTTATATACCAACTTGTCTTAGCTAAGAGATGTCCAGGGAGCAGGCATTGCACCATTTCTGGGTGTGCCTGTGAGAGTTTTCTTGTGACACATTGGCATTTGTATTAGCTAATGGTTTGATGAAGATGGTCTGCTTTTCCTGATGTGGTGAACACTGAAGGCCAGAATAGAATGAACATCTGGAAGTTTGGCAGATGCTCTTTCTCCTACTGTACTGGGCTATGCATCCTCTTCTGATTTGGAGCTTAAGGCTCCTTGGTTTAGGACCTTTGGCCCTGGAGAGGATTATACCATATTTGATCCTCAGCTAACCCAAGGGAATTAATGGGACTTCTTACTCTCCATAGTCTCATGAGTAAGTCCGTGTGATAAATCTCTTCCAGGACACATGAGTCTTATTGGTACTATTCTTCTGGAAGATTCTGAGTGACACTGAGGTCTTCAGTGAAGCTGTTTAACAGGTCAGCTCTTAGAGTCTGCTGTGTTTTAATTTTGCCTTTTAAGACATGGTCCCACTCTGTAGCTTGGGTGGAGGAGGCTGGCTTCAAACTTCTGACAATCCTTCTGCCCCTGTTTCCTAAGTACTGGAGTTAGAGGCAAGTGTGTTTCATCTGATCAGCTTAGATCACCTAATTTGGAATTCCAGATTTGTCACTTATGGATTGCTTTTAAGATGATTACAGGTGTTTTTTAGGTTTATTTATTCATTATGTATACAGCTGTCTCCTATATGTATGCCCAAAGACCAGAAGAAGGCAGTAGATTTCATTAAAGATGGTTATGAGCCACCAAGTGGTTGCTGGGAATTGAACTTAGGACCTATGGAAGAGCAGTCAATGCTCTTAACCTCTGAGTCATCCCTTCTGCCCCATGATTACAAGTTTTAAGCCTGGGATTTCTCACCTTTGGCATAAGATATGAACAACACAGGGTCACTGTGCAGCGTTGGAGATGGTGCAGGGCTGGGGGATATGTGGTATTTGCTCATGGATGTCAGACAGAACTGTTTGAAAGCAGAGGGAGCAGCAACATGAACCATGGAAAACAGTATGAGGTGGACAACAATGGGAAGGCATCTTTCCTGAGGCTCCCTGAAGCCAGAGGTGCTTTGGAGCGACTCCTATGGCTGCTGGTCACTGTCATAGATGAGGCCAAATTTCATTCTTCCAGAGTCTCCCAGGATTAACTTACTGCATCTCTTGATTTAATTGTCTGTGCATGTTGAGCTGTCTCCCAGTCATAGACATATTAGCAACAGGTATAACCTTATTATTTTATTATTAGACGCTGGCTATGGATAATGCACTTGGTTTGTATCAGCTTTATAGACTCAGAACATGAGTTGTGTAGTAGGTCCTGCTGGGAACTTAGTGAGCTATTTTCAGCTGACAGCCACTCTGTGGATGTGATTGGTAGAGCATGTACATTGCTCAGTTTTGATTGGCCGAGCTCTCCCAACACACCAACTGATCATGATAACCTGCAGACTCTGGGCCTGGTTCCTGAAGGAGAACCAATGTTTCTAAGGCTTTATATTTATTAAGCAATCAAAATTTTAAAAGCTTTCTGTTGCCACCTGTAATGGCTATTCCTGGTTGTCCACTTGACTATATCTGGAATGGACTACAGCTAAGAACTTTAAGGCTCACCTGTGATCATGAGGTTGGAAGACACAAGTTTCTAACCTGGATCTTGGCATGGATATCTTGAGACATAGTGGCTATGAAAAGTTTAGGCCCAGGCAAGGTAGTACACTCCATCAATTCCAGAAGACTAAGGCAAGGAGATCTCTGAGTTCAAGGTCAGCCTGAGATAAAACAAGCCCCAGGTCCAGGTGTGGTGATACACACCTTTAATCTGGGCCACACCTTCTGCTGGAGACCTACATAAGGATGTTGGAAGAAGGAAGATACAGTTGCTTTTACTTGCCAGCACATCTGTTGGAAGCTACATCTACAGAAGACCAGCTGAAACAACTAACCTTGTGGGACTGAGCAAGTACTAGATTCTTGGACTTCTAATTCACAGCTAACCATTGCTGGGGAGTTGGACTACAGACTGTAAGTCATGATAATAAATTGCCTCAATATAGAAAGACATTCCATATGTTCTACGACTCTAGAGAACCCTGACTAATATATCACCTATATATTATAAAAAATAAGGCACAAGTTAACAAATGAATAGTTTGATGGGCTTTATTAAATACACACAGACCAACACTCAGACCCAGATATGGAATATAATTGCCTTAGAAGTTCCTCCCCTACCTGGGCTGTCTTCTTCATGTCGCTGCTTCTAGTCTGAGTTCTGACTCCTTCAAGCTTAAATTAGAGGAAATAATAAAATTACTGTTCTTTTTGGGGGGTGGGGAGTCTGGTGTCATTTTCCTAACATATCTGTGAGGTTCACCCACGGTGTTATTGGTTGGAAATTGTTTGCTCTCGATGCTGTGCGGCATCTCACAGCAATGCTACCAACAGACACTTGGTTGCTTTCTACTCTGAAGCCACTAACAAGTACTTTTGACAGAGAGCAAAATGGACTAGAAGAGAGAGTTCAGCATTAAAACCTCATATGTGGTAAAAGGCTGTGCTGATGTGACAGACTACTGTCATGGTACCTGTCCCAGTCAGAAGTACTTCCCAGGAACTCCTGCATTGCTAACCTGGCTGCACACACCGTTCCGTAAGTGAAGGAAGTCCCTAAAATAGTGTGGGTTGGGAATACTGGACATCTACGTGCAGAATAAGGGAGTCAGACCAGAAAACAAACTCACAAGGAATGGGCAAGTGCCCTACATGTAAGAGCTAAATTAGAACTCGTGGTCTTAGACAACAGCGAAACAATCTCATGACAGAACAATGGACAGTTATTTTTGTCAGTTATAACACCAAAAGCCCAGGCAACAAAGGAAAATAGATGAAAGGAAATACACTGGAGCTAAACATTTTAGAATATTAAGAAATGTGATTGACAGTTTGGAAGTGCAATGCAAAAAAATTAAAGGGGTTAGGAGATGGTTCAGTCAGTAAAGTGTCTGCTGTGCAAGTCCGAAGTCCTGCAAGTCAAAGCCGAGTTAGATACCCTATAAGCCATGGAAAGATGGTGGTATAAACCTTTTGTTCCTGTGTCGTGGAGGCAGATACAGGAAGCTCTCTGAAGCTTGCTGGCCAACCAGTCTAGCTGCATCTATGTGCTCTAGGTTAAGTGAGAAACCTTGTATTAAAAAAACTGAGATGGATAGACCGGAGAATCTCTGAGTTTGAGGCCAGTCTGATCTACAATATAAGTTCCAGGCTAGCCATAACTATAGGGTGAAACCCTGTCTCAAAACAACAAAAGTAAGATAGAGAACCATTAAGGTAGGCAGCTGGCATTAACCTCTGACCTTCGTGTGCACATGTGCAGACTGTGTTTTTTTTCCTTTCCTGATTGCTGTGATGAAATTCCCCAAATAAGTCACTTAAAGGCTGGAAGATATTTATTTCTACTTCCAGTTTCAGAGGATTCAGTTCATGATCACTCGGCCCCATGTACTTGGGCAGAACATTATTAAGCAGGAGCTGTTTACCTCTTGATGCACAGGAAGTAGAGAGAAGAGGAATACAGGAAGATGCCAGGGAAATATGTAACCCCTGAGGATACAGCCACGGGGGCCTATTTAATCCAGCTAGGCCCACATCAACCTTTTACCATCTGCTAAATAATTCGTATTATGAACTTCTCAAGAAACTAGTCCGTTCATTAGCTCAGAGTCCTTAAGGCCCAGTTGTCTCTGGAAACTCTCATACAGAGGTATGTTTCACTTAGCCCAGTTGGGTTGACAACCAAAATTAACTGTCACAATAGTTTAAAATACATAACATATTGACTTTCACATATCTCCAGTTATGTGTGTGTGTGTGTGTGTGTGTGTGTGTGTGCGCATTGTGGTTTAAGTGTGAATGTCCTCTGCAGTGTCATGTGTTTGAGCTCTTGGTCTCTAGCTAGAGCTGCTAGTTTTGAAGGTTGTAGAACGTTTTGGAGGGAGGTATGGAGTCACTGAAGAAAATAGGTTTTTATGGCCTGGACCCACTTCCTGTCTGCTGTCAGCTTCCCGTGGCACCACAATGTGAGGACGTGAGGAGTCCCAGGTGCACACTCCTGCCATGCAGAGCTACCTGTACCATGAAAAGGGAAGTAATATACATGTATTACCTTATGAAAACACATGGGCTCAAAGACTGCTAAATCAAACAAAACAAACCAAACAAAACAAAACACACTTTTCATATAATCTATCCAAATCCTCTTCAGGGAGTGCACACTTGAGGAGAGACACTCCCCACTGCCTAAGACTCCCTACTGTCTAAGACTAGGAACTCTAATAGATATTTGTACACTCTTAAAAACACTGCAGTCTATAGAGGGGAAGCAGCCCACGTGTCCGTTAACAAATGGATGGACAAACAAAATGTGGAATAAGCACACACTGGAATACTATTCATCTGTAAAGAGAAGTTAAAATACACGCTATGGCATGTATGAACCAGGAAGACATTTTGGCAAGGAAAAGGAGCCTGCAGCAAAATGACAGAGTTGTTTAATTCTACTTGCATGAACTAGCACGATATCATGGATTTAACTTGTATTCTCAGAAGACTGAAAAAAAAAATCAAGCCCAGTTCTGCAAATATTTGTTTTAGTTGAGTTGCCTGTCTTTTCCTTCTAGAGTGAGAAAGCACTTTTATTAGTCTTAGGTAGGAGTCTGATTCTATCTAATGTCATTGGCTCTGAGAAGAAGATGCCCACAACAGCCTAAATATATACACTTTCATTATACATTTGTGAAAACAGAAATTATATAAGTGAACCCAGATTCTCCAGGATCTCTTTGTTGGGAGTTTTGGGTCTCTCCAGCTGCCTCTTTTATCACCAGAGCTTCTGGGTAGTGTTTGTTAAGTCCAGGTAGCCAGGGCAAGATCCGGCACAAGGCTAGTCTTGGTCGGTCTATACAGGAGGTAGCTGTAGCACTGAGAGAGAATGTCACCATGTCAGCTGCATCGGCTCTGCTTTGACTTAATGTCATACATGTTCAGTCTTTTTACTTAAAAAAAATAATTAATTTTATTTGTGTGTCTGTGAGTGCACACATGCGTTCATGTGAGTCTGTGGGTTTGCATGCCTGTGCATACGTGGATGCCAGAAGAAGGTGTCAGATCTTTTAGAACTGGGGATCTTGAGTTACAGGCATTTGAGGGTATCTGACTTGTTATGTGGGTGCTGGGATGTGAATTCTGGTCCTCACGATGGTTTAAACACCTTGAAAACACCTTGATGTTAGCCAAACGAACCTGGTTCCAGATTTCTGAGAGTAGAAGAGGGTTTGTATGTGTTGTGTTAATGGCTAGGTTTATGGGTATTCGTAAACTAACACCGCTGGGTGCACTCCCGTAAACCCAGCTCTGGGAAGCCAGGATGGAAATGGAACCAGAAAGGCAGGATTCAAGAGCAGCCCGGAACACATAGGAAATCCTGTCTCAGACAAAAGAAAACAGCCAGAAAGCCAAAACGAAACAGAGAGGGAACAGATACCGTGGATTGTTGCAATATATGCCCAAGGGCTTCCAGACAAGCTGCTTCTATGAGGACTGCTCATTAATGGGCTGAGTTCAAGGCAAGTTTCGAGGGGTGAGGTAAGAGGTAGAATGTATCATTAGAGTGTGGGCTTTGCTTTATGGACAGGGTGGACAGCTCAGAAGCCTTGGGTAGCAGCACTGCCACGCCGTGCTCTCCTAGACCAGAGACCTGAGCTCCTTGTCCAGGTGGCTGGTCCTAGAGCAGTCACCTCTTCGTGAGTTGAGCCAGAAGCTCTCATTCCAAGACTGCGGAGCAGAAGAAGGCCACTTGCAATCCGCCTTCCTTGCTGGGAAGCACTGCGCAGTCTCTGGATCCAGCACGCCCAGCCAGAACTCCCGTTCATTGTTAGTTCCGTTGTGTTTGTTTTTTAACCTATTTTGTTTCTACTTTTCGCATCTGGTTCCTCATCCACGTAACAGCATCAAGAACACCTTAAAAGCCGGGCAGTGGTGGTGCAAGCCTTTAATCCCAGTACTTGGGAGGCAGAGGCAGGCGGATTTCTGAGTTCGAGACCAGCCTGGTCTACAGAGTGAGTGCCAGGACAGCCAGGGCTACACCGAAAAACCCTGTCTCGAAAAACAAAAACAAACAAACAAACAAACAAACAAAAAGAACACCTTAAAAATAGCGATCTCCTTTACATTTTTTCTAGTGTCATTGATGACATAATATGTAAATATGCATATATAGTGTAATGTATGTGTGTAGGTACATGTATGTGGGAAGGTAAGGATGGTCATATGTATGATATGTGTGGAGGTTAAAGGGCAGCCTCCATCATCGTTCCTTAGGGGACATCCACTTAATTTTTTGAGATGGCTCTCCCACTGCCTTGGAACTCATCAATATTTGGTGGTGGAATTCACCACGCTGGCTGGCCAGTGAGCCCCACGGAATGCCTGCTTTGCCTCCCCAGCTCTTGGATAGCAGGCATGTCCCACAGAGCCTACTTTTTAAATTTCTTTATATGTGAGTTTCAGGGATTGAGTTGAGGTCCACCCATTTGTTCAGTGAAGACTTTACTGACTGAGACATCTTTTAGGGATTCTACAGACTGCTTCTGTTCATCCGGACCCTAAAGCTCATTCACAGAAAGGAGTCCTCATAGCTGACTCACTCTTCATGGCATCTCTGAACGATATCACACTAGAACCGGCGGAGCTTTGGAGAAGATCCGCTCCAGCCCAGGCCCACCCTGGCTGGTTTTCCTTATGGAGCTCATCTCAGTACACGGGATGCATTTGCACTGTTGGATCAACTCTTCCACCGCTGCCACACTGCATGCCCCCTGAGCACCGGGATTGTTTTCCAGGGACCTGAGTTTAGTGTGGATTGTCCCAAAGCCTGGAGCGTAGTGCGTGCTCAGGAGACGCCGGGTAAAGGAATGGATGCATTACTGTGGATGCATGGCTTTGTTCTTTCTCATTCCCACCTTCTTTCCCTACATCCAGCTTCCACCCATCAGCCGATCTACTGATCTCACACTTGGTGACATCAGCAGAGAGGAAGAAACAGCATTTAGGGACTTTCTCCTCAGTGGCAGCTGCACAAGGGCTTGTCAAATCCATTAGTAACCTCCCACCTGTGCCTGCAAAGCAAAGGCCATGGTCTCCATGAGCAGAGCAAAGGCCGTGGTTTCTATGAGCAGAGCGAAGGGTGTGGTCTCTGTGGGCAGAGAGGAGGGCGTGGTCTCCGTGGGCAGACCACTCCCCTCACCATTCTCTCTAAGATTAAGTTTCTACCTCAGTAAAGTTGGCAGGGATCACATGAGAAAGGTGGCTAAATGTACAAAATCTCACAGTCCCAAAGAATGCCATCATGTAAGGGTGTCTCTCCGGATAGAAAACAGAAACATCTCTGAAACATTAGGCTCTTCCTCACTGTATTCATCCAAGTTCCCCTCCTGTTCTCATCCTACCTTCGAGAAGAGGCCATCTGTCTGGACTCCTCTTCCAAGACGCCTGCCGTGACTGACAGTCACGGATTACTCTCTCCCTCTGCTGTCAGTTGAACCCAGCCATACCACCTGGAGTGGCTCTAATTCGCTATCCTTGAAATATATTTTTTTCCTCAACAGATATTCATGACATATATTTATGAGTTACACTGTGACATTTCAGTACATATTGAATATATAATAGTCAGAGGGGGGAAACTGTCCATGGCCTTGGACACTTATCAGCACACTGTGTCAGAAAGGTTCAGAATCTTCTTAGAGTTCTTGTGTGATAGTCGCCAGCAGGAGCCAACCGAACTGGATAACAGCGATGGTTTCTCTCATTGTAATTAATGTTTAATGGGCTTCTGTCCCTCTTGGCTCCAGCCAAAGCTGCCGTATGCTTCCATGGCCATCCTGGACAATTTTTCTCAAAGGTCTGGTTCCCAGCCCACCTCTTTCCATACATTTCACTGCTACCTTCTCAGTGACTGAAATCCAGCCTCGTACCGGGGGCCCAGACCTGCTTAACACCCCAGCGCTAGTCTCCCCTGGTCTGAGTCTCCAACCCCAGAGCCTGCTGGGAAATTGCAGTCCAGGCTTGGGTTTGTGTCCTCTGGGTGGTGGCGGCACAGCGGCCAGGTTGCAGAGTGAGGACATGAGACTCCAGCTTGCTGCGGGTTCAAATTCCACTTCCCACTGGTTATTTCGTGGTTTTAGGGAGGCACCTGATCTTTAGTTCCTTCTTTCTCTTGTAGCAATAGTAAAAGTACTTTTACAATTTAATCTGCATCATATAGTATATAGCATAATAGAATGAGTGTAATGGAGTTGAGATGGTGAAAGTACATAGCGCGTGCTCACACACGTGCACACACACGTGCGCACACACATACACACACGTGTGCACACACACACACACACACACACACATTTGAGAATCCAGTGAAAAATAGACTCTGACCTGAGCTTTGATTAATGATAGGTGATTAATTACTTTTTAAAATTCGGATATTCCTATATCATAGTCTTTCCAGAATTTGCTATATAGCTCACAGTCTTGAACTCTGTTTTAACAGACTAACTTTGTGCTGGATGGTGGTGGCACATGCCTTTGATCCCAGCACTTGGGAAGCAAAGGCAGGTGGATCTTTGAGACTTTGATGCCAGCCTGTTTTACAAAGTAAATTCTAGGACAGACAACACTACACAGAGAAAAACCCTATCTTGAAAAACCAAACCAAACCAAACCAAACCAAACCAAACCAAACCAAACCAA
>JANHMN010000003.1:179470420-179511624 GCA_030674055.1 Rhabdomys pumilio
AAACCAAACCAAACCAAACCAAACCAAACCAAACCAAACCAAACCAAACCAAACCAAACCAAACCAAACCAAAACACTAACTTTGTTTTTATTGATTTATGTGTAGAGCATGCTCTCTTGTTCTCTCTCTCTCTCTCTCTCTCTCTCTCTCTCTGTTTCTGTCTCTGTCTCTTTGTCTCCTGTGTGTATATATGTGTGTGTTAAGTCTCTTTGTCTCTCTGTCTCTCTCAGCATGTATCTCTCTCTCTCTCTGTCTCTCTCTCTGTCTCTTTGTCTCCTGTGTGTGTATATGTGTGTATTAGTGTATGTGTAAGTCTCTCTGTCTCTCTGTCTCTCTCTGCATCTCTCTCTCTCTCTCTCCCTCTCTCTCTCTGTGTGTGTGTGTATGCATCAACATGCTATGAGTACGCCAGTACCCATGGAGATTCGGGATTCTATGAATCTGGAATTATAGGTGGTTTTGAGCCACAGGATGTGAAGCCTTTGGAGTAGAGGCAAATGCTTTCAACTGCTGAGTCATCTTTCAACCCTGAACTGAGAATTATCTTACGGCCTCAATGCTGGGATAGCAGGCATGTACCACCATGTCAACTTTGTAATTATCTCCCAGCTTTATTACTACTCCTTAGTTTTGAGATGTAACCTTGGCTAGCCTGGTATCCACCATGTAGCCGAGGTTGGTGTCAAACTCATGGCAATTCTCCTGTCTCAGTCACCCAAAGATCTGTTATTACAAGTTTACAACACCCTTGCCCAGTTTCATCGTTATTCTTATTACTGAGACAATACTTATCTCCACAGGTTTTTTTGCAGAGTGAAGACCTGGGCCTCTGTCTTGGTATGAGCCTTCCTGCATGTTCCAGCCAGCATGTTGGTTCAGCCAGCAGCAATCTGAGCTGTCAGGATTGGCACAGAAAACAGCAGCAAGACACCTACTCGTCAGCTTTGTCAAGCCAACTTTGACACCCTTCCTCTCACCCATGAGACACTTTTATGTTGCCTCCCATCTGTGCACAGCTGCAACATCTATGATTATCCCATCCAGGTTCACCAGAGCCTGATGATCCCCGAGGAGATCTGTCCCTTATGCTCTGCCAGTTGAAAGGCCCTCTGCGCTAGCTGGGTGGTAGCCGCCAGAGTTGGGTTTATCCAACATCACCTTAATTGGGCATCTCATTATCCCATTCCCAGAGCTGAGAATAGCCTTGTGCATTGCCAAGGTGAGCTCATCCACAGACACGGCACAGTTAGCTAATCAGCCTGTGCAGGGCACGAGCAGAGAGGGAGAGAAGGACCAGAGCCCAGGTCCTGAGCTTTGCAAATGACTCTCAGGAAACTCATGATTGCATTTGGAAAGTAATTTCTTCCTGTGAGGGAAAAGTCCCTGCACAGATTGATTTCCTCTGCAAGGAGGCTGGCTTATGCCTGCTCTCACTCCAGCACCCATTCCTATGTACCAATCAAAGTCCTGGGACAAGTGACTGTCGTGTGTGGGCTGTAGTCCTCCTTCAGGGACTGGGAAGCCAAACTGCTAGCTGGTTGTTGGTGCGACATAGCATTGGACAAAGTGTAAAGAGGAAAGGTTCTCTCTGGCTCAAACTTACCAAGTGCATATAAAATGCTGTTTATAAATTAGTGATTCACCAACACTTTTCTTTCTGGAAATTTAATTTTGGAATTTAATTAATAATGCACTTACATTCATTAACTTTATAGCAGGGTCAAGCTATGCATTCCAGACTGACCTGGATTTGACTATGTAGCCAAGGCTTTCCTGGTACTCTCTCAGTCTGCCTGCCTTAGACTGCCGAATGCTGGGGCTCTAGGGATACACCACCACGCCAGGATTTATTAATTTTTCTTGAGTTATTTGCAAATATACTGCAGTTATTATATACTTCACATATAAACATTTCCACATGTATTTCTGGACGGCAAAGGTATTAGTGTGTGTGTGTGTGTGTGTGTGTGTGTGTGTGTGTGTATGTGTTAGCATGGGCATACACACTTAGCATCTGTGTACCCATGCACGCATGAATGGAAGCCAGAGCCAGGACTTCAGGTATCCTCTTGTTCTCTTGTCTTGTTATCTACTTTATCCTCCTGAAACGGTCTTCAGTGAACCAGGAGTTTGTTACTTTTGGCTAGGCTAGCTGCTGGCCCATGAGCTCCCTGGTTCTACCTGTCTCTGACCCATACCACTGGAGATTTGTACTCATGTTCCAATGCTTGTTCAGTAAGAGTTCCTATTCACTGATCCATCTTCCCAGACAGTTTCTTATATGACCGGAAGTGAAGAGCAGGAATTTAGCACTGCTTTATTATTTTTTCTTACCCATACTCAAGACTTTGTGATTCCCAACAATTTCTGTCATTGTCTTTCCCTCATCCAGATCCAATGCCCTCATCCAGATCCAATGCCCGGCCATGCTTTTTCCCCTTGGCACTGCTTGACTTTGTCATTTTCAAAGGTTCAGCTCTTTTGGACAATGTCTCTTCATCCAATTTGTCTGTGTTTTCCCTATGATTTAATTTAATCTGTGCCTTTTTGACAGAAACACCAAAGACATATGTATCCCTTCCAGACACGGTACTGGTGATGTTGACTTGAGCCCTTTGTCACTGTGGTGTCGCCAAGTCCTCCTTATATCTTTAACAGTGAGGAAGCAAGAGGCAGGTCCTGGAGACTACAAAATATCTTGTTGGATTTTTGTCAAAAATTTCATTTACCCGTTTTAGTATCCGTTGTGATGGGTTTATCTTTATTGTCTTTATGTGGCCTTATGTACTTTATTGTCTCTTAGCTGTTTTTCTATTGCAAATAATATTTTCTTCTTACTCATTCCACTTATCTATATCCATATAGATATGGATTCATAGTTGCTTAATATGTTATTGATTACATCTTTATTTTATTTATTATTAGTGTGAGAAACAGAGACAGAAACAGAGGGACAAAGAGGGAGAGGGAAGAGTTGGGAGAGGAAGGGAGGGAGGGAAGTAAGGAAGGCAAGACAGAGATAGAGGGAGGGAGGGAAGGAGAGAGAGAGAGAGAGAGAGAGAGAGAGAGAGAGAGAGAGAGAGGAAATGCACACAGTGCTCATTCTATGGAAGTCTGAGGATGTTTGGAAATTGGTTCTGACTTCTCATCATGGGTTCTGGGGAGTCAACTCAGGCTGTCCAACTTGCATGGTGCTGTGTGACATTTTTCCTGGGGAGACACTCAGCACAGACAGTAATCTGACAACGGAGCAAAGTACACATAGCTCCAAGGTCCAACCTGGTGAACAATGAGTTTTATTGGGGTTATTTACAGGAATTCGGGTGAAGGGTCACTCACAGGAGCAGAACGACTCTAAGAGAGATGAATCATCAAAGCCCATCCCAGTATAGGTGAGGTGTGGGAACTTGGGACACACTGGATAGCCCATAGGTGGCTCCATGGATTAGAAAGCATGCTTTCTAGGTGGATCTGTTGGCTGGAGATCTTCCAGGTAGCTCAGTTGGTCATTGTTTCATTTAGATAGTTAGGTTGCTCTTGTCCTCTTCCAAGCCACTGCTTCTTTCAGATGGCTGGGCTTGTCTGCACGTGACTCTTAGCAATCTTTATTGTTTATAAAATATCCGAGAGGTGGGTATTGAATGTGCTCAATATCAGGGACCTCCCCCACCTGCCCACCCTAGCATTCTCCTACCCGTGGAGCATCCACAGGACCAAGGAGCTCCCTTCCCAGTGATGCCCAATAAGTCAGTCCTGTGCTACATATCCAGCTGGAGCCATGTGTTTCCCCACATGGTTGGTGGTTTGGTCCCTGGGAACTTTGGGGGGTCTTGTTGGTTGATATTGTTTTTCCTATGGGGTTGCAAACCCCTTCAGCTCCTTCAGTCTTTGCCCTAACTTCTCCATTGGGGTCCCCACGCTCAGCCTGATGTTTGGCTTTGAGCATCTGTATTGGTCAGGCTGTGGCAATACTTTTTGATGGTCAAGCTTTCCCAAATTTGGCCGAGGGAATTGGTATAGAGCCAAGTCCTGTACCTTTCAATACTCTTTATTCTTTAAGTATTTCCTTGATTCCAGCTTTAACATGGTGTTTTCTCCTGTTCCAGCTCTGGGACCAGTGTTCGTAAAGGGTTCTTGCTGTTTTTGGTGGAGAACAGTATTGAGAAGCCCAGATCCACTTGCAGACTATGCTGACTGCTCCTGTGCTACCAGTCACAACCAATATTCTCTGGCCATTCCCCTGTTACACAAGGCCCTGTCCTCATGCCTTCTGCAGTGCATTGGCTTAATTGCTCAAGACTAGAATAACAGACTGTGCTTTCAGGATTGCTCACCCATGTCACTGTGAAGAGAACCTATTGACTAGACTTCAGTATTTGTTTATTTTCCCCTTCAAAAGGTAAACTCTCCTTAGAATGACATGTGTAAATACTGAGTGTACATTTCAATTAGTTGTGACGAATGCACGGAAGTGTGTAATCCACATCCTTCTTGAGACAGAGTATCTGTATCCCTCAGAAAACATGCTTATTTCTCTTCTCAGTCAGACCTTCTGTTAAGAGCTGAGCACTGATTTACTTTCCAGAGTTCTGGAGCTTAGTGTGACTGCAACAGTACAATGCTGTGCTTGCACTTTTACTTAGCATAGTACTTGTGAGATCTATGTGTGCTAATATGTCGCAGTTTGTGCTTTTTTCTTTCATTTTTTTTTTTACTAAGAACTAATATCCCACAATGCACCACTCGCCTGTTTTTTTTTTCTTGATAGATCTTTGCTACATTTCTGTACTGTTTTGTCTCTGATGAACAGGACACCTGTGAGCTTTCTATGCCTGTCTGTTTGTGGCATGATTTCATTTCTTTTGTGTAAATAACTAGAGGTGAAATTTCTGGGTCAACAGGGTGGGTAAATGTTTAACTTTTTCTTGATTAGTTAAGAGACTGATAGACTCAAAGGCCTTTCCTTTTCCAGATGGTTTTACAGCCAGCTGTGTGAAATGTAAACAAGATCTTCATGTTGAACTTAGTTTTATATCTTTACCAGTCTTCCTTCATCCCTAAAAGCTTTTAAAGTTTATAGTAAGTGACGGCTCCTAAAAGTATTTACTTCACAGATTCAGCATATAATGCAATGTCCTGATACCTGTGTACAATGTACGGTGAATTAAGCCCACATTAATTAAGTTGTCTATCTCTTTAATTACTCGACATTTTTGAGATGATGTCATGGAAACTGATTTTCTTGTTGTTTTGAATATACAGTCCATTATCACCAACTCTATGTCCCAACTCTATGTTTAGTAGATGTCACAACTTGCTTTTCCTGTCTAGATGAGGCTCTGTTCCCCTTAGCCAGGAACTGTTCCTCCTCTCATTCCCCAACCCTGACCTGTGCTCCATCACTCTTCTCACTCCAGGACTTGTATGAGTTCAGTTTTCTTTTGAAAATGCCAAACTTAATCGAGACAATGATGTTTTTGCCCTATGTGCCTGGATTATCTCACTTAGCAGAGAGTCTCCTAGGCTCATCCATGTTTCCTGGGTAATAGAAACTTCTGTTTTTATTTTTTAAGCTGAATAATATTCCACTGTATGCACACCGCATTCTAAGATCATAGCAAAATTCTCAGTACCATGGACTGTTAGGGAAATACAAAAGAAAGATGAAGCGAAATGTCACGTCCTGTCTGATAGAGTGATTTTGATACTGAACTCTGGGATCAGTTGCTTTCTCCTGACAAGAACTCTTCAGAGCATCACAGTAAGGCAAGCTAGCACTCACTTGTTACCTTAGGGTTTCTGTTGCTGTGATGAAACACCATTACCAGAAGCAAGTTGTGGAGGAAGAGGTTAATTCAGCTTATACTTCCACATTGCTGTCCATGCTGTCCATCACTGAAGGAAGTCAGGACAGGATCTCAAGCAGGGCAGGAAGCTGCCGTCAGGAGCTGATGCAGAGGCAGTGGAGGATTGCTCTTTACTGGCTTGCTCAGCCTGCTTTCTTATAGAACTCAGGACCATCAGCCTAGGGGGTGGAACCACCCACAGTGGGCTGGTCCCTCCCACATTAATCAGTTGAAAAAATGCCTTACAGCTGGATTTCATGGAGGCATTTTCTCAATTGAGGTGCTCTCCCCTCTGATGCCTCTAGCCTGTGTCATGTGACATAGAATCAGCCAATTGAGCACCCCTCTTTCCCCATGACTCTAGTCTGTGTCAGGTGACGTGGAAACAGTCAGCACACTTCTGGTTTTGATTGACTCATTGGTTTCATGGTAGACTTGTGCCTCTGTCATCCCTTCTTGTCTAACTTACTGTGATTTTTTTTCCAGGAAGAGCTTGCCCCCAGCAATCTTTCATTCTGCAAAACAGAGTATAAATTCACAAGGGAGGATGAAACCTTGGTTTTTGTATGGTGTTAACTTTTACAGTAATAGTTGGTTAGCAACGCCCAGTGGCAATGGATAAGAATCTTTTTTGTTTTGCATTCCAATTAGCTCATGATGTTTTACAAGTCTCACATCACATAAGAACAGGAAAACATTCTCAGAAATGCACTGTTAGGTGGTGTTGTGGCATCATCAGATCCTTTTACTCAGACCTTGATGGTGCAGGCCAACCACCACATATGTCCTCTTCATGAGATCAGGGGGTGGCACACGTGGGGTGGTTCACCTTTCACACACTGATGCATCCCATAGCACATTGCTTTTCAGTGAATGAGGCAGGTGTGCTCTCTGAGACAGTAATAATGTAGTGTGGCCTTAAGCCAGTAACTTATTTCTTTATTATGAAGTATTTTGTTCTGTTTACGCATCAGTATTGCTGTATTTTTATAGAGCCAGAACTACAGCTGATTGTTTACACACCATCTCCACACACACCCAAAGGGCACGTTACATGGTGACACTATGAGAACAAAGACATCAGCAGGAGAAAGGAATTCTTCTGCTCCTTTGTAATCTTTTCGCATGGCCTTGTACACATTGCCTGTTGTCAACTGAAACACCCTTCATGGTATATGACTGTGCCTGATGTTTTCATTCACCATAATTACGTTCTTCCTTACTTTATGCCATCTTAGGACATCATATGCCTTGGACTTGGATCCCATGATGTTTTTGGCATAGCCCTATTTGTCGCTAACAATGTCCTTACTTTCTTGGCACGAGATAGCTCAGGCCTGGAGTCTCTCTGTGGGAGGTGATATTCAGAAAGAACTGTCTGGCATTTGGGCTCATGGCTGAGGGCTGCCATTGTTTTTAGGTCTTTTTAGTGATTTAAAATAGAAAATGTGCATATTTGTTTAGAAAGAATAAAACTAGAAGAACATGCTGATATTTTCTACTTAAACTTAACTTCCCAAGGTCTTTCTTTGGTATGCACGCTGTGAGAGTTAGCTTAAACACTCTACTTGAGTTATTCTAGAATCACCTGGGAAGATAATTTCCACGAGTGCTTGTCTGCATTGCCAATGTTATATGGGCACATATGTGGGGGTTGTATTAATTAAGTTGTTGATGTGGGAAGACCCAGGCTACTGTAGGCAGCACCATTCCCTAGACAGACTCTGATGGCCTGTCTGAGAGTGGAGGCCTGATGGCCTGTGTGAGAGTGGAGACCTGATGGACTATCTGAGAGTGGAGGCCTGATGGACTGTCTGCGAGTGGAGGCTGTGGGATGAGTACAAGAAGACAAACAGGCACACGACATTCACTGCTCCACTGTTGACTGTGCTGTGTTTGAAGTTCCTGCCTTGGCTTCCCCACAAATGATGAACTGTCACCTGGAATTTTAAGCTGAAACAAGCACCTTTCTGCTCTTTCCTTTTGTCAGGTATTTTTATCACTGCAGGAGAAATGAAACTAGGACAGATGTATGAAGCTAGTGACATAAAATCAATCACTTGCTTTAAAATGATCATTAAAAAGCAGTATGCATGCCACTATGGTACTCAATACTGATGGTTCATATTGTGGCAATATTGCTCTGGTGGTGGCTGGTCTGACTAGCAAAGAGGGTCCAAGGTGGTTCACTCACATACCTGGTGCCTCCCGGGAGTGGCTGGCTGGCTGTGGTCTTCATTGACTCTAAGGAGCCTAGGGTCTTTCTTTGGGTGGTCTCCCTAGCAGGCTAGTGGGGTTGCTTACATGGTAGCTCAAGTTTCTAAGTTTGGTGGAAGATGTCAGCCTTGTTAAAGATGAGCCTTCTGCTGTCCTTATTTCATGAGAGGGCAGGAACGTAGATCCAGTTACGGGCAAGAGGAGTGTCAGAATTTTTACCCTTACCTTTTGAGTCATAGCTTCTAAAGGGTCTTCTAGTTCGTCCCTTTTGCCCCTGAGTGGTGTAGCCAGAGGTGGGGGAAGTCTACAACCTTAGTATGACATGAGCCTCCATGATGTGGAATCTTCACCGTCTGGGCAGTGATCCCCTAGTCTGTGAGTGATGCCTTCACTTCAACTCCCTCACTGTTATAAAAACTTTGTGATGACTATCCTTGGGTGGACTCTATTTTGTCTTTTCTGATGGTTGTGATTCCTAGAAGCCTTGTTGCTACGTAAAAAGACAGATGCCCATGAGATTTGGATAGACACTGCACACTCTTATATAAACGCTGCAGCAGTAACGTATACGCACCTGCTTTGTTCTCCCCTCATAGGGAGCACTGGCGAGACTCTGGAGCTTTGCCAATATCAGGAGAAATTTATCTCTCTTTTTTTTTTCTATGCTTTAACTTTAGTGTGGCCTACTTTCCAAACGAGAACAGAAAATTAATTTTAAATGTTGACATTATGGCATTTATGTATTTTGTAAATGTTTGCTCTTTGTGTTAACTGACATTTGTATAATGGTACAAGATATTTCCAGAATCTAGAAGACTTTTTCGCTCTTTTATGTTTCTTTTTGGCCAGTATTGCATACAGAATTTGTAATATATGTTTACTAAATTAATAATAATTATTATTTATCACTACTATTATGTGTGTGTATGCCTGTGTGAAGGTCTGATGACAACTTGAAGAAATTAGTTCTCTCTTTCTATCGGGTGGGTCCTAGAAATCAAAATGAGGTTGCATTTCTAGCCTTTTAGAAAAGTTGTCTTTATACATTGAGCCATCTTTCTGGCCCTGGAAATCATATCATCTTGATTATAGTGACATGGATATCTTGACTTCATATTAATAAATCACATAGTGTGCACATTTTGTTTCTTCTCCTCCCTCTTCTTCCTTCTCTTCTTTCTTCTCTTCTTCCTGTTCCTCTTTCTCCTCCTCCTCTTCTCATCCTCTTCTTTTAGCAGTGGGGTAGTGGGGAGCTTGAGACAGGGTTTCTCTGTATAACAGTCCTGACTGTCCTGGAACTCAGGCCAGGCTGGCCTCGATCTCAGATTAAAGGTGTGTCAGCATGCCTGCTGGTTTTTCACTTCTCTTACTCAGCATGGTATCTCTCAGAGGCATCTATATTGATTATAGATTGCATATTGGTTATTTATTACTGTTGATTATTTTACTATAAATATGTCCACTGTGACATCAGTGCTGTTGGCAGACATATTAATATAGCATGCAAACAAATATTAATTCTGTAGGCAGATTATTTCCAATTCTTGGTGCTTCTTCAAATAATTTCAGTATGGACTATTTATTGGTTTACATAATGTACATATTTCTCATGAGTTAAAAGTAGACATTTTGCTTGTGAGGCAGGTGAATGTTTAGCTGTACCTGACATTATCCCAAATGCCTTTTCCAGTTGTACCAGTTTGCATCTCATCTGCAACCCAAGCTGTTGTTGACCTATCTCCCACCAACATGCATTATCAGGGCCTTAAAACTACCAGCACTTTAGTGTGCATGTAGTGATGGCTCACTGGGATATCGATCTGCATTTGCTCTACATCAGAGGCATTCACTGTCTTCTGTAAGTAGCTCATCCTTTTCTTCAGTGAGATGCGTGTTTATGTCTCATTCTTAATGATTTGGGGATTCTTTTTATGCTTTGTCCTTTCGATCCTTTGTCGCAGATTGTCTTAATCTATTCTGATTTTGAGTGAGGCTGAGATGTCTCAAGCTATCAGTTCTTAGTCTGGACTTGTTTGAAAATTCAGTTGTTCATCTTTCTTCCAGAGAAGATCTCTAGTTGGGGTATCCAGGACACCGGTTCCCTCAGCTGTCATTGACTTCCCACCTTATTTGTGTTTCTTTTCAACATCGTTGCAAAGTATTTTAAAATTGTCTTAACTAATGTACAGTCTCTCATTAGCTTTAGATTTTAAGTCATAGCCAGGACAGATGCCTTCAGTTGAAAATTCAGTTCCACATGGAACTAATTATGATGCATGTATGATGTATGAGGTATCTGTCTATTTTGGGCTGGTCCCATATGGTCATGCAGTGGTCCCTACATTATCTGTTAAAGCCGTCTTTTCTCATTCCTTTAGCTATCTAGTGTAGCAGCATACATTACGTCGTCTATCTGCTCAGATCTAGTTTGAGCTCCCCGCTTTGGTTCGTTGGTCTGTTTACTGAGAATGTACTATGGCAGCTTTGTCCGTGGGGACATTAATATGCTTTGCTACCAAGCAGGACCGGTTTCATCTCCACAGCATGAGTCTTGGCTTTAGAGTTTCCTGATTTTTAGTATTTCCATATGAACCTCGTTAACGTGCTTAGCGCCCACAGAAAATAAATAAAACCCGATGGATCTTTGCTGCATCTCAAAAATTTAAGTTGACACAAAGAAACTGGGGTATTTGCATGGTTCACACTTTCTAAGAAAATGTGAGTCCTCACAGGTTCAGGTCTCTGGTGTCAGGAGCAGTGCACAGTCTTCTCTGACAGCACAATGGCCGTGAACTTCTCTTCCTCGTTCAGGGTGTAAGTATTTGGTCTCTTTTGTTCTTTGTGAGTATTTTCTTCTCTCTCTCTCTCTCTTTCTTTCTTTCTTTCTTTCTTTCTTTCTTTCTTTCTTCCTGTCTTTCTTTCTTTCTTTCTTTCTTTCTTTCTTTCTTTCTCTCTTTTTGTATTTGCTAACTTCTAGTTGGTTACTTCATATACACCTTGTCTGTGGCTTTTTGCATGTGTGTCAAACATCCCAAGAAAGGTAAGAAATAACACTAGTTATTTCAGCAGAGATCATTGAATGCAACTGTTGATTCCCCTAACGACATAAAGTGGGAACAGAACAAAAGAAAGGAGACTATGAGGAAGTCATAGAAGGAAAGCAAGCCAGCTTCAGGAAGCAACTGCCATCCCCAGGCTGGGTAGCAAAGGGACAGAACTGTAGTTATTGGATCTGGAAGCATAGAGAAGGGCCCTGAGCACCTGCAACTGAGCTTTCTGAGGAGGGGGAATCTTTGCTGGAGCCAGGATCCCTGTCTGCAGAGGGTGGGCAGCCATGAGAGGCAGACCTCCCAGGAGAGGTCTTTGTGCAGTCATCCCGGAAGCTCCACAGTGAGACTGACGCTGCTCCTCTTAGAGAAACAGCAATATGTGGACCAGCTGTCCGTGGTGTGAAGACTGACTGCTTAGGGCCGTCACAGCAGACAGTCAGGCAGGTAGCCAGCAACAAAGTGAGGATGTCTTGAGGGTGTTCTCTCTCCAGAGCACAAGCTCACAGGGAACTCCAGCCTCTGCATTTGCAGCTTGCTACAGAAGGGCAGACTTGGAGCAGGAGGGTGAGGACTTAAGAGCTGACCTGTATATTGATTTTATATCCCAATGTTTTATTAAATTGTCTTAATATTTATAGTTTAACTTGTGATTCTTTTAAGTTTAGGTATAGTCTACAAATACAGATTTTAAAAAACCTCTTCTTTCTGTGACATGTTTACAGTTAATGACCTTTGTCCTCCAAATGCCTCTATCTGATGATTAGGGAAAGTCAGTCCCACCTCTCTTGGAGTCAGTTAGTCTCTGTTCATGGAGTGACACTGTGAGGACGGGTGGTGTACAAGGGAGAACAGAGACTTCTTGTTCTTTATGGCTCTGTGTATACACACGGATGCTTGTGTGTGTGTGTGTGTGTGTGTGTGTGTGTGTGTACATGCACATATGCTTCTTGTTCTTTATGGCTCTGTGTACATAAAGGTGCATGCTTGTGTGTGTGTGTGTGTGTGTGTGTGTGTGTGTGTGTGAACATGCACATATGCACACATGCATACAACAGTGTGTACATGTGTGCCAGGGTTGCTTGTTCTCACTCTTCTCATTGGAAACAATCTCTCTGTTGTGTACATGCACACATGCATGCAACAATGTGTGTGTTGTGTGTGTGTATGTGTGCAATGGCTGCTTGCCCTCACCTCACTGGTGAGGCAAAACAATCTCTCTTGTATTGTTGTGGCTGCTTACACATGAGAGCTCCCAGGGATTCTCCTGTTTCTGTCTCTTTTATCACTATGGGAACAGTGGGTTTACAGACGCATGCTACTGTCCATAACTACACATGGGCTTTAAGGAGTTGAACTCTGGATGTCATGCTTGTATGCCAAACACTTTATCAGCTGGGCAATCTCGCTAGGCAATCTTAGGGTCCTTCTTGCTGTGTGTGTAGAAGCAACTTATACAATATTGAAGGTAGATTCTTGGCTGTGTTTAGGATACTCACAGAGTCTAAGAAATGCTAGGTGTCTGGAAGGCGGGTGCTTAGGTTTGTTACGCCATCTACTCTTTCATGCTCTAAAACATCTGCCCTATCATCCCTTCTTCTGACATATGACGGAGACTCATGGCCGATTCGGGGAATGGCAGGGTTGCAGAAGCCAATGGAAGGAAGTGTTTCTTCTGCCTTGAGTCAGCTATTCATTCTATGTCTGCTTTTGATGTGTCCTTTTCTTCTGCTGGCTGCTATGGGAGCCACTGGAGAAAGACATTTCTTGTGGTTTTGTTTGAGTTCCTGGACCTAAGTTGTGTCTGTAAGGTTAGGTCTTGAAGCTTCTAATGTGAGAAATGTCATTTTAAACACTTAAAACATCTTCATCTGGATTTCCCATCCTTTACAGCTAAGCAAATTCTAATTGGCCAAGTGATAATTGCAGTTTGCTCCTGGGCCATGAGACAGTGCTCTATGGAGGCTTACTACAGTCCAGGCATGTTTGCTACGCTGTGTGCCTCCTGTTCATAGCTCTTTGCCTTCAGAGTTGTCCTAATCCTGGTGACTGTTTCCGTTCTATTTCTTGCCTCACCTCTGTGGAGGACTACCCACAGGCTGTTGTGAGTCACAGCTGATTATTTTGAGGACAATCGTATCACAGAAAGCTTCTGCGCCTGCCATTGTTCATGAGCTTTAGACTGTGATGTGTTTATGTAGAGACAGAGAATGGTGCATTGCAGTGAGCACTAGCCTACGCCCTCTGCCTTCTCTCTCTCTCTTTCCCTCTCTCTCTCTCTCTCTCTCTCTCTCCCTCTCCCTCTCCCTCTCTTTCTCTCTCTCCCCCTCCACATTTGTATGTCAGTTCATGTGCACAAAAGGAAAGTCAGAGAAGCTCAGTTTTCATTCCTTAGGCACTATCTATCTTTGATTTTTTTTTTTTGAGATAAAGTCTCTCATCGACCTAGAATTCTCCAACTAGATTGGGCTGATTAGCCAGAGAGAGGCATGGGTCACTGTCTCTACCTCACCTGTGCTAGGATTAAAGCACATGCTACAGTGTTTGGCTTTAAAAAAATCTATCTATCTATCTATCTATCTATCTATCTATCTATCTATCTATTATTCACTTTACATCCCGCTTACTGCCCCACATCCTGGTCACCTCCCCCCACAATCCATTCCCCCACTCTCCCTCCCCATCTCCTCTGAGAGGATGCCCCCACGGGATATCTTTGCACCCTGGCACATCAAGTCTCTGTGGGGCTACATGCATCCTCTCCTACTGAGGCCAGACCAGGCAGCCCAGCTAGAAGAACATAATCCATGGATAGGCAACAGCTTTTGGGCTAGCCTCCACTCCAGTTGTTTGGGACCCACATGAAGACCAAGTTGTACATCTACTACATATGTGCGGGGAGGCCTAGTCCAGCCTGTGTATGCTCTTTGGTTAGTGGTTCAGTTTCTGAGAGCCCTAAGGGTCTAAGTTGGTTCTCTGTTGGACTTCCTGTGGAGTTCCTATCCCCTTCAGGGCCGTGATCCTTCTCCCTTCCCTTCTATAAGAGTCACCAAACTCCATCCATTCTTTGGTTGTGCATGTCTGCACCTGTCTGAGTCAGGAGCTGGGTGGAGTCTCTCAGAGGTCAGCTATGTTAGGCTCTTGTTTGAAAGCATAACAGAGTATCATTAATAGTGTCAGGGATTGCTGCTTGTCCATGGGATGGGTCTCAAGTTGGACCAGTGATTGGTTGGTCATTCCCTTGGTCTCTGCTCCATCTCCTGTCCCTGCATTTCTTGTAGACAGGATACGCTTTGGGTCAAAAGTTTTGTGTGTGGGTTGGTGTCCCTATCGCTTCACTGTGGTTCCTGTCTGGCTACAGGAAGTGGCCTCTGCAGGTTCCAGATCCTCAATGTGGGTCACAGCTAAGGTCACACCCATTGGTTCTTGGGCTCCTCCCTTATCCCAGGTCTCTGTCTTATCCTGGGGATGCTCCCCCTCCTCCTCTCCCCCATCAGTTGCAGATGGTGATTCATTCTCATGACCATCTGACCATCTCTCCTGTCCCTCCACACACCTGATTCTGAACCTCCCATTCCCCTCCCTATCCCATCTCTCACCTAGTTCCCTCGCTCCATCTGCCTCTTATGACTATTTAATTCCCTCTTCTAAGTGAGATGTAAGCATCCTTGCTTCCCTCAACTGAAGAATGAATACAGAAAATGTGGTACAGCTACATAATGAAATAATTCAGCTATTAAACACAAACACATCATGAATTTCACAGGCAAATGAATAGAACTTGAGGATATCATCCTGAGTGAGGTAACCCAGTTCCCAAAAAACATATATGGAAGGTACTCACTTATAAGTAGATACTAGCCATAAAATACAGAATACCCATGCTAAAGTACACAGACTCAAAGACGCTAAACAAGAAAGAAGGCCCATGGGAGAATGATTTTTTTTTTACCTCCTAATGTAGGTTCTGTTGGCTGAATTTATTTGTGCTTGTCAAACGAGCACCTTACAACTGAGCTATCTTTCCAGCCCATCCTCTCTGGTTTGTGGTGTGTTTTCTGGTCCCTTTCATCATCAATGTTATTTTAGATATTTTTATTTTATGTGTATGAGTGTTTTGCTTGCATGTATGGATGTGCGCCAAGGACATGCCTGGTGCCCAACGAGGTCAGAAAAGGGGCGTCAGGTTCTTAGGAACCGGAGCTGCAAACGTTTGCAGACGATCACGTGAGTGCTGGGAACCAAACCCAGGCCTTTGTAAGAACAAGTGCTGTTTTAACTGCAGAGCCACTGGTCCACCTCTTGTTTCCGGTTTCTGTTCCAGAGTGATTAAGGTGAATCTCTTGAAGGGGCCTTCTCCCCACGAGTTAGACACTCTATGTTCATAGCTCTTGGCTTCTGCAGTTAATCTCTAACCCTTTGCAGCTACCCTTGTGGAGCATGACATGTGCTAAAAGTTATATGTGGCATCCCAAAATGAAACCGACAGGATGGCCTATAAAAAAAGAGGGGTGCTTGGCATGGTCTGGGGGGACAGCTCTCTCTGTTGGCCAGATGCTTACTGTGCAAGCACAAGGAAATGACATGTCCCAGAATCCACATGAAATGCCAAGCCTTGGTGAAATGAACCACAATTTCAGAGCCGGAAAGGTGGAGACAGTCCACTGGGGGTTGCTGACCAGGCAATTTAGTTTAACTCATGAACTCCAGATCAGTGAAAGATCTTTTATCAAAGAAAATGGGTGGCATTACTGGGGATGACACCTGGGGCTTCTTCTGCCCTTGACATGCATGTACACACACGTGTGTGCACATCCTGACACCCACACAAACATGTACACACGCTTACACCAATCACAAAAAGAGAGGAGACACAAAACTTGTGCACGTGAAAATGACACCTTTTACTTTTTACTCTCTATGGGTGATGCAAAGCAGCTGGTAAATAAAGATCCAAGACACTGAATCATCCCGTGTGATTAGTTTTTCTGTTAATGACGATGAAACTTTACTGTGTGCTGACAGCATCTCTTGACATAGACATGGATTCAGTCTCTCAGTAAAGAAAGGCAGGGGCCCATAAAGGAACAGAAGACAGAGCACCAGGTGAGATAGGCTTATTGTCATCAGCTCCACTTTACTTCCTTTCAGAACCTTCCCACAATCAACAAGAGGCTCTCGGCATCCTTGATAGCAGTCCTTAATAATTTCCAAGGCCCCTCTTCTCTATATGTTGTGTGATATTCTTCCTGAAAGATGATAATATTTTGCTTCAAAATCAGCTGTAACTCACAAATTCTTTTAGGTCAGGAATAAAAGCAATAGTCATGCTTTGCAAAACTCTCATTATAAGAACCAAAGAGAAAAGTAATAAAGGAGGGGTGCCCTCCAGGGGAAGAGCGGAAGAGAAGCTTCATCTATCAACCAGATAGAGGGAGGAATCGGACAAAGCCTTCTTGCTCACGACTGTTCTAGACATGAGCATGGAGAGAACAAGCCGAGCTGATTAAAACAACTTATCACCTAAAAGAAGTTCAGGATGATGAAGTCTGGGCATATGAATTATACCTCTGCCCGTCTGGCTGGGAGAACACAGCAGCAAGGTAGCTCGGAGGAAACCAGCGTAAGATAGCACAAGCCTTTCTTATCTCTTTCATTCCTCTTGCTGTTCAAGTCGTTTACTTCAGTCAGGAGATCTCCCCTCGCTTTCTTCCTCCTCCCCCATCTTCTCCCTTTCCTGCTCCTCCTGTTTCTTCTTCCTCTTTTGCCTCTTCTCCCTCTTCCCTTCCTCTGCCTCTTCCTTTTTTCTTTCTCTCCTTTACCTTCTCATTGTTTCTATGTGGTCCTAAGGAAGACCTTCTGGGACCCATTTAATGATAAAAGCATAAAAAAAAAATACTCTGTGTCTGTCCTTTCTACAGGAAGTTTTTGCAGCTTGGATACTCACAGCCTTCATTAGCATTCTGTGGTTGGGTATTTATGAGTTAAATTTAAATTTGTAAATAGTCCTTGGGTCCTTACAAAGAGCCAGGCACCTCGGATATTCTGATGGTGAAAAGAGAAAAAAGAAGAGAAGAAGAGGAGAAAGAGAAAGAGGAGAAGAAGAGGAGAATGAGGAGGAATAAACAGTTCTTCTTGCCTTCAATTTTCTTATCCTCAATCAGGAAAATCAATCCACCAACCAGTGAGTTGTTGATGTCTGACTCCATGTTAAGTAGGTGTCAGGTGTCTGATTTACTCTGCCCTTTCCTTGCCCATATATATTTCCAATGGGATTGCAGGAGCCATTATATAGGGACCGGACAGGGCAGTGTGACAGAGAGAGAGGTGTGGCCAACGCTTTCTAGCTGGCTGTGGGTAAATGCCCTGTGTGAGACTACCTTGAATGTATAGGGAGTTGGCCAGGCAGACAAATAGAACAAATGAAAATAAGACAGTGTGTCTGGGATATGGCAAGCCACTTGCTATCCTGGAGGGAACAGTTCTGGAAAGGAAGGCTGTGTCACCTAAGGAAGAAAGGTGGTGTCTATATGCAAAACAACTTGAGCCTCCTTTATCACATACATTGGGGTGTCTGTGTCCTTGTGTGTCACTAACAGTAGAGTGTACCAGCTTGTGGTGGAGATGAGTTTGACATGACCACTGTCTCTTTTTCTCTAGGGAGTAGTCTCATGTGCTGGGAGACGTCAAGCTCTGAGATGGTCAAGGGCATCTTTGTTTCTTGAGTGGAGGGGACACTTGTCTCTGAATTTCTGAACCAGACACCCACATAGCTGTGCTCTTATGCTTTCTGGCTGTGGATGGAAGCAACAGCTACCTCATGACAAGGTGACTCCAGGGTAAGTTGTGACTTTATGAGCACAGTAGAACTGATTGCTTTTGGAGGCCCAGATAACCATCTTCTCTTAGAGTTAAGGTGACAACCAGGGGGTGACTTGGGAAGAGCTTATAGCGCAGCGTAAGTTGTCAGAGAGTACTGATGGACCAGACCAGGCTGTTGGGAGAATCTTTTTGTATGCTGTGTGAAGATGCTTCCTTGTCCTTCTTCATCGACCCAAGAGACCTTCTGATTGGTTTAATAAAGTGCTGAGTGGCCAATAGCTAGGCAGGAGGGGATAGGTAGCACATCTGGGAGAGATGAACTCCGGGAAAAAGTCAAGGGTGGGAATTTCGCCATCCAGATGCAGAAGAAGCCGGTACCAGTACTGAGAAGAGGTAAGGAATCACGTAGCAGAACATAGACTAGTGTGAATGGCGTAATTTAAGTTAAGAGCTAACTGGGAACAAGCCTAAGCTAAGGCCTAAAGCATTCATAATTAATAAAACATCTCTATGTCATTATTTGGAAGCTGATATCTCAGAGACAGTCTGGTTATACTAAGCTCTAGGACTTTGGGTTCTAGGTCAGATTGCCTCAGAAGGAGAGGCAGATCCCCTCTGTCAGTGAAAGCTCCTGATGGGCTGCAGTTACCCCTGTGAAGCAGAAGCCGCAGAAACCCCATTGGTGAGAGTGGCAGGGTGATATACTTTTCTGACTCACAGGACCAGAAATTTGGCATTTGAGGAGAGAGTAAGGAAGCAAGAGGGGAGGAAGGGAGAAGAGAAGGGAAGACAAAGAGGGAAGAGGTGGGTTCTTGTGTTTAATTAAACATGAGCTTAATCAACCCATGCAGCCAGCCCAGGATGGACTTTGAATCCTGCTCTTAGAACAGATGCCATGAGCAGTGGTTCCCCAATACTGCAATACATGCAGAGCCCAGCTAGGGAGCTGTGAGTAAGAAAACTCAAGACGTTACAGTAGTTATAGAATCCTCTATTGCCAAGTATCTTTTATGATCCAAGCACTTTGATACTTTTTGACTAGAGTGTATTCAATACATGAAATAGTTAATTTTGTTCCCATTCCATAAATGAGGAAACTAAAGCACAGAAAGATGAGGCTATTGCTGGTTCTCAGGGTGGAGACCAGGTCTCTGATAGCTCATTCTTGAAACCCCAGAGTTTATCATACAATGAATGGCCGGTGAATAAGCTGATGGTTACATGAATAGCTAACCAACCACATCATTAATGTGCCCAAAATGTGTTTGGCATCTGAGACCATAATTCAAGACACGTTCCCCACGGTTGCATACCAGAGAGAGCAGAGTGGAATAACTAGGATGAATGTGGTGACTATAAGTGGCCTTAGGAGACCAAAGAAAGAATTCACAGTGGCCTTGCAGTGATCAGTGGAACAAGACACAAGACAATGGAGAATGAGCAGGGCTTTGAAGGCCAAGCTACACTGGGTGAGTAAAGGGGAAAGGTCTGTATTTTGGGCAGCTTGAGAGCTGGGAGTCAGAAGTCATAGTAAGGAGACTGTTTTCAGGGTTGACACTGTCCTGGGTGAACTAGGAAGCTGTGTGACACTGGGCAGGTGTCTCTGTGCCTTCATTTGCTCATTTATAAACGAGTCTAATTCGAGATAATTTGCACAAAGGACTTTGCAAGTAGGACCTGGTACATAGGAACTAATTCAATGGAAACACCTTGTCGTCATAGCAAATCAAAGGACTTCTTTAATGTGGAACAGGGAGGAGGGGTGGGAAGATGGGCAGGGATCAGAATGCACTGTGCCTTGCTGGCAAGGAAGGGATTCCAGATTTTACTTCATCATTTAGTGGCTCTGACAAGATAATGATGGCTCTTAGCACCCACTTGATGCTGATTTCATGTCCTTTCCTGCTTACTGAGAATCAAGAACTTCAGTCTGTAGAAAGCACACCACTGCCTTGAGCCCCTCCATCTTCTTTAATGATCAGTTGGCCTCCTGCTTTCTGGGGGTGGGGGCAGGGCACTGTCTGAATCTAGTGGTATCTCTGCTGTAGACCAGAAAATGGAGGCCAGGCTGGAAACAAAACCAAAACCAAAAAAACTTCTATAAAGAGGAGATAGACCCATAAATAAGCTACAGCCTAGAGGAAGCTAAACTTTATAAAAGCAGCTTGGGTCCTGTCACTTTAACCCCTGTCCTGAGAGATGGCTGCAATATCTCCCAGCCCCTTTACACACTAATGCCTGAAAAAACTCCACAGTAATTCTATTTGTGAAATTTCCTTTGAAGGCAGCTATTTATGGTACTCATTAGCTTGAGATGCTGGCGCACGGAGAAACTTCACAAGTGGCTAAAGATGCCAGCCTTCATCCCTGTGATGGATTGGCTTTGAATTATAATACTGGGTGAGCAACTTCAGCTATTGCTTTAAAGTGATTTACGGGGTGGGATCCTATTATTCCGACCCCTTCTTTTTCACACACCAGACTGTATAGCTATCCGGGATGACTGATAAGAAAGATGGCTGCCCGTAGTGTTTCAGTTGTTTCTTTCTTGAATGTTTCCTTGAAGAGGCTGAAACCTCCAAAGTTGTTGTCAAAATAAATGGACACCAAAGCTCTATGTGGAGAAACTCAAGAGTCCTGGGCTGTCTTGATACTAAAATGTAGACATCTGTGAACCTCTGTTGCTCTTAAGACAATGTGTTTTGCTTGGAGCATAGCTCAGTGGTGAAGTTCTTACCTGGTGTGCACAAGGCCCTGGGACTCACCCTGAGTGTTACAAAAAGGAAAAAAAAAAGAGAGTGTTTTCTGCTTATGCTGTACCAAGAAAGGTGGAGAAGTTAAGATGTTCCAGACAACGGTGAAGCAAGAAAAAACCGAACACACAAAGCTCGGTAGAAACATTTGAAGAAGATATACTCACCTCCAAACAACCCGAGGCTTTGGAAAGTTACTCTCTGAGAAGCAGAAAGCTGTGTTCTATTGTGTGATGAGCAGTAGCGCTGCTGAAAGCTGGAGAAGCACTGGCTTTGGTGAAATCTCATACCCACCACTGGTGACTGCAACAACTGACCTAGTGCCTGCAGCTCCATCGACTACAAATAGGAGTCATGGCATCTACTCATAACTGTTTTGAAAATGAAACTTTGTCATTGAGTGTCTGTGGCATATTGTTGGCTGTTACTGAATAGTAATTAGTTACAATAGCAGGTGGAATAACCTCCTGTGGCAATAAAGACTGTGTTAGATAACGACACAGTCTGGTTTGGAGCAGAAATTTAGACTGATGACAGAATTTGTGGGACATACCCAGGGGCTGAAGTGTGAGTGAAGAAGATGACAAGATCTTGGAACTTAGGGACATGAAGCTGTCTGCCCTCATTGTGTGATCTCACTCTCTGACAACCTTGGCCCAGCCCTTGACTAGAGTTACCATGGAAGCAAGAATGTGTACACAACGTGTGCTCATCTCTCAAAACTTCTAGCCCATGTCAACAGAGCTGGGTCTGCAGTGAAGAGATGCTCCTTCTCTTCATGGGGAAGTCCTGACCTGTGGCAGAGGGATGAATTGACTCCATTTATGAAGCCGTAGGAGCCCTGGCTCACTGAGAGACTGAGCGAAGGAATCCCCATGGTTGAACTCACACCGTTGTAAGTGATTGTTACACTCCTGTGAAGTTCATGCTATCTTGGACGCCCGCAAGATGTAATTTCCAGAGGAAGTGAAGGCCTCGTGTCTTTTTCACTGCTGTGGAGTGTGCACCTCCAGGCAGGAGAACAGTCTCTCTCACTTTTCTTGTTTTCTGAGAAATGGCAGGACATATCATAACACAGGGGCTGCTGAGAATATCCGGGTCCATTTTTGACTTCTAAGTTTCTGTCTTTTTCCAGGACACAGGGAGGCAGTCGGGGCTCCATTTTTAAACAGAAAGTGGCTATTCACTTTATGACACACTGAAAATTGTACAAAATTTAGTATTTTTCCACCTTTCCCATAAGTTGTAAAAAATGGCTAAAATCTATACAAAGGCAAATTTAATTTCCTTGGGAACTGAGTTTATATACCCCCATTTTTTACCTCGGGGAATATTTTTAAGTGGAATTTTAACCCCCCACCCCATAAAGGATGAAAATAGGAATCCACTTTTAGCCAATATGCTTTCTGCCCAGGTTCCATCATAGGTGGGCAGATGGCCTCACAGATGGCAGGGACTGAAGAAATTTAAACAAGGGTTATATTAGGGATGAAGAAGAAAAGTGGATTTTTTAAAAAAGTTAAACAATTGCTCTTTAAAGTGTCTGGAAAGATGATTTAAAGTGGTTGGCTTACAAGCGGAAGGACCCGAGTTTGATCCCCAGGGCGTACATAAAATCCAGACATAGTGGTTCATATGTGTAATTTCAGCAATGGCAAGACAAGATGGGGGGTGGAGACAGGTGGGCTCCTAGAGCTCCCTGTCTACTAGCAAAGTTAACTTGGCAAAGATCTAGATCAAGGACAGACCCTGTCTCAAGCAAAAAGCTAGTCAATGTCAGAGTAAGAACAGCTAAAGTTATCCTCCGACCTCTACATGTATGCACACAACACCATGCATGTGTGCTTCATCTCCCCACACATGCACACAAACACAAGAAAACCTACCGCCTCAGAATGACTGTAGGCTACCCTCTCATAGTTTGGCAAATTTCAGCACTGCTCCCACAGAAACTCTGGTGGGATGCTGCCATCTTTGAATTGCTCTGTGCTGACGTACAGCTAGCTAGACTTGCTGAGAAACTTCTGCGGTGGGTGGGGGAAGGGCAGGGCTGTAGATGCTCAAACTTGAAATGACTGCTCATGCATTGACATCTTCTTCTCCTAATCAGTTCTCTGGTATAGCAGGCAGACTGCAGAGAGAGGGGCTAGTGTTACCAGTCCCATTTATGAGATCCTTTAAATGTTTTCTTTAAAGACAGAATTAGTTAAGTTTCTAGGGATTTGGATCTTCCCCTTCCTGTTATTGAACGTGATGGGGGAATGGACTCATTCAACACATGGTTTTGACACTGAAGTATCAGATTAGTGTCCGTGCAGAGGGAGGTCAGACTGGGAAGGAAGCTCTTCAAGCCCATCGCAAAGACTCCTGATGCAGCAGGGAGAATAACTTGGAGACGCTCTGTTGTGAGCATGCTCTGATGTGAGCACGCTTTGGCAAAAACATAGACAAACACACTTGTGTCCTTTCATGATGTCATACTTTACCAAATTACAGTAGATTCCCAGGGTTTAGCAATTTCAGTGATAACAGTTTGTCTGAAAATCTGCCCTCCTTGGTAGCCTGGCCAATGCAAACGCAAATTCTTTATTTCTATCTTAATGACTAATATTAACTCTCTTATCACACAGCACACTATTTCTATATAGCTATACACACACGTGTGGGTTGCAGAATGAACACTAGTTAAATCAGCTTCAACAGAGTACAAGCGTCTTTAGAAGTGTGCTGAGAAAGTCTGTATTGGTAAAAGAATGAGCCAGATCAGTGTGAAAGGTGAGGTCTTGAGGTGTGGGGAAAGGGGAGCTGCTGGGGTCTGCACTGAGAATAAAGATGCGGAGTTCAGCTGTGAGGTAAAATGTTGAGCTGGGCCTGGACCATGACATGGATCAGGACTAGTAAATGGCAGGTGAGGTGAAGCAGACACTTAGGGGTTCTTTGGAAAGTCAGTTGTGTTGGATGGTGTTTTCCTGAGGTAAACATACAGAGTGCTTTCCTGAAGCAGACAGGTGAAAGGATGTTCTGCTAAAGCAAGCCTGTGAAAGGACACGTGATAAAGGAATCTGCTCTGGTGACACATGTGTATTGGTCCACCTTGCGTTGCATAACTGAACTTCAACTGTTGGGACTCCATATAGAAAAACACACCAAAAAATTTTCTGGTTGTGTGCTGCAGCTTCTTGCTGCTTCTTCGGACTCGGGCTGATTGTCTAACATGGAGTTTTGCTAAGACGGACTCATGTGCTGGGGCAAGACACCTGATGAGGCAAGACCTGTGGAGGACACGTGATGTTTGGAGGGAGTATAATAGGATTCAAGGGATCGTGAAAGGGGCTTGCTGGTAGAACTAGCTGTGCAACACTTATTAGTCTCTTGTCTTTGCTGATCTTTGATTCATTGAGAGAGACAAGGCAAAGATTTTCTGGCATTCTTATCGGTCCTAGTCCCTCCTGCTGACTTGTGCTGATTTGGCTGAGCTGGCTGTCTCTGCCAGGTTGAGCCACCACTGCTGATTTGTGTTTGCTATCCCAACGCTACAGAACTGAATGGCTGACATATTCATTAAATATTTGCAAGCGAATCAAGCTGCCACCGCTGACCTGTGAATTGAACTGCTGATTTCCAGGCAACAGAGTTGCTCCAAAGAACCTTTCTAAACAGGTCCACTCCCCCCATATCCTTTCTTTCCCACTACCTCCGGTGGGTGGTGGGTTACAAGGGAGGTTAAAACATTTAAGAACCATCATTAAAAGTAGGCTTTGAAAAAATTAAAGTTACAATGAAGTTCAGGTCCAGATGGGTGAACAGATGGAGGAGCAGACAGTTGAGTATGCGGCTTGTCAACAGCAGGGAGTGATCTGTGTTTGGGAGTCCTTGGTCTTTGACACACTTGTCAGTATCAGCTGATACGCTGGTGTGGGGCTGGGCCATTGCAGCAGTTAAATGTCGACCACTTTAGGGGGCAGGTGAAGCGATTACAACCTTTCCTCCACTGTGTGTGTCTGGTAAGTTCTTGGGCCTGCTTTATCTGGCTTTGTTTTTAACATTCCCAATTCTTCCTAATGACCTTGTAGGGTAGCTCCTTCCTATTCCCAGGAATAAGTCAGTTGTCAGTTTTTTTTCTGGGTGGATGATATCTGGAGACGGCGCAGTTATTAGCTATTTTTCTGTTGCTGTAGGAAAACGCCATGACCAAGGCAGCTCACAGAAGAGTTTATTTGGGCTTACATACAGAGGGGTAATTGAGTTCCGTGGGAAACATGCAGCTGGCAGAAAGCAGGTGGCAGGGGCAGGAAGCTGAGGGCTCCCATTTTGAACCTCAAGCATTAATTAGGGAGAATGAATTGGAAATGTTGTGAGTATTTAAATGGCTAGGCACACCTCTACTGCCATGCTTCCTCCAACAATATCCAGGTTCCTACACTTCCATAAACAGTGCCACTGGCTGGGCACCGAGTGTTTAAATGCCCAAATCTACAGCAGGTATGTCTCATTCAACACCGCACCTGCAGTTTCTGGATCATCCTTCTCCCTCAAATGGAGCCAGAAGCTACTTGGAAGGGTCTTCTAGTGTGGCACTCAGCTGAAAATACCGTTGGATACCCTGTGGCAGAATTTAGAGTAGGGCTTAGTCTGATTTCAACACAGTCCTTCTCCCACCCACCCTCTGCAGGGAAACACTACTTCCTTTGCCTCCAGGACATGGAGTTTGCAACCTTGAGGACATATCAGAAAGCACTAGAAGTTGGGAAGACCTGTTAGCCATGAAAATTTCTCCTCTACTCCATCATTCTGATTCGGAGCATATGTATAGGCCCCAGGAATCAGTATTTCAATCAGTGACTCAGATGGTTCACAAGTTAGACTTTGAGGCTTCTTGGAGTTTTCATGTTGAAAAAAAATCATTTTTCTTCTTTGAAATAGTTCTGGCAGAAATTATTTTCCTGAGGTGACTGATTTACTCATCTCTGGGTTGCTTTAGCTACATTACATCTGTTTCCACATTTGCAGAGTCAATCTCCTTTTGGTTTTAGTTCCCAGGACAAGGAGGGCGACTGGCATGTGAATCACTTCGTGGCAGCTGAGATCCCATGTCTTTGGTAAGTGCCTAGCCTCACTTTCAGTTCTATAAACAATGGGTTGATACTTTCTTTGACCTGTTGTGAGCTGAGTGAAATAACTCTTGTGGAAGTCTCCTGCACATCACAGCACAAAGAAGGGCTCTCCTTGATACTCCAGGGACTCAGGCTTCTGTCAAGACTGCTTCCTGTGGGTACTTTTATGGTTCTGTCACCTGGGGGTTGAGGTTCACTAAGGAACGTGTGCTGGGTTGCTTGGATCTTCCCAGCTTTGTTTGGCTCTTGCATCTGAGAGTAGGGGGCGGGGAAGTGAGGGAGACACAGTGGGTTGGGAGGTGTCAGCGTGGTACATGCAGGATTGTTGGAGGGTTGCTGTGGAGTGTCATTGCTTACCCTGAGGAGATGAGATGAAGCATTTGGCATGTGTGCAGTATCACAGAAGAGGGGAAAGTGTGTATGTGGTGCTTGGAGCAGAGGAGGGGTAGAATCTTAAAAATGAACCTTTGAGGAATTTAGTCTATTCTGTTTCATCTTGGCCAAACTCAGTCTGTGATGGCAAGAGTGATGATTGATTATCTCTCTGCCAGAGTTTAGACTGCCTTGCCACCAGAGTGGAGAGGCCAGGACAATGGTTGGGAGGCTCCCTGGCTGATGCCTCTCTGTGTGAAGCCACACAGCCTTTATCTATTCAGTTAACATATTCCACTAGACTCTTCTTCCACCCAGGCCTCCTGCTGAAGACTGAGACTCCAGGGATGCCAGGAGCCTGCTTTAGCCTTTTGGAGATATGCACAAAAATGTGAGGCTGTGACTGTGGTGTGACACAGTCCCAAGGTCGGACTTTCTAGGTTGAAATCTCTCTGGCCAGTTAAGGCCTGTGAGACTTGAGTAAGTCACCCAGTCTGTGTATGTCTCTAGATTTCATCTATATATGTGGGATTTTAATTTTGCCCCCTTCATATGTTTATAGAGAATTAAAAAAAAAAAAAAAACAGCAGAGTAAGGGCTGGGGAGATAGCTCAGGTGGTCAAGTGCTGGCCTCAAAACCATGAGGGTCTGAGTTTGAGCCAGCTCTGAGGGCACTTGCTTGTATTACCAGTGCTGGGGACAGGGGTGGGGGTTGGTGGCTCCTTGGGGCTTTCTAGTTATCCAACCTAGTCTCATAGTGAGTTCCAAGCAAATGAGAGACCTTGTCTCACAAAAACAAAGTGAATATCTTCTGAGGAAAGGCACACCAAGGTTGACCACTGGCCTCCATACAAATGTACTTATATAAGATACAAACAGACACACAGGCTCACACAGAAATAGTGAATACATTGTAAGTGGAGTTAATTACATAACTAAAATTTATTATTATTATTATTATTATTATTATTATTATTATTATTATTGTATTTAAAATGCTTGTGGCCATAATTGATGGATTAATTTTAGACAAATTTTGCCTAAGTATATAGGGTACCCAGAAGAGGGTATTCTGTTGAGTATAAGGGAATGCACATAAATGCAGGAGTTTGTGTGTGTCTGTCTGTATGAATGTGCCTATATGTGTATGTATGCATGTATGTGTCTGTATGTATATGTGTATTTGTATGTCTGTATGTATATGTATAACATATGTATGTATTTGTTTGTGTCTGTGTGTATGTATTATGTATGCATTTTTGTGTCTGCATGTGTCTATATGTGTATATATGTATGTTTGTGCATATATACATATCTGTCTGTATATGTATATAAGTATGTGTATATATGTGTATGTGTGGGATATTGATGTATGTAGAGTGTTTTATTCTTTGGCTGATTGACATTCAATTTTTTTGTTTGGTTGTTTTTTTTTCGAGACAGGGTTTTTCTGTGTAGCCCTGGCTGTCCTGGAACTCACTCTGTAGACCAGGCTGGCCTCAAACTCAGAAAACTGCCTGCCTCTGCCTCCCAAGTGCTGGGATTAAAGGCATGTGCCACCACTGTCCAGCGACATTCAATTATTTTTTATCACAGATTTTTTAATTCATGAATTTCATGAGTTTATAATAGATAGCTACTATGTAGAAGATGCTTAGCTCAGGTTCCTCATCCTGTAAAGGGGGTTTGGGATTTTGAGGCATTCAGTTTTAGCCACTAGAGATCTTGTGTAAATTGTTCCTCTTGTGGTCAATATCATTGTCCCTGCAGAGGAGGTGGTTATTTTCCCTACTATTAACTAATTCACACACACACACACACACACACACACACACACACACACACACACACATATATATCCTTTGATGGAGGACCTATATATAAGGTCAACAAATCATGTTATAATGTATTCATTCCAGATATTTCCATTGTGTCTCTATGAGTGGCAAGGTGTCTGCTATGTACTGTCTACTTATGTGAAGTTTTCTTTTTCATGAGAGCAGGGGATCCCTGAGATATTTTAAGTATCAGACAATTTAGCGTGATATAGCTGAACAGACCATGTTCCAAAGCATTGTTTGACTTATAGCTTGGTGATTTGTGTTCAGCCTGAAGTCATTTGAGAAAGGTCAAGCCAAAAAGACATACTGTTATTCTTATTTTTTAATTGGATATTTTGTTTATTTGCATTTCAGATGCCATCCCATTTCCCCTCCCTAGAAAACTCCTATCCCATTCCCCCTTTCTCCTTTTTGCTTTTACACCATTTTAATTACATGGAAGTATTAAGGCCAGTTCTAGGTTGAGGAACTAGTAATACAATAGATGCAAATAGTCAAGGAACAAGCAAGGCAATAAACAAAGTTCTGTGAACACTCCCATGATCACTATTTCTAAGGGCTTATTAGAATGACCAAAACATCTGAGCCTACTTCCCTGTCCTAGCCAAAAGTCATTTTCATGTCTGAAAACTTCCTTGTTCTAACTTAAAATTTAGATTCCTGACTGAAATGACTTCTTTGTTCTAGCCTAATATTTAGATTTCTGCCTGAAATTACTTCTTTATTCTAGCCTAAGATTTAGATTCCTGCCTGAGAATACTTCTTTGTTCTACCCTAATGTCAGATTCCTGCCTGAAGCCCACCTCCTTGTCCTTGGCCAATGTCATATTTCTGCCATGCAGCCCATTTCCTTGTTTTTGGCCAATGTCAGATTCTTGTTGAGCAGCCCCAAAATCTCTCTGCCTCTCCCCCTTTTTTATTTGGTAAACAAGACTGAGCCTGTCTTAGGTCATTCTGACAAGAATGCCTTCTTTACCCATCGTGGAGGCTTTCCTTATGTTAATGGGCACACAGTATCCAATTCTTTCTGATGGGATGCAATCTGTTTCCTTCACTCACTCATCCAGCCAGCCTTGAACTTCACTTTGACCAATTGGTGAAGAAGAAAATGAGGTATATGTGTGATTTCCCAGCACTGCACAGGGCTATGCCCTTATGTTGAAAGATTGGACATTTTCCCTCCAGACAAAGAGAATGCAATGAACCTAAGTGACCCTGGTCAGATCTCATGGAGTCTCTGTACTGTTCATATACACAAAGATCTTCAGAATCTCATTGTGGGCAGATAGCTTCAGAGTCATTTGGCATCTTTGTTAAAGTGTTGAATACTAGTCTCCAGTCAAGCCAGTCTGGAGTTTGCATGAGGTAGTGCCTATATCTTTCCATGCCTATAAGGTCAGAACCATTGGTAACATTAATTAATGAGGAGATGAGAAGAAAGAATGGGAGCCTCCTCCTGGACTTTCTACTTAGTCTGACCTGAGCATTGTATTTTAAGAAAGGCCTCACAGAGACCCCCATATGACAAGAGCCTCAGGCAATCAGTGAGAAGGCTGTGGACATCTTCCAGGGCTCTTCGTGTCTTCATACTTGGTCATTAATTTATTCAGTCCTTCACCTCACATATGGAGAGCCTGTTTGTGCCTGGCACTCTGCTGGCATGAGGGACATGGTTTTAGCTGAGGCAGGGTTACAAATTCTGTTCCAAGTAGCTCGTATGCTCACCTGGAACATGGCCTCTTAAGTGAAGAAGTGGGGCAAAGACATCCCCTCCAGTGTTTATCTTCATCCTTAACAAAAGTCAGGTACCACATCCCAATGGTAGCCACCAGTGGTGAACTCGACGATGGTGATGCTGTCTGTTCAGTGATTTGCTCCTTCATGTTGTAGGACAGATAAAAATATCTGTTCTGGGTCGCCCAAGATCGTGGATAAACAGACACAATGTGAAAGTAACAAAGACTTTCCATAATATGTGGAGTTCCAGAAGAAAATTCTGTGGTCTCTAAGTTGAAGAGAGCCCGTGGCTCCCAGCCTGGTGGGTGGGAGCTAACTGAGCTTTCATCTTTTTATTCAGAGTTTATCTGATGCTCCACCCTATCATAAGTTTGGTTGGTGACACCAAAATGGAAGTAATGCAAGAGTAAGAACTTACAGTCCAGAAGGAAAGGAAAGTTTCATGTGGGTGAGTGGAGTGATGGGATAGAACAGCAGTCATAACAGGAAGTAGACAGAGAGACGTGAGGGTCCCAGGAGTTCTCAGAAGGGGCTGGGGACATGACACTGGGTAGGTGAGAGATGCATCCATGTGACTCATGCAGGGACTCAAAGGATGGGTGGCTTTCAAGAGAGGAAGGGTAAGTAAGCAGCAGAGCAGGCTTAGGAAGGAAGGAATGAGCAAGAGGGGAGGCTAGAGGCTGGTGAGAGAGAATGTCTGTGAGAAGTCATTTCAGGCCATGGAGGTCAGGAAAGGACTAAGGACACCACTTGTCACTTCACACTGAAGGAAATCAAGATACCCAGAGCGAAGGGGTCTTCCCCAAGGCCAGAACCCAGCACCAGTCTTCCAGCCTGTGGTCTCTTCACCTATGGGATACTAGCTGTGGAGCTGAAAAAACACGAGAGCAAGCCTGGGGTAGGAAGGTTCCAGAAACAGGCTGAGGATACATCATAATTGCATCATGAATACCACTGGCTTCTGGAGGACTCTGAGCAGGCAAGTGTTCTCAGTGTGATGCTATGTCATTCCTTTACTGCAGAAAGCTCCCTGCCAGGTGACTTCCTGCTTTGAGCCTGGTGTCCCATCACCACAGCAGCCTTGGTTTTCTACCTTCTTTTCTTCCCACCCTGTAGCTGCAGCTCTCTCTTCTTTTCTTTTCTCAGCATTTCTCAGGCAGTTGGAAATGTGTTGCTCTTTTATTATGCAGAGTGATTTTCTGAGTACATCTGGGTCTTGAGTTTGCTCTCGGTATGTCCTCTTCCCCTCTGAGACATCTCTCCAGAGTACAGGAACACCTACTGGGAGAAATATTACCCAGCTTCCTTTCTGCTAGAGTAAACATCTAGAAAGTTGTACCTAAGTTGTAAATGTTTGTAAAATCCTGATTTTCTTTATTGTTTGCCCAAGAAATGACTCCAGCTTATCATCTGTTTTCATTAAAAATGTTAGATTTACTCTCTGGCACCCAAAATCAGAACTGTGTTGGTAAATTAAGAAATTAGAAGTTATCAATGGGTACACACAGACTCTTATTATAGAATCATGGTAGTGTCTAAGTCAGACTGTCAGCCATAGGTGGCATAGTGTGCAAAAGTGTGGGACAACATAGTGTTGTGTGCTGAGGTTGATGTGTGTGTATGTGTGTGTATGCACATACGTGTGTATAAATACATGTGTGGAGTGCATATGTACGTGCATGTGTGTGTATGCCCATATGTGTATGTAAGCATGTGTGTGGGGCATGTGTATGTATATATAAGTGAATGCATGTATGTGTGTATATGTTTGTATATGTACATTTATGTTTCTGTGCACATTTGCCAATGCATATGGTGTGTTCACATATGTGTGTATGTATGTGCATGCATGTTTCTGTGTGTGCACATGTGTCATGGTTTGAATTAAAATGGCTTCCAAAGGCCCATGGGAGTGGCACTATTAGGAGGTATGTCTTTGTTGGAGTAGCTGTGCCTTTATTGGGGGAGGTATGTAAGTTGGGGGCTGGCCAAAATCTCAGAAGCTCAAGCCTGGCCAGTGTGTTACTATCACTTCCTACTGCTGCCTGCTGATCAAGATGTAGCATTCTCTAGCACCTTGTATGCTTGCATGCCGCCATGCTTCCTGCCATATCAGTGATGGATGAAACCTCTGAACTGTGAGCCAGCCCTAATTCAATGTTTTTTTGTTTGTTTGTTTTGATTTGTTTTGTTTTTTATAAGAGTTGTCATGGTCATGGTATCTGTTTGCATCAATAAAACCCTCACTAAGACAACTTGCATCTTGGTAGATGGTCTTTCGGCTCTCTACATATGTAGATCTGCCAGCATTTCCTACTGAGTGCAAAACTGAAGATGAGCTTGGGTCTTGCTTAACAATCAGGAGACAAAAATTCCTTACAGAAAAATCACAGTTTTGTTGCTTCTCTGTCTATATTGAGGAAAAAAAAATCAACACATTGATTTAGGCAAAATTTTGTTCAGCCTGCAGACACAGCAGTTGTTTGGTAATGTACCTCCAGGACTCCTCCCAAAGCCAAGAAGTCACGTTTCACTATTATTTAATAGACTTTCAAGGTAGTATTAAAACCTAAAAGGGATTTTCCTGGGCTGGTAGATGAAGCAGGCATGTTTATTTCTCATTCTGTATTTATTATTTTATTTTATTTTGCACATAGACACTGATTATAAAAAATAGCCCTGAGGTTGATAAAAACCAGCTTTCCCCAGCCTGCTCAGAGTTACCCTTATTTCCAATTATCCAACTCACTGCCCACTAAAGCATTGTTCCTTCAGCTCTGCAGACAAGAGGAATTAGTTACAGAGGCAAATTGCTTTGTTGTGTTTCTCTCTTGAGCTATAATTCATGTTCAGGGGCAACCAACATCACGCCAGGCTCCTTAGTCAAAGCTCATGTATGCATGGAAGTGCTCTCTTGCCTTGGGCACCACATGATGAACCACCATTTGTCACCCAAACTAGAGTCACCGAAAAATCTCCATCAATCTTTGGTCAGGCACCCTAACACTTTGATGAACCAGCACCACGTCTGATTATTTAAGACACCAGATTACATAAAGCCCCTGGATGCTTTTTGAACCAGGTGCCCCTTATAAGTTGAAATGCTTTATGGAGCGAAAACATTTTACAATGAAAATGAGCAACCCAAAGAAGAAGCCTCTTGGATGTTACTCACATCTGAGTCTGAGCCCGCCTTTGCCATCGGTTATAAATTGTTTTGAATCTGTTTTCTCATCTACAAATGCTGGTTAGTGTTCACCCAAAAGCTGGAACAAAGATCAGATGACAAACATGTATCACTTATGCCCATCACAGTCAGGTAACCTGGATCCCTGCTAGTTACATTACATGGTTTACATAGGCTTGCTCAATCTAGCCCACACTTACTAAGTTTCCATTGTATGCTAAGCAGTGAGTGGCAATCAGACATGGCCCCCACTCTCTGGACTCTTACAGCATAGACTAAATATTAGTGTGTGCTACAATCTAATAAAGCTAAAGTGTGAAATTTATACCTTTAGACCAGTTTGGCCCTGTTGGGACACGACCTTCTGAAGTAGCAAGGTCACGGTGTGATTCCTAAATTAGCTTCTACCTTAGCCTGTGTCTTCTGGCTTTGATATTTCATTATTGTCTTGTTGTAAGATCTAGAATAAACCGCTTCTCTACGTAGAGTTTATCAGAGGTTTGGAGGACATGAAAGATAGCTAACCACAAATGACCAGTGATACCTCTGACCCACGCTTACTTTTTACTTTAAAACTGTTTTCTCAAAAAAAAAAAAAAGTTTAAAATACTATTTTTCAAAGCGTTGAGCCATTTGAAGTTTCTGCAGCTTTGGAGGTAGCACTCTGTTTTGGTTCTGTAGGTTATTGTGCCTTGTTGTGTCATTAGCACAAGGATTGTGTTGTACAAGACTGGTGTGTACAAATGTGCATACATTGGTCTGTAAGATGCAGACAAGCTCATAAAGAAATTTCTAGCTATAGGAATCCAGCAGTCCAAACATTAAAAAACTTCACTAAATAAGTGTGCAGATAGCATACTCATTCATGTATGCATGAATGAGCATACTCAGTCATGCGCGCGTGCGCACGTGTGTGTGTGTGTGTGTGTGTGTGTGTGTGTGTGTGTGTGTGTGTAACTTCTAGAATGCACTTATAGCAGAGAAAGGATTGGTTGGAAGAGTCATGCTGGGCTCCAGGGCTCTCCTCCCAAACACTGTTGCAGAATAAATTAACGTGCTTGACTTGGACTTCATGTTCAATTAGTGAACAAGGTATACTGCTGCTTGAAACTGTTCAACAACATACAGTGTGTGAAGAAGGCCTCTGATGTCATAAGATTCACTTTAGACCTTGGTATGCAGTGGCAAGTGAAAGAAGTCCCCAGCTTTCATGGAGTCTCTCCCGTCCTTGTGTTCTTTGCTAGTCTGGTATCTCTTGCTGGTGACACCATGACCGCAGCAGAAACTAAAGTCAGCAATTGTGGAATTTGCCTTCTCTCTATGCACTAAGCAAGGAAATGAGCAGGTTGCCAAGGGTTCTTGGAGGGAGTAATTACTAAGCCACACACAAGAAAAGAAGCCCAGGCAGAGGGAAGACATGATCAATAGTTTCTAATATTCTATTATAGCAATTTCTTGAAAATAAGCGAGCAAACTCCAGACTCCAGGCAGGTTTATCTTCAGCATTTTGCTAACCCGAAGCTGTTTTTTAAACAGGCACTTTAAAGGATTTATGAAGTAGACCAGGAAAGATGTTACTGTCTACAGAGGCTTACCTGCTCTCAGTGGTAAGGTTTCCTTGGGCTGTTTGTTGTTAACTTTTGGTACTAGTTTGTGTCTTGGTACTTGACTGTTTCTCTATGAACTTCCACTGGTATCTTGGTGGCAGGGCCAAGGACTGCTGGTGACGTGAAGGATGAAGCAGCTAACAGGCTGGTGTCTAAGAATAGGCACAAGCTCTCCTTAAATGCTGTGAACTGTGTGTGCCTGCTACAAGCCCTAATTCTCTTATATTGTAATTACAACTCACACCATGAATTTCCCATTGGTTTGGAAGTTTTTAGAGTTTGTATGTGGAGGTGGACACCTAGGAGTTTCTCTTCTGACCTCCTCCATTAAGGAGGTATGGGCACATGGCCTCCTAGGCTTCCTTCTCTGTTTCTGTTTCTTCCCTGTCTATCTCTCCCATTAGAAAGAAGTTCGAGGCTGAGCCATGCACAGTAGTGTGTGCCCATAATCCCAGGGTTTGGGAGGCAGAGAGAAGTGAGTTTCTGTTGCAGGATATTTGATCACACACTGAGCCCCGAGATTATAAACTGGAAAAACCTGTCTCTGGTTGTGGTGTGGCTCAGCTTTAGCATACAACTTTAATCTGAGAGCTTTCTGTTTATTGTAAACAAGATGGAATAAAGTCAACCATAGGTCAAGAGGTGAAGCGTGTCAACAATTAGTTGACAGAGAATGAACACAGGAAAAAAATCAGAGTGAGAGGAAATCAGGAGGACGAATAGAGAGACACACAGGAAGTAGAAAGGAGGGACATTCAATTTAGAAGGGTTTTTAAGAGAGTGTGGAAAAAGAGAACTAGTTTTTTTTCCTTCTAGTATGTCAGTGATGTCGGAAGGTCAGCTGACTGCTTTCTCTGCCTCTCTGAGCTGGTAGGCTTTCAGCCTAGCACTTGGCTCCTGAGTCCTCGTTGGTAAATTGAATGTTTGGGACCTTGTTTTTTTAAAAAACAAAACAAACAAAAAATACAACAATTTTTCTTTTCCTAGCAGTTTTCAATTATAAATAGCTTCTTGATTGGGGCAGGACGTTGTGTCCACTTCCTCTTCCCAGTGGTGGGATTCTGTCTGGTTTAATGTCATGCATATTGACATGGTCTCCCCTGAGTTTATGTGTGTTAGTCCTCTTGTGTCTGGAAGATGCTGTTTCCTTAGAGTGATTCCATCTACCACCTCTGACTCTTACAGTCTTTCTATTGCCTCTTCTTCATACATTCCTGAGCCTTCATCAAAGGATGAACTTTGATGAAGACACTCCATGTAGGTCTAAAAGGCAGGTACACACATTAAAACCGTAGCAGAAATTCACATTTTATTTTCTAAACAAATCTTGTAAACTAGAATTTCTTTTTACAAAATGCTTCTTGAGTCAGAAGTTTGTATACAGCAGAGGGGTGGGCTCTGGAGTGTAGAAAACCACAACCTTGAGGACACTGGAGCTGGATTCAAGTTCAACTATGCTTCATTCTAACTGCATGACCTTGGACAGGCTATCCAAACTCCTGAACTTCACTTTCCTCTGTGTGAAATAGAGAGCATACAGTCTTGTGAGCTCAGAGAGTATAAGTTAAAAGTGATAAGGGCCATGGGACTCTGGCCACAAGAGTTCATATATAGCCTCGGACTAGCTACCTAGGGAATGTTGCTGCCCACTGTGGGCTGGGCTCTCCTATATCAAGCAATAATCAGGCAATGCTCCATAGACATGTCACAGGTCAATGTGACTTGAGAAGTCCTTCAACTGAGGTTTCCTTCTCAAGCCTATTTAAGCTACAAGTTGATAGTTTAAGGTAGGACTCAGAAATAATGTTCCTGATTCAATCGCTACACTGTTACTCCTGGCCTTCCTCATAGGTTGAGTCATCTGCCACTCCCCTCTGTAGTTGGTGGCTCTGTTAGAACTTTGTGGAACAGGAGGGGTAAACTGTAGTGAAAACATGGGGCAAGGTCCCCCCAGGGGAGATGTATTTTAGTTTCATTCTGTTGCTGTGACAGATATCATGAGCAATAGCAACTTAAGGGAAGAATTGTTTATTTTAGTATACAGGTCACGGTCTGTCACTGAGGAAATGGGCCAAGAACTCAAGCAGAAATTTGAAGCAGAAACCATACAGGAGTGCTGTTTGGTAGTCCACTCACAGACTCATGCTCAGCTAGCTTTCTTATATAGCCCAGGACCAGCTTCCCAGGGAATGGTGCTGTCCATTAAAGCACATCCACTTTGGGTAGGTATTGTTCTTCATTTTACAGCTCATCTGGATGGAAGGAAAATAGATTCTAGAAGCACTACTTATGACGTCTAATTCGGGAGCTGGGCATCTACTGAGTCAACTGCATGAGCCCCACTCTTTGGCATCAGATGGTTTTGGTTCACAGTCTCAGAGGTTTCTGTGAATTAGGGTGGGACAATTGTTACCCTGGAGTTAAGAGGACCTGTTCTCCTTTTCCAAACATGACAGGACTTTCCTGTTTCTTCAGATTCACACCTACAATCACTCAAGACAATGTAAGGCTCCTATTGCTTCAATTGTGGTTGCATCAGGAGTGGAATCCTGCAGCTTTGCATAGCCAGACGTTGCCCAGTGCCAGTGTGGAGTGAACACAGTCAAATTCCCATGACTCTGTGCCCACGAGAGGCACTAGCCATGTGATGAGACAGACTCAGGACCCACACATCAACCTAACAGGACCTACGTAATACTACAACCCAACAACTTGTGGAGGACATGGACAGAACCAACTCCAAGTATACCCAGCTGGAGGCCCACACACTTAATCCAGAACTCAAGTACCATGAGTAACTCCTGACCTAGTCCAAAAGACTAGGTCTCCTCTCTCTCTCTCTCTCTCTCTCTCTCTCTTTCTCTCTCTCTCTCTCTCTCTCCTCTCCACATGTTCCTGGCCAGCTTCTTCTTTTTGACTCTTAGCTACAGTCTCCAAATCTCATTTTGGCTAGTCAAATTCCTGTGCCTCTGTCTCCATGAGAGGCCCTAACAACGTGGCAAGACAGAAGCAGGACCCACGCACACACTACAACCCAACAAAAGTCAGCAGTCTTTATCCTGTGAGTCATGACCCCTTTGGAGGTCAAATGATCCTGTCTCAGGGGTTGCCTCAGACCGTCAGAAAATACAGATATTTATATTATGATTCATAATAGTAGCAAAATTACAGTTATGAAAGAGAATAGAAAATAACTGTATGGTTGGGGGGGTCTCTACAACATGAGGGACTGTGTGTTAAAGGTTCTCAGCTTTAGAAAGACTGGGAACCAGTGCTCAAAGCGAAGCCTTTAAATTTTATGTATTTTGCAAAGAGGTTTGTAAAGGGACTCTAAAAGAGACCTTTTCTTTCTTTTTTCCTTAGAAAGAACTCCCTAAAATGAATGCCATAATGTGTTCAAGAAATGACTCAGTCCCAGCAGATAACCAAAAGGCAGATGCTTCCTCATGGAAGCAAAGGATACACTATTAGGTGGGCTCTCCTATTTCCTTCCCCTTTGCCCCCTCAGCATCCAAGTACCAAAATGTGTAGCTTTTAATACGAAGGTGATACTAATAGGCTCAAAGAATGTCTTTTGATACCATAGCAAGACATGTTCAGAGATTGTCTATGGCTCCCCTAGTGCCTATCCTACAAAGATAGCATGCCAGTTTTTTCAAAATAAATCTAGTTCTGGGTCCATTAAGCTCCCTCCTAGGAAGGTTAACTTTCCTTCAGGGCCATTTCCTAGTGGTTCATGATTGAGGAGTCACTTCTTGACCAATGAGGCAAAAATTGCTTCACTCACAGAAGTGACCTAAGACAAAGAAGATGAAGAGAATTTAGTGAGCAACCACACTCTAGGCAGTGAGCATGGTGACCTAGCATGCCTGGGAGGATCTGGAAATGTTTCTTGGGAATGGACTGTGATGTTCCATAGGGTATTTGAGCAAACTGCTTGCCCCCAGAATATTAGTTACTTTTGTCTCTGTGACAACATCACATGGAAACAACTCCTTAAGGAAAAGTAAGGTTTATTTTGGCTCACAGTTTGAGAATACAGTCCATTGTGATGAAGAGGCCAAGGTTCTAAAGCAGGCTCTGAAGCAGCTGTTCCGTTGCATCTGCAGTCAGGAAACAGGAAATGAACACTAGTGTCTTCAGCTCACTTCTTCCCTTTTCTTCAGTGTAAGACTACAGTCCATGATAGGATGCTGCCAGTAGCTATTGTGGATCTTTTCTACCTCCGTTAACCCAAGCAAGATAATTCCTCACCAGTAGGCTCAGAGGCTGTGTCCTGTGTGACTGATTCTGGATCCAATCAAGCTGACGATATTAGCTATTATTCTATCCCGTCTCTACAAGATTAGCTGTGCCTTCAGAATTTTCTGGAGAGGAGCATGAATAACTTTCCTTCTTTGGTTGTATTCATAGCCTGGAGAAGAGATTTGATTTCCAGTGCAGAAGGATGATGCCTCAGGGTGGAATCCATTTCCAGGGCTCAGCTAAGGTGCACAGAAGGCAGAGTTGTCTATCAACCCTCGAATCTGCAGTTCCCATGTTTGTATTTATACTGGAATCAGCTGGGCTCTTAGGAAAAGTGCTCCCCTTCAGTCTCTGCTCATTCAAAATTTGGTTTTCAGAATGGTTTGAAAGCAGCGCCCAGGACTCTGCATTTTCCCAAGTCTTGAAAAATTCTAGTGCAAACATTCTTCAGATCCTCCCTTTGCTCGGTGCTTCTCCAGACCCACCTCAGATCCTCCCTTTGCTCAGTGCTTCTCCAGACCCAGTTCATAAATAGTCTCCAGCTAGTTAGAAAAGCACTTAAGGATTTATGAGTATGTCCTCAGAACTTGGACCTCAACACTGCTTCAACAGACAGGCTTATTATTTTGGTTTTTAACACAATGGAATTATAAATTATTCATTCCCAGTTGAAAAAATGGAAGGCTCATCTGGAAGCTGAGCACAGCATGGAGATGGCTTATGCTGTCTCTACAGAAATGAAGTTCATATTCCATCAAGGGGTGGAAGTTGCCCTTGCCTCCTTGCCTTCAAAGGGTTAGGATTGTAGGGTGAGACTGGTACCCAAGATTCCCATGAACTTCTCTGTTTGTGGAGCTCAGATCATTGGGTCCCGAATGTTGGTATGTAAACCATCCCCTGGAGATCTGAAAAACATATTAAAAATGTGGGATTCTGGATACAGAGCCAGAAATTCCAGTTTCAGTCAGTGTGGGTGAAGTCTGAATCCCTATGGAGCAATATTCTGCTGCATCTTTGGGGCCACTCTTATCTAGTCTAGTCTTGCTAAGCGTAGTATCTGGGGATGAAATGCTTTTCTGACATTGGCAGAAGTGTGTAAACCCTGAACAACTGGGTTGGTTCCGAGATATGAATAGAGAAGTGCAAAATCAGAGTCGTGAACCAAGCACAACATGCTGACTCTATTCACTATTAGGTTCAGTCTTCATAAAAAATTCATTATACTTGAAAACAATTTGTAGGCTAGATTTTTCTCTCACTTCCCAAGAAGTCCTGCATATGTTTAATAATCATTAAGAAACCACAGTCAATTATAAAATGACTTGAAACCAGAACTTAAAGGCCAAATTATAAGAAATTCATTTAAAAAATTATTACCTATTTGTACTTTAGAATGGGGTATAGCTGTAATTTAATGTTTGAAGTTCTTCTTCAGGGCTCCTTCTGGAAAAAAAATGTCCATTATGACATATGTAGGATTTTCTTGGTCTTTGGACCAATGGGTTCATAAGTCCCTTTGCCCTATTAAATAGGAGATGCCTTGATATACGTTTTAGAGAGAGAAGAAAGTCGAATAGCATGTTGACTTTCCCAATGACCAACAGAATCAGCTCCTACCAGTATCAGGACTCTATATTTTGTATTTTCCTGAGCTTCAGTATTGGTGCCATGTCAGTAAAGACCCCACACGATATTACTCTTGAATGAAATGTATCATCAGCTGTGAACCAACTGAATCAGTAGGGGACATTGGCAAGGTTTTAGCCATAGAAGAAATGATTTTCCTAAACTTGGGCCAGAAAGCAACATGTTGACCACGATCTTAAGTCAGTTAGCAGGGATGACAGTGAGCATTGGCTTATGAGTCTAAGAATCATAGTACCCTGTTGTAGCTGTAGATACAGGGTTAATATGTGGGGGCTCTTGGTTGAGATGGCTGTAGATCTGCTGTTCTAGAGCGTTAGAATTCTAGAATTCCTATTCCAGTAAAGCCAGTGAAAGATAGCATATGGGTCTTGCAGAATATTCAATCATATTATGTCCCCTGAGACTGTGTTATTTACTGAAAAACAAAAACTGTTTTCAGTTGTGGTCCAGCTCAACCCTTAGCGTGTACCTTTAATTCCTCTGGCTGGAATACAGACATGCCCTTAGTACACACCTTTAATCCCAGACAATGAAGGAAAAGATAGCTTGTAGAAGGAAGCACCCTTGTTTGAAAATGATGTCTAATTGAGTGGGAGACAAAGTGATGAATCAGAGAAAGATTTGACAGAATGAGTCAGAGATAGGAAACACCCAACTCTCATGAGAACAGATGGAAAAAAGGCTACTTAAGAGAGCACCTGGGGGGTGGAGAAGGGGAGAAAATGGGAGAGGGAGAGGGAGAGGGAGAGGGAGAGGGAGAGGGAGAGG
>JANHMN010000003.1:179511724-179578499 GCA_030674055.1 Rhabdomys pumilio
GGAAGAGAGGGAGAGAGGGAGAGGGGGAGGGGGAGAGGGAGAGGGAGAGAGAGAGGGAGAGAGAGGGAGAGGGAGAGGGAGAGGGAAAGAGAGGGAGAGGGAGAGGGAGAGGGAGAGGGAGAGGGAGAGGGAGAGGGAGAGGGAGAGGGTTTACTGAGGAAAGATCAGTGCAGAGAAAGAAGAGAGACAGTTTTATTGGGACAGTTGTTCAGAGACAAGTTGCAGAGAGAGAACAAGCTAGACACAGGTAAAGACACAATAAGCCAGATAATAAGAAGGAGCCAGACGATTAGAACATATGGTCAATGTTAGTATGAGGTCAAGCAGAGTAATTCAGGAGTAGTTGAGAGAAGCCAGATTGAATCAGTCAGCTTGGAAAGGAGTTTGAGCCAGAACAGCTAAGTTGAACCAGCCAGCCAGAGGTCAGAAAAAACCAGAAAGGGTGAGCTTATGCATCAGTAAGTCTTAAAGGCTGAAAATATTCTAGGCTTATATAAGATTGTACAAGACTAGAAGCTTCCAGGACTAGGACTAGGTTGGTAGACGGTGGCAGTAAGCCCTTTCAGAGACTACAATTACTACAGGAGAATTATAAAAACAAAAAACCCTTTACACATGGGTTTTGTCATAAAGATAGCTTAGTGTTTACCAGACGCCTGAGTTAGAAAACTGAAATGTAAGCTGTGCCTTCAACAGCTCTGACTGACCGCACTGTGGATCTCTTGGGTGTCAATGCCTACAGCCGCTGTTCAGCCATTCCTTCTGTGGCTATCAACATGTTTGACAAAACACGTGAAGGAGGAAAACCTGTCAATCAGGGACTTTTTAATCCTTCTTTAAATAATAAGTTTTTATTGCATGAATCTGAGAATGAGCAAAGCAGAAGTCTCCCTTCAGAACATCGGCCATTAATTTCTTTGTAAATGTCATTTCTAAAGGTCTCATTTTTTTCCTTTTGTTTCTAATATGCTCCGTGGGTACTTGAGTTCAGACTGCGTATCTTTTCCATCTATCACCCCCCAACCTGTGCCAGGGTATGAGAAATGGTAGTTGACATATTTTCAGAATAACGAGAAAATAAAAATGCATCTGACTTCTCAACATTCAGTACTACATCTCAGATCATTTGTCCCCTTGGTTCAGTTCAAAAATATTTTTGAAGTTCACGGTGCTCCTGAAAATGTAATGGAACGCATTGTTTTGTGATATGTGCAGCCTTATAAATGATATACTGTAAAGGGGTAAATGTATGCATGCTTCAAGATACATTTTAGTGGAGAGTCTTATTAGCTGACTGAAGAATGTATGCGTATTTGACCTGGAAGCCTTCCCTTGGGTTCTAGAAGGTAGATACTCTAGTTATTCAAGGAATACTGGTGTTCTATGGGTCATTGGTGTGAGAAAGTCTGTGTCTCTTCTTAGATAATCCACTCCTTTCTTATCTTTTCACCCATCTTAGAATGCAGAGGTCTTAGGACACAGGCTACTCAATTCTCAATGTAGTGCTTATTGCATAGGTGTTGTGTTTAAAAAGACCTTCTGAGGCTCTTGTTCTGGACACACATTCTCTAACTGATGGCACTACTTAGGGGGTTTGGGGAAATGGAAGGTGTGGTCTTCTTGGGAGAACTAGGTAACTAGGTTGGGCCTTTGAAGGTTAGGCCTTAGCCTCTAGTTTTGGCTTCTCACCTCTTTTAGACAACAGTGGTTTGAGGAGTCTCTTGGGATTGTGAACTCTGATACATCCTCCCTGCCATGTAGACAGGAGTCCGTGAGACAAAACAATTCATCTTCCCTTAGGTTGTTTCTGTCTGGTGTTTTATCACAGCAATGCAACCAACTATTTTACTAACAAAACAGATGTCAGTCAACTCAACATTGACCAGAGGGAATAGTCCATCCACTTCCAGAGGGCAGGGTTTTATTTCTTTCAGTTAATCACTTAAAATATTAAAAAATATTTTGTTTATCTAGTATTGGTAGGGCAAACTTTTCTCTGTGTAGAGTCATACACACAAACAACTAGTTAAACAGGCTTGCATTTATTTATTTATTTATTTATTTATTTATTTATTTATTTATTATTTATTATTTTTGGTGTGACAGCACTCTTTCATAGCTTTCTTTTCACTTCAGTCCTGCTGTCTATTTTCCTGAGTTGTACACCTTTTGTAGGAAATAGCTTTTATTTCCTGGAAACCCTATCCTCCTTTGTGATTTTTCCCCCTTTGTGACTCTTGTGTCTGTGAGATGAAGATTTGTGTTGACCTTTCCAGTCTTCAGATTTGCTCTCCTATCTCCTCAGATGACTGATAATGAGCTCTCCACATTTCATAAACTATTCAAGAAGTCTCTTTATCCCAGCAACTTCAGCTGACGACTCTGACAATAAGTGCTGTGACTGTGTGACCTCTCATTCCTCAACATGTCTCCATTGAGAGTAGAGGTCTGTGCTCCTTCTCAAATCTGTGCATACTTGTGCTTGCGCTAACAATAGAATGCATAACAGTGTAGCTAAGAGGCTCCCAAAGCTAGGTCATAAAAGACTCTAGACTTCTGGAAACTCTCATTCCTAGAATCCTTGGAACACTGAGGTCCGGTAGCTCTGAGGCTCTCTTGTCAGACAGAGATGCCAGGTTTCTTCCAGGCTACCTTCTACTATCCAAGCCAGTCGATACTGCAGTGTGAGGAAAGGGGCCTTCTCAAAACCGAGTTTTCTAAGTCAGTTGTTTCACTCAGCTTCCCTAGTCTTATGAGTCATTTTAAAAAAACTAAGAACTTGGTGACTATGCAACAAAGAAGGGCCAGCTTCAGTACCAAGGTGCACTAAAACAATGTTACACCACTGAACTCTGGGATAATTTGTTACTTTGTTGCTGTGGACTCCGGGATAATTTGTTACTTTGTTGCTGTGATGTGCCACAACCAAAAGCAATTTATGGAAGAAACAGTTGATTTTGCTTACAGTTCCAGATGGATACGAGGGATAACTATCATCCTATCATCATTGGGAGGCATGGCAGCAACTAGCAGGCACTGTGACAGGAATAGGAAGCTGAAAGATCGCATTGTAATCCACATATAGGAAGCAGAGAGAGAGAGGAGTGTAAGTTATAAACTCTCAAAGCATTCCCTGGTGACAGAATTCCTTCAGCAAGGCTCCCCTTGCTCTAAGTCTTCAAACAGCACCACTAACTGGGGGACTAGGTATTTAAATATCTGGGCCGATGGAAAGCATTTCTTATTTGAACCATCGCATTACCATGTTACACAAAATAATTAGGTCCCAATATGCCAGACCCCATAGAAGGCTCCTTGACTTGACCTGCTGCACAGAGCCTGAGGAGGATGGAGAGAGCTCAATGGAGAAGAGGAGAAGAGGGTCAGTGCATGGGGAACGAAATACAGAAGGACTTTGCATTATAATGCTGGGACTTGGCCCATACCTGTCTTATAGTAATATGGAAATTGAGCTGTCCTTAGTGGGATCAGTACTACCAAGGATAATTCCAGCCAGTGTCTAAAAGGCCTCTTGGGTTCGTCCTCACTTGCAATCAAATGTGGGTGGAGAAAGATGCAGGAAAAAGTGAATTATTTAGTATTTTGAGTGGTATATGGAGCAAGAGCCACCTTTCAGAAGCCAAACATTCATAGATTTGAAGGAGCTCCATGGGAAAAGTGTAACTCAAAGTATTGTCAGGAAAATGGATACAAAGGAAGAGAGAAAGCTATGGCTTTACCACACACTTCCTTTTACTGAGACCTCAGACTGGGTTCTGATATTGACCCATAAACACTTTCGAGGACAAAAATAAAAATAAAATCCACTCAGGTTGAAAAGAATATACTTCAAAGACCCCCAAAATCTTGTTTTAATGTATTTATGATTGTGTGTATGTGTGTGCACATTTGTGTGTGTACATGTGTTTGTGTGGTATGGGGGTATGTGCACATGCGCACAGGTGCTCATGAAGACCAGAGGGGCCAGATCCCCTGAAGCTGGACACAAAGGCAGTTGTGGGGCCTCTGGAAGAGCAATACTCACTCTTAATCACTGAGCCATCTCTCCACCCCATTCCCCAAGAATCTTTTTAATTTTTAAAAAATTATTTCTCCTCTTCCGTTTGTGTGTGTGTGTGTGTGTGTGTGTATGTGTGTACTCACTCTCAAATTCACAGCCTCTTTTTTTTTTGAGTTCCTAAATGTATAAACACAGCCTGCTTAGTCTGTATATTATATTATTTCAAGGCTGATCACTTGGCACCAGAAAAGCAACTGTAAACTTTCCCTGACGAAGACTTTTTCTTCTCTCCTTAGCATTTTTTAGTTTTTCGTACTGCTTATTTATTATTGGGATAGGCTTTCCTTCTTTGTTAACATGTCTATTGGTGTTATCTTCGTTCTGTTTGTGTTTAGGCAGCCATGTTGATTAGACTTTATGGATGTAGCTTCTCTGACATTTCTAGAAGATGAAATCTCACAGCAGATTTCTTACTCCTCTTGCTTCAGAAAATCTTTCTACCCCATTTCCAAATGTTTCTTGATATTTAGGATTTAGATGCACGAGTTGTACCTGGATTTTAATCAATTGTCTTTTTCTGAAATAGTCTCTGTCTGTTCTAAAGAGGAATTCCCCTGGTGGAGGGGTGAGAATTACAGTTATCTGTGAGTATAAGGATACTTATTTATTTATTTATTTATTTTGTTTTTTTTTTTGTTTTGTTTTGTTTTTTGTTTTTCGAGACAGGGTTTCTCTGTGTAGCCCTGGCTGTCCTGGAACTCACTCTGTAGACCAGGCTGTCCTAGAACTCAGAAATCCACCTGCCTCTGCCTCCTAAGTGCTGGGATTAAAGGCGTGTGCCACCACCCGCCGCCTGGCATAAGGATACATATTTACAAGTTAGTTAGGAACTACGCTGGTTTAGTCAGTGGCAGACCCAGGTAGCTGGCTGTTTCTAGTCTCAGTCACTCCCTCTTGTTGAGTATGACTTAAGAGTAATTAGAGAGCTGTTGGTTCCTGCCAAGGCTCGAGTGCCTCTACTACACCCTTAGCTCACCCTAAGAACATTAACAGTTTTGTCCCTCAGTGGTCTTCTAAGGAGCTGAAGAAAGAGAAGTTTTTCTTTTGATAAAATTTGTGACTATACATTTTTTGGGGGGTATGGAGTAGATTTAAAATGTATTCTAAGAGACACACACCATTTTTTTTTTAAAGGAATTATACCAGATTGAGTTGAATGAGAAAGTAGAAATACAAAATGGAAAGACGTTTGCAGATTTCCCATGTTCTATGTACAGGAAGTAGGCAGGGAAATACTCATTTTCCAAACAAGAGCGTTCTTAATGGAGAAGGAAAGATTGCTTAGAGGACAGAGTCAATAGCGCTGGAGAGTCACTCCTAAAAAGAAGGTGGAGCCTTCAGTAGGGAACTGGCAACACTGGACAGCTGGGTTACGAGACTGTAGTGGACATTGACTACTGTGTGGCTTTTAGTTCCTTTTCTCTTTATCTAAGGTCGCTGTGCCTGTCCCATCATTATGAGTTACATCTATTGAATGCATCTCTGGTTGTTCTTGATCTCTGTCTCTACTAAGATTCAAACTCAAGCCTTCACTGATGCTAGGTTTGCCCACTGCCATGAATACACTTCTAGCCAACTAGTCCTTTATAATGGATTTTGAGATCAAGAGACCCTACTGTCCAGAATCTAAACTCAGTAAGCTTCATTCATACTGGGTGGGCAATCGTGTTTTCTCACTCGGTGTTCAGTGTCTAGGATGCTGGTGGGCACAGGACATTCACACTCTCATTCTACCAGGGCTCTGGGTGTTTCCCATCAATGACACTAGCGTCTTTCTCTTGGATATTTGCATCAGTAATTCTGTGTCAGATGCAACTTGCTTCTGTTGAGGTGGTTGGTTGCCTAGTCAGTAGAAGAAGTTGGATCCACGAGGCTTTAAAACTGCAGTATCACCAGCTCTTTTGTTTTCCTTGAAAGTGTCTCTCTTTGTAGTGCTACCCTCTTCCATCCCAGCCTGGCAAAATAGGGATGCAGTAGCTGTTAGCGCATTCTAGTGTCTGCTTCACGACCCTGTACAATCCCCTTTCCACAGTTTCTTTTCTGTAGAGGTGTTTCCAAATGCCGTCTTCTTTGCAATTCCAGTAGGACTGGATTTTCAATTATCTGATAGGATAGCTTGTCCTTGAGGAGGCATTTGGTTTGATAAATGTGCAGAGCTAAGTTGGTTCTATTCAATTGACTTGTTCAGTATTTAGTTGAAAGTGCTTATTCTGCACCAGGCCTCGAAGTAACATTCGCCTTAATGAAGAAAGAAGTGGTTTGATCTCTAAGCTACCTGATGTAAATGTTTTTAAAATCTTTTAAAGCTTGGTTTATTTATTTGTTTGAATTGCGTTTCATAGAGATCAATTGACATCAAAGGACAATAAATGAAAGATTTATATAAAAAATCATGTTTCTTGACTCAGATTCTCATCAGTTACTTAGTAATTTCACAAATGATTGCTGTGTAGCTCATAAATACCTCAAACATCGGGATAGTTAATATTTCAAAGTATCTAAAAATTACCTAGGAAATGTATTTCTGGAAGTATCTGAGGGAGTTTCTACATTAGGTTAGTTCAGATGGGAAGACCCTCCATAACTGTGCATGGCAATATTTAGGGTTCCAGACTGAATGGAAGAAAGTGAGTCGAGACCATCATTCATGTTTCCTGATTGCACATGCTACTAGCTGCCCCATGATCCCGCCACCATGATTGGCTGTAACACCAAACTGTGAGCCAAACTAAATCTTTTCTTTCTTAAATTGCTTCGGTCAGTTATTTTGTCCTAGAAGTGGGAAAAGAAACTGAAACACATTATGGAAGCCGAGTTAGCCTTTACTGAATGATGGACAGCTTGTGAAGACAATGGTGGCTACTATTTTCTTATACACTTTGACTTTAAGTCCTGGCAGGACAAGGTTACATGGCTCCTTTCAGTTGGGTGTATGGGTGTGTGTGGGACAAGTGCACAGCTGAGGCAGGTTAGAATAAGAGACATCCTAAGTAGATCTTTATGTGTACTCTATTTCTTTAGCTGGAGGGTTGACTGGAGGAGTGATGATGGATAAGAACCTCCCTCCTGGACCATCTCAGTGACACTAGTCCATTCTGGGGCTAGGCCAGAGCAGGGGGCAGTGTGCAGAGGAGTAAATGCTGAGTGGGAGAAAGGATTCACTCACTGAGATGATCATAAACCTACCCACTCCCCACCAATCCTACCTCCTCTGGATGTAGGTACAGTAGGTAGAAGAAAAGAGGTAAGGGAGAGACACAAGACGGCTATGGGAAAAGGAGACATGGGTTGACATTCTCTGCAGGGCAGATGGAGTCAGGTAATGTGGAAATTGGTTAAGACCCTTTACCCCTCAGAGTTCTGAATGAACTCTGGCTTTCAGATGTCTCCTCTCTTTTAATTTTGAGAACAACGACCTTCCTTCTGAGGACCCAGTGCTCTGTGGTTGGCCTCTGTGTAAGTTCAAAGGCTAAGCCTGGTGTCTGACAGTCCTCCATCTCCAGGGAAGGTCCTGGGCTGTTTTCAATGTCAAATGATTACATGGCACAGCCTGTACCAAGTTCTGGGGTTCATTCTGTAACTATGAACCGACTCCAACACCCCCACTTTGACCTTGTTACCTGCCGTTTATTCATCCCATTCTGAATGGGCAGTGGCCCCCTAACTTAAACAATCCTCCTGTGGAACTCAGCCCCAGAGTCTGCCTCCTTTTAATCCAGGGATATTCACTTCCAGTTTTCAGGTGCTCCATATTGTTGTTGGGATCCTAACTTGTGCTTTTGATCCCCAGAGGCAGTTCGTGCCTAGGAAATTCGAAGTTTCTTGCTACTCACCCTGGTTTCCTTGAGACTTCTCCAGGCAACAAGAAGTCCTTAGTCTTCCTAGGAATGCGGACATGCAGCTTGAGTAGGTTTCTGGTGCAGACCAGAAACCCTAGGGCTTTCCTATAGGCCAGAGAAACCTTGGCAGGCCATGGACTTTCTCCTCCCCCCGCCCCCCCTTTTTTTTTTTTTTTTTGCTAGTTTGACATGACTCAGGACATCTCTGCATAGAAGGACTAGACTTTCACTTTGGTTCTCAAGTTCAGACTCCAATGTTACGGCTACATGTTCACAAATACTATTTCCAAGCTATCTGTCACAAGACTGGAAGAATGTATTTATCACTTACACTAAAAGGTCCCTTTATTGCATGATGGTTTTGAGAGGTAAGTATTTAAACTCTGCTGTGATCTTCTAAGTATGGTATTAGCATTTCTTGGTTTTGATCATTTGGAATCAACAAAATGAAAAAGCAAGTAAGTAAACAGATATACCAAACAGCTTTCTTTTAGTTCTGAAACACCTTCTTAAATGGCCATATTCCTGTGTTTAGGAAGTTTAGAGGAACAACAGAAGTCCCTTGGACAGAGGTACTATATACTGGTCTGCCTCTGCAGCCATACTGAAGGCAAACCCAGGCTGCTCGAAATGAGATTTACTAAGACTGGAGAGTTGGCACACAAGCTGAAACCATATCAGATGCTCTGATATTTTGGCCATCACTGTGTTAGTCCTGTTAGAGATTGCTGGACATGAAATCTGGCTGGGGTAAGTGGAAGGAAGCTATTGACTTCTACTGCCTGGGTCTGGCCACACAGCAGAGAAACGACCCCTCATTGGCCGCTCACCCTGCTCTCTTGGTCAGTGGTCATCTTGCTTTACATGGCTGCTTTGTAATGTCATTTCTTCGGTTCCTTTTCAAGTTATACAAGCTGACAGACCCCCTCCTTACAAAACAGAATGCACACTTTGCCTTTATATTTGGGAAAGAAAAACAGCCAGACAGCAGCAGCAGGATAGTAAGTGATCTTGTTCTCTCAGTGTGACCAGAGTAGGAATAAACAAACCCCTGCAAGCTTGGCCATTGACAGAGTTACTGCTGTAATAAATACTGTCAGACAGAGGCAGTCCCATGATAACCTATTATTCATGCTCCCCCAGGAGAAAAAGTCCTTCTGCCAACAGTGCATCACTGTCTGTGGTGCCAAGAGAAAGAATGGAGAAGAAAACTATGTCTGAGTGTCCTTGAAGGAGGGATATGAACTTCCAATTGAAATCGTCCTTTCTCTTTTGGCTAAGGCTGGAATGATAGCAGTGTCCTCCCATGGAGATGACATTAGTGCTTCTTCTTTCTGCTGTTCTCGGAGCTCCCTGGGGGGCAGCGACCACATCTAATTCTTTAACCTTCAGGTAGGGAATTTCATGTCCAGCACACACACACACATCTCATACATACCTTTTAGAAGCTAGAAGTCACATGTGATTGAGAACATTCAGCATTTGTGTCTTTGAGCCTGGGATACTTCGTTTAATATCATATTTTCCAGTTTAATCCATGCCTGGAGCTTCATAAGCACTCACTCCCTATTTTTGGATTGAGCAAGTGACTGTATGAGTTACTTAAGGCAGAAAGTATATTGGCTCATGGTGAAGAGGTGTTTCAGTCCATTGTAGGCAGAGGAATCATAGGGGAGCTGCTCAGGCTAAGGATACAGGAGCTTAGGGAGCAGCCGTTCATTCACATTGCCGTAGACTAGGAATTAGAGAGGGAACCAAGCCAGGAGCTGAGTTGTAACTCTCATGACTCGCTTCTACTCCTGTTTCTACCAGATAGGCACCACCCTGGCCTCTCTCCACACTCATTCACATGTATACAAAATATATACATGCGATATATATATATATATATATATATATATATATATATATATATATATATCACACACATGCACATACGTATACATTTCATGCACATTCCTTAGAAGCTAGAATTCACATGTGATTGAGAACATTCAGTCTTTTTTAGCCTGGGGTATGTCGTTTAATATAATATTTTCCAATTCAATCCGTGGCCACATCCTACACAGCTTAGTCCTGGAAACCTGACTGAGTTGATGAGGAGATGAAGAAAGGACAGAGCAGACAGACAGACAGACAAACAGACAGACAGACCTCCAGAAAGGCTGGCATGGGGCAGTAGCAACTAGGCAACAAACCAGAGCCTTGCTGCCTTTATTATGCACAGCTTCCAGGGAGGAGTTGTAGTCTCTGTAGAAGGTCTCTGCAGGCAGCAGTCTCAGGCTGTAGGCCTCAGGAGGAGGGAGCTATGGTTGCACGCTTTTGCACACACAGGCCATGGTTTATAAAAACTCAGACATTCATGTATTGCCAACATGTGGACTTGGACAGGAGGGCTTTGCCTTTTTTCTGAGCCTGACTCAGATGGGGAAGGCTTTGCCATTTCTGTGAGGGACACTGGGTCCTTAACATGGCTGTGTTCACGTCAACCAGGACTTTACCTGCCCTATACACACTCACTTGAGTTCTTTGGCTTCCCACAATCCACTTCTTTGTGGATCTCACAATTTTGCTTTTTCTTTATGGATGAATGGAGAACTAGAAATGCCGAGCTTCTAAAGAGGTAAGGGGAAAGTAGAGAAAACAGTCCAGGCTAGAGATACAGGCAGATTCTCGTAAGCAGAATCCCAGCCGCACAGGAATTACTCCAAAGAGTTGACAAATGGCATACATAAAATCAAAAAGCTTCTTGCACAGGACAAGAACCCATCAACTGAGGGAATAAATAGCCTGCAGAATGGGAGAGAAGTCTCCGTTAGCTGTGCTTCAAACAAGGGATCAACATCTGGACTTTATAAATAACTTCAAAAGGTAAACGCCCGACTTCCCCAAACTGCACATCCACAAGCAATATCAGCTATCCACACGGAAATGTGCGTCTCTACAAGCAGTGAATGAGCTGAGTAAACAGTTCTGGGAAGTTGCACAAATGACCAGTAAATACTCTGAAAAGTGCTCTGCATTCTTTGCCACCAGAGAAATGCAAATGAAAGCTGTGCTGGGATCCCAGCTCATTCCAGTCACAATCTCATTATCAAGAAGTTAAAGGGCCACAGATGCTGAGGTGACAGGAAAAGGGACCTTATCTTTCGCAGGTGAGAGAGTAAACGGGCCCATCTATTATGGACGTCAGCATGGAGCGTCTCACAAAGAAACCAACCTTAAAAACATCACGTGTATTTTCTGCCCAATTGTATTTTTAGTTGTATTGTAAGGGAGGTTTAAATATGGCTTTTCCACACACCTTTCCTTTTGGTTAAACCTCCATCACTACCTTGTCCAAGCCTTTCTTTTAAAGATGTTCACTACCTGCCTGTACTTTTTTTTTGAAAAATCTCCCTTCCCTTCCCTTCCCTTCCCTTCCCTTCCCTTCCCTTCCCTTCCCTTCCCTTCCCTTCCCTTCCCTTCCCTTCCCTTCCCTTCCCCTCCCTTCTCCTTCCCCTCCCTTCTCCTTCCCCTCCCTTCTCCTTCCCCTCCCTTCTCCTTCCCCTCCCTGTCCTCCTTCCCCCTCTCCTCCCTTACCCTCCCTTCCCTTCTCCTCTCTTCCCTTCCAATCCCCTTCCCTTCTCCTTCCTTGCTTCTCTTCTCCTCTCCTCTCCTCTCCTCTCCTCTCCTCTCCTCTCCTCTCCTCTCCTCTCCTCTCCTCTCCTCTCCTCTCCTCTCCTCTCCTCTCCTCTCTCCTCTCCTCTTATCTCCTCTCATCTCCTCTCTTTCTCTTCTCTCCTTCCTTTCTCTCTCTCTTTCTTTCTTTCTTTCTTTCTTTCTTTCTTTCTTTCTTTCTTTCTGTCTGTCATAGGATTTTTTGTTTCTTCCTAGCCCACTCATATTTATTTTCGGACTTTCCTCTCTTTAATCAACCCATATGTTTCCAAAGATAACTGATTATTTAATTGATTCATCATTCAAGGAGAAGAAAACTTGCCCTAGTACTTATCACAACACAGAGCCTATCGTGACCGGTTAAAATCATAAATGCCATTTAAGCCTAAAGAGGCTTCTAAGTTTCCTCTAAGTTGCAAGCCTCAAACTTAAAGGGTTAAACAGACTTTCTAGAAAATACATGCGAGTGTGATTAGATCTGTTAACTGTTAGTGTTCTTCCCAGTTCACTCAACCAAAATGATCACGTAAGTATTGTTGAGATAGCTGATCATAAGTAGGTAACTGTTATTAAGTTAGTAAAGCCAGTGCAGTTTAAAAAATAGATTTACTTAATACATATGCAAAAGATCAGTAAGGTATGTTTTTAATTTTTTTTGTCTAGTCCATTTTTAAATCATTTGTTTACTTTTTTAATGTTTAGTTTGAGGGTTTGTCTTAGGGTTTTCATTGTTGTGGAAGAGACACCATGACCAAGGTAACTCTTATGAAGGACAACATTTAATTGGGCCTGGCTTACAGGTTCAGAGGTTCAGTCCATTATCATCAAGGTGGGAACATGGCATCATACAGGCAGACATGGCACTGGAGAAGGAGCTGAGATTTCTGCATCTTGTTTCTAAGGAAAACAGGAGAAGACTGACATTCTCAGGCAGTTAGGAGGAAGCTCTCTGAAAGCCTACCCACACACAGTGACACAATTCCTCCAACAAGGCCACACCTATTCTAACAAGGCTATACCTCCTAATAGTGCCACTCCCAAGGTGAGGGGGAAAGTATTCAAACAACCACAGGGGGTGTCTATATGTTATAGATAGATGTGATTCCTCTGTCAGATGAATGGCTAGCAAAGATATTCTCTGATTCTGTGGGTTACCTCTTTACTGGTTTGATGGTTTGCTTTGCTGTACAAAAGTTTTTAGTTCTACAAGATCCCTTTTGTCAAATGATTGTCTTGTTCCTTGTGTGACTAGGACTCTATCATGGACGTCTTTCTCTGTGTCTGTAATTTGGAGGCATTCCCTACAATTTTGCCTAACAATTTCAGGGCTACATTGAGATCCTTGGTCTATTTAGAGTTGAATGTCTATAAGCCAAGAGATAAAGATCTAGTTTCATTTTTTTCATGCTGAAATTCTGTTTTGTTTTGTTTTTTTTTAAAAGACAAGGCTGGGAGATAGGGTCTGTGGTCTCCGCTGGGGCGGAGAAGAAGAAGGATATGGTTGTAATACATTGTATCCATGTGTGAAAATTTCAAAGAATAACTGCTTAAAACCTGCCAGTTACTACTCCCTTTAGCAGAGTGAGACACAAACACCAGTTACAGTGAATTCTTTTGCCAACATTTTCCCTGAAAAAGTTTTAGATTGGTGATTACTAGTGGGCTCAAAGGTTTTTTTTTGCTTAAAAAATGTGCAAATTTATGAATGCATAGGTGCTTTAATAATTTGAATGCCTTATGCTTTCTAAATAATTAGAGATGTAGAAGAAGGTTTAGTTTGGATATATTAATTTTATATACATATAGGTTTGGTGCTTCCAATCACTTCTAGAGCAATATCTTAAAATTTTCTGATAAAACCCATATCAACTGCAATAAAACAGAAGTTTCAATTCTTAGACACTAAAAATAGATCTACTGTGTGACTCAGTTACGCTACTCCTGGGCATGGTCTCAAAAGCTCCACATTCTCCTGCAGAGACACTTGCACATGCATGTTTATTGCAGCTGTCTTCACAGTAGCAAGGAAGTGGAATAAACTTAGCCTCCCATCAGCAGATGGATGGATAATGAAAATGTGGGACCTGCATCTTCTTTTTAATGACATTAATCTTTTTAATGGTGGTGGCCAAGGGAGGAAGAGATGGCTCAGTAGTTAAGAACACTTGCTGCTCTTGTAAGAGGATCCAGGTTTAGTTCCCAGAACCCATATAGGGCAGCTCACTACTGCAGACTCTCCACCCCCAGGGGATCTGGTTCAGACGCCCTCTCCTGGCTTCTTCAGGCATTAGGAATGCACACAGTTCACAAACAAGCAGGCACTCATGCAAACTAAGAACAAGCAACAACGGCAGCCAATTTGTCTGCAACTTTGTTTCCTATGAGGCTTTAAATGCTTGCCCATGCACAATTTTTCAGTTCTCTGGGCCTCACTTTAAACCCAGATGGCCCCAACCAACAATAATCAATCTAAAGGTTAGAAGTTCTGCCGTCTCTAAATCCCTTCACCAAATTAATTAATTTTTGCGTTTAAATTCATTCAACCTTGGTCAAACTTTCAGGCAATATGTAGGACATAGACAAATACCTTGTTGTCTATAACACGTCTGGCTTGTGGTTAATCTCTAATCCTTATCGGCATGGTGTGCTCTGTTTGCATTTTGAACAGCATCTGGTCTTCATTCCCCACAGAATCACGAAGTGGGGCTTATGGTAGGAAGCCACACTTCCAAACACTTTGCAATTCTTTTCATGGGCCAGTTCCAAAGATATAAGAACCATACTGCCATGTCTAGTCAGAGCGATGAGTGATGACCCTCTTCTAAAACAAACTATTTATTAGTTGATTTTGTATTACTGTGGCCATAATACCCAAAATATTCAATTTAGAAGGAAGATATGTTTTGGCTCACTGTTTTTGGAGGGGTTTCTGTTCATCATAGCAGAGATGGAAAGGGAGGGTGCACTCCATCTGTGTGTCCAAAGATAGTAGTGTCATGGCTATGGGCTGAGTTAAAGCCTTCAAAAGCCCACCCCCAATGACCTAATTCTGCCAGCTAGACTTCATTTGTAGATTCCAGAGCCTCCCCAAATAGTGCTACCAGATGGGAGCAGTCATTGAAAGCATGAGTCTATGGGGTCATTTGGTTTCAAACCAAAGCAGTGGTCAATGGAAGAAATGAATAGATGCTTGCCATTTACAACCAAAGGGAAAATGGCCCACTAAGACCCAGTAGGTTTCTCCTTACTCACCCTCCACCAGACTTTGCTAATCTATGTTTTGTGCTTGTTGAGTGGAAGTGAAGCTGTGACCAACACTATTAGTCAGCCTGCCTACGAGACAACAGCCCACAGCACTGTGGTTCCTTTGGAGTGTGGGACCAATGGCTTCATTAGTCATGGGAGTTTGTTTCAGCAGCTAATTTGTTTCTGCAGAACATCTGAGAGTTTACTATGTGCCAAGAACTGTTCTGACTACTCTAGTTACAACTGGTTATTGAATTTTGCTTGTGTTTTTTATGAGGCAAAGTCTAATGTTACTCTTAGTTACATAGATGAAGTGGAAAGATTTGTCCCAGTTGACATGTCTTTCTATCTGGCAGGCCTAAGGCTTGAAACAATACTTTTATGGTGACTCATGTTTCAAAACCTTTGGTTGAACTAGAAAAAAAAAAACCTCTGTAAACTGAAAAGTCTAAGACATTTCCATGCAGCAAAGATGGTGAGTGAGTTGGTTGTCACATGACACGTAGTAGTTCTCAGTCATAGATGTTCTTAAGATTGTTCCAATCACTGGACTTGGTCAAGCAAAAAACCATAGAGAACCTTCTGGGATAGAGCACTTTGGTTAGTTACAGAAGACTCTTGGGTGACACAATGAAATGGAAGTTTCTAAAAAGGTCTCATAAAGCATCTAAAGATCTCAGGTCATAGAGGGAACACCACGCAGTATCCTACCACAAAGGGATACTGGGGGATTAGTTCTGTTTCTCAGACATTTAGATTTCATAGGTCAATTAAAGAAGCATTTGAGCTGAGTGAGTTGACAATTTTTATTTTGTTATTCAGGATATTTTTTTTCTTTTACAAGGCAGCAATTTACTATCATTTCTTAGAAAGAAAGATACTTAAAATTACAAGCTATTAGAACAGAGATTCAGAATAAGGGTAATTTTCTCTTAAGAAAAGACAGCTGTTGTGTGGCGAGCTCTACGCTCACCTGTGGGTATAAGGGGACTTCTCTTTGCAGGAGATGAAGACACAACAGAAAACTACAAGCTGTCAGAATGCAGAAGACAACTAACTGTGGAGTGCCCAGCCCAAGCTGATATGTCTGCTATGCAACTGCGGTACCTAAGGCTCAGGGATCATCCCAGAAGAGGTGGGCAGAAAGATTGTGATAGCCAGAGGGTCAGGACATCTGTTGTGCGATTGTGTCTCTTAGCAACGGCAGGAAAACTTCATCTATGGTGTCTCTCAACATTTTGGCTATGTAAACAAGACCAGAAGAAGCACAGCACCAATAAACATGCTAACATGGAAGGGGGAAATCTTGTGGGCATCTGACCTAAGCAAAGAACGCAGGCAAGTAAGGAACTAAGAGGTGAGGGGGAATACAGGCAACTAAAGAACTGAGGAGAAAGAGTCTCCCTCAGGCCTGAGACCTGTTTATCCAATACCAAGTGGTCAGCCCTGAAATCATACGCATTCAAGTAACATTAAAGTGATTTTATATGTGTGTGCACACACACACACATCCACCCATGCATAACAATAACAAAGAAAAAGAAGCCATGATTTCCAGAGGGTGCAAAGGAATGGTACATGGAGAGATCGGAGGGAGGGAAGGGATGTATCATCGTATTATTGTATATAGTAGATATAATTTAAAATTAAATTTAAAAATTGATAAAAAAAAATACAAACATGTAAGAAGCAGAAGGAAAAAATAAAGGACAGGTGACAATTCACTGCTGACATTTAAGAAGAAACTGCATGTGTTTTCAGTTTTGGGTTTTATATTGTACAAGATGCCAATCAGTTTGAATGACAGCTGCTTTAAATCTTTACCCTTGAAAACATATACTAATTCAGAAATCACTGAGCTAAGGTACTCTCAGCTCATTTTTTTTTTTTTGGTTTATTGTATCTATATTTTTGTTTCCAGAATACCACACAATATGTATTTGATACAGACACATCTGTGGTGCTCTGAACAAGTGGGTCTCAGAAGGCAGTTTGAATATTCATAGAAATCCAGTTTCATGAAGAGTTTCTATGGAAATGGGTCCTGGGTCCATGGCCAGGATCTCTCAGTGTAGAGGGTTCTTAGTGATCTGAGAGAAATGTTAGCGCCTTGACCCCATGGCTCAGGTTGTTGTCTTTGTCTTGAAGGCTTGTGGAACTGGCCTCTGGGTAGCCTTGAGGTATTCGGGGACTTTCTGAAGATGCAGGAATGGACCTGCTCTCAGCCTGCTAACTCAGCATGACAGGTCAAGTTAATCTGAGACACCGCTGATCTGGACTTGTCCAAACTGACTAATGTCTCTGTGTCTAGGCTGAGTACTCTCTCTCTCCAGTACACAGAAGCAATGTTCTGAGAGGCCGACCATGGCCAAGGCTACTCTCATTATTATCTTGGTTTCTTTTCACCCTTTTCCTGTTCTCACTGTGCCTCAGACACTTGCATGTCAGGCGCTGGTGGTAGATTCTGCAGGTGTAGCTTTGCTTGCCGGGTCACAGGTGTGCTTTCTACCCATCCTGAACACAGACTAGGTACCCAGCTGCCCAGTGGGCAGAAGTTCCACACCGCATGGGTCTCTTTAGGCTGCCTTCTCTTCAGCTCTGGTCTACCTCTGTCAAGTGCCATTGACACTATGTCTGTTGCTGAGCCATCAGGCTGTAGAAGAGAACCGGACGTCTGGAGTTTGAATGGGTTCCGCAATCTATACCTCTTGTGACTCAAAAAGTATATGTATATAAAAACTACAGAAACATGATGTGAGTCAACACATGACAAGATGCATTGCAGGAGTGATGTGGCCTCTTGGCATCTGAGTTCGGATTCCCAGCAAACATATATCTGCAGTTCTCAGTGCTGAGCAGAGTGTCCAGGAGACAGGCAGATCACGAGAGCCCTTTGACCAGCCAGTCTTGCTGACTGGTGAACTACCAGGTTCAGTGAGAAAGTCTGTCTTAAAAAAATATTGTGTTGAGTAATAAAGGAAGACACTAGACATTGACCTCTGGTGTCTGCATGTATACAAATAAACATATTACATATACATCTCTCTCTCTATCTCTCTCTCTCAGACACACACACACACACACACACACACACACACACACACACACACACGTTATCTTTAATGTACTATGAGCTCCCAAGTCATCCAAACTGTGCCTGAAAGACAGAAAGATGAACAAAACCCAGTGACCCAGAGGATAACTGTTTTCCATACCTCCTTAAGTTGTTCTTAAGTCACACATAATAAATGTATGTTCCCTGTAAATCAGAAGTAAGTACTGGGCAGTGGTGGCAAACTCCTTTGATCCTAGTTCTAGGGAGGCAGAGGCAGGTGGATCTCTGTGAGTTGGAGGCTAGCCTGCTCTACAGAGTGAGTTCCAGGACAGCCAGGGCTACACAGAGAAATCCTGTACCAGTGGGAAGCTTTGTTGTCTAAGATTGGTGATGTTCTGAGTTTGACCTCTGGGACCCACACTGGACAGAGAGAACTGACTGCAGCAAGTTGTCCTCTGACTTCCACATGCTACCCAATAAATGAATAAATGAATAAATGATTCAGAAATAACAATAAAAAAGGCTTATTTATGGCTCGGCCACTTTTGAGAGCAACTTCAAATGTGACCACTAAGTTATAGAGAGTTCTATGTGTGTAATTGGTCTGATAGTTTTATTTGCATTGTGACTACTAGAAAAATGTCCAGCAATTGGGCATTATGCGAGCAAAACATGGAGTGTTAACACAACGCCATGCTTGCAGTTGTCGTTCTGATGGCAAAGCCAGTGCAGCGGAGTGCAAGCGAAGCTAGAACACGGAGCTGCTTAGCACTTGGCTTTGAACTGAGCTTAGAGACACCATGTGCACAGCAAAGATGTGCAGGAAAAACAGAGCATGCGCCTTTTTTTTTTTTTTTTAAATCAGCTTCTTGGGTAACTTTGAACATGTCTAGCCTAGTTTTGTCTTTTCTGGAGTTTCCTAAGTGTGTCTGTTAACAACGGTCCTGGGATGAAGAGAGTTTTTCCCTTTAATGTTTAACAGTGGCTACTCCATCCAACAGAGAGAAACCAAGCCAGCTTCTTGGCCAATGGCCGCGGTCTCTTTTCTAAAGAAAGGCTGCCATTAGCCGCCTTTGGGCATTTGCTGATAGACTCTGTCCTAATAAAGCAAGCATGCTTTATCCCGTAGAGGTGTGTTTTCCAGTTCCACTTGGCGGCCAGGAAGCACAATGGCTACCTTATTGCTTGATAAAAGCAATCCTATTGGCTATAGAATTTGATTTATTCCTCTCTTATGCTTTTAAAATTTATGTTTAGTTAGTTTCATTTTAAAATTTATTTTTACAGGGATATTTCATCACAAACTACAAGGACTGTTTACAAGTGGGCGATCCCAGAGTCAATAAGTAATGCATAAATAAAGCATAATAATGCCTTTTACAGTTTAAAGCAATAAGGACTGTGTTCAGTGAAATTTAGGTGTGTGCACAAAAAATACTGGAGTACCTGGGAAGTTTTGGTAATCTAAGAATGTTGTCTGCCTCTCCTTTGTCATTCTGGTTTTTAGTGTCTTAGGCCTTTACCCATTCTCATCATAGAAAGTATTAGAGTTCTTCAAATCTCGTCAGTGTTTAAGGGGCACCACAGAGAAGCGGTCTGGAGAATCTAATTCTGGATGAATCTGCGAGCTCAAAAGTTTTCTTTGCTTTTCACCCAAATGAGGGCAACTGAGTGTGGAAACCATGCTGAATAGATTGTTTAATTTGAAGTCAGAAATGCTTTTTTATACATAAAGACTCTGGAAATAAATTGGTAATTAATAGTCAGTATATTTGGAAATCTCAAAGCCCTGTGCTTGTGGATAGAGAGACCTAGAGAGGATTGTTTCGTGGAGGGACTGGGGTGCACCTGGCTTGCTGGGAGGATCAAGCGAGATCACCAGGTGAATTTCTCTTCTGAGGCTCTGACTGAAGGGCCTTCCATTTTCAGTGTAAATTGGAACCATTTTTCTCTTGAGTTCAGCAGCAGACTTGCACCTTATTTGTGATTCAGTTCCCTGCCTTCTTGCTGTGTGCTTACCCCTTTGCGTGGCAGTGCTGATGGATCTATCAGCACACAAGGCTGGTAGATCTCATCCATTCTTACAGGGAGACGGCTTCCATTGGCCAAGAAGCTGGCTTGGCTTCTCTCTGTTATATGGAGTAGCCATTGTTAAACATTAAAGGGAATAACTCTCTTCATCCCAGGACCCTTGTTAACAGGATGAGCATAGGATGCCAGTTTAGAAGAGTGGCATCACAGCTAGCACAAGCGCATGGCAGCTCTGTGCCAGAGAATCCTGTGAGACCTCTGTGAGCACGGCAGTGTTTGATGTGGTAGCATGAGAGCACTGGAGAAATTCAAACTGATATTTCCTCAGCATGCTGTGGGGGGAGGGGCACCCGTTTGTCCTCACAGACCTTTTCTATTTTGCAAAGAGTGTTTCTCTTCTTCTTTTTTTCCCTCGCCTCTTTTTCTGACATGTCTTTCCACAGGGTGATCGTGTAGCTTCTCTGGGCATGGTGATTTTGAGGACAGCCCTTTAGACGATGTCAGCTTCTGCTGCATGACAAGCTGTTTGAGGTATAGTAGCTTCATTCAGTCATGGTATTGTAGTTATGATTTTGAGTTAACTCGGTTCATGTTCCAGCCTCGACTGTTTTTCTTCATGTTGCCTTTGTGGTTTGGGGGTGGGTAGGCTGTGGCATCTGGAAAGTCTTTACTGATGTATCTAAGATTGTTAGCCTGTATCTTGTAATTCAGGAGGACACAGTCCCTAAGGGCAGACATGGATACTCAAGGTCCCTTATGTTTAGAGTCTGATATCCAACCTTACTTCTACTGTCTCTGAATTGAAATAGATCAGAGCACCAGTTAAGTTTTTTTTTTTTTTTTTTTTTTTTTTTTTTTTTTTTTTTTTTTTTTTTAAAGAAGAGTACACTTTACCTCTTGATGAAGGAATGGCAGGGATGGCAATATCGCATTGCAAAAGTTTAACAAATCTGGAGGCAGAAGGAATGACCACGGTTCCTTGTAACAAATATCTGTCACTGAAGCCTTTCGTTAGCAGCTGTCTCTTCAGCCTGTGAAAGGAATACACAGCAGGGATGAGAGAAAGCCAGGACAAGAGCTGGAGGCCCAGAAAGAACCAGTGCCCCAGGGACCGTAACCTTGCTCTTCCTGCTGGAGAGCCCTGCCCTTTCTCTCCTAATCTGATTTGAGTTGAGTTTCTGTCATGCTTTCCCCAGGACAATGACTCAATATCTGCCAAGCCTTTCCCCTTTGTCTACCTTTCTCTGGAAGAATGGAGCAAGGGCCAAGAGTGGAGGTCTGCGAGATGTAAATTAATTATACACACAGCCTTCTCTCTCAATCCAGTCCCCAGCCAGCTGAGGACAGAATGTACTGGCAGCTTCCTTGCAGCACAGGGATTGACTCTGTGGATAAAAAGGATCCTGGGCTCCCAGGGTAGAGTATCCTATGGAGGATGTACTCAGTGAGGGCTACAGAAGAGCGTGGGAGCTTGCCGGGAGTATGTGTGCAGCTTTAGTCACCTTCTCGGGGCAACATTGCAGTTTACATCCAGAGAAACCCCAAAACATCCGTGTCAGCAGAACGAGAATGGAGAGCCTCCTTACCATTCTGAATTAAGTTCTTACGATAATGGATGAATCAGACTTTCCCAAAGCTCTCTCAGCACATCAGTACCAGCCCCTCATTCTTTTGGGGGGTTATCTTTTTGGACCAAATAGGCTCAAAAAAGTTTGGTGTCCTTTTAAACTAGAGATCTGAAAACCTTGAGATTCCATGCTTCAGATATGATAAGCCAATGCGCCTTCTTCTTCTTTTCTTTTCTTTTTTTAAACCAACCCAAGGTAGAGATGATGTCGTTTCTGCAGACGGCCATTCTGCTCATCCCACAACCTCTTCATCGGGAGCCTTTCTCTGCCTGATGTAGAATGTCATTATCCAATTATCTCAGCAAACCTCTTCGTAAGAGCTGGACCTTTTCAGTGTTCTGTAATTTAATTCTCTAACCACATTACCTTTCCAAAGCGTTTCGTTTGTCCAACTCATAAACAATAAATATTTCTAAGGATGAGTTCTCAGACTTGACCTTGCAATGTACTCCTGCTGGTGAAGGCAGGAGACCATTTGTCCTGGAGCAGGGTCACTAGCAGCTCCTGCGTACTGGAGTGAAGTTGCCGTTCAGGATGGCTGTCGGGAAACCCCTCATGGGTGCCACTCTCTGAGGAGGATGGGAGAAATGGTCACACTGAATGTTTCCCTAGAGTATTGTCCCCATGCTCCTCCCTAATGGGTCTGGAGGGATGGGAGAAGACTGAGGAACAGAGGCAGAGGCTAAGACTTTATACTCTGGAGCCAAATAGATTGGTTGACCACTGCTCATCTCCACAACAATGAGCAAGTTGCTTATATCCTAGGAGCCCTGGTTTGCTCATCTGTAAAGTGGGTACAGTGAGACATTGTAGGATCAAAGTTAATAAACTGAGAAAACAGTAGAATGCTACTCTGTGCACGATATATATTTTCACATAGTATTTAATTAAGCAAAGTCTAATTGATCTGAGTCTTAGCTGGGGCTTCTATGATGAAGGATTTCAGGCTGGGTGACTGACACACAGTAGAGGCTCCTGTCTTGGAGTTCCAGAGGCTAGAAAGGACATTAAGCACAGCACAGGTGGGGTCAGGGAAAGAGCTTCTTCCAGAATGCAGAATGAGAACGTACCAGATCCTCACATGATTGGAGAGAGAGGCAGCACCTTATCATAGAACACCCATGGCTCAGGATCCAGTCACCTCCCTCAGGCCTCATCTTACCACTGTTGTGCCAGGGTCATAGATGTCAACATCTGCATGTGTAGTGAAGACAGAAATCCACTTCATCTAATCTGTCACAGGACAGAAGAATTTCTTGACATGTTAAGTGCAATCCACAAATCTTAAGTCATTCTTTGCTTTTCCAGGTAGACGGCAATGTGGCTTATTTAGAAGTGACTTATTCAATACTGAGAAGCTGACAACATTGTTGTGTTGTTTTAACATGAGCAAACCAGGGCTCCTAGGATATAAGCAACTTGCTCATTGTTGTGGAGATGAGCAGTGGTCAACCAATCTATGTTGTGTTGTTTTAACATGGGAGACAGTCCATCCACGTTCTTTTCAGGAAGCCCAGGACTAATTCAGAACCTTCTATAACCTTGGATATTTATTTATTTATTTATTTACTGGTTTTTCGAGACAAGGTTTCTCTGTATAGCCCTGGCTGTCCTGGAACTCACTCTGTAGACCAGGCTGGCCTTGAACTCAGAAATCTACCTGCCTCTGCCTCCCAAGTGCTGGGATTAAAGGCGTGCGCCACCACTGCCCGGCATAACCTTGGATTTTTAAAGCAATTTTTTCTTTGTCTGCATGTGTCACTGAGTCCCTGTCTCTCTTTTGTGGTGTTTGAGATTGTCTAGCTATAGGTGGTTTTGGATAATTATTTCCAAATAAGCTGATAGAAGAGGGGAACAGGCTATCAATACTTTTTGCTCTTAGGGCTTAAAGTCTCTTGCAACTGTGTGTTTAGATGCAAGGCTGAGTCAGCTTGATAATTATATCATGTGATCTCACGCGCTTCTGCTATGGTGGTCTACTCAAGTGTGCTCAGTGCCAGAGCTTGGCCTCCGTGATGGTTTTTACATGTTTGGTCCAGGGAGTGGCACTATTTGGAGGTGTGGCCTTGTTGGAGTGTGTGTGTCACTGTAGGCATGGGCTGAAGACACTCATCCTAGCTGCCTAGAAGCCACTGTTCTGCTAGCAGCCTTCAGATGAAGATGTAGAACTCTCAGCTCTGCCTGCACCATGCCTGCCTGGATGCTGCCATGTTCCTGCGTTTATGATAATGGATGGAACCTCTGAACCTGTAAGCCAGCCCCAATTAAATGTTGCCCTTACAAGAGTTGCCTTGGTCATGGTGTCTGCTCACAGCAGTGACACCCTAACTAAGACAGCCTACAAGCTTTCTCCCTCCTAGTTTCATAACCGTTGTCCAGTAGCTTCACAGTGTCCACTACGGGACATGGTGATTGTCTTGGCTTACCTCTGACTTCATTCCTGGCCTGCTCCATCCTATGTGGGTAACCACAGAGCTGAACTGTAGGAGCTATGGCACCCACAGTATTCTCCACATTCTGCAGCAGGGGAGAAATTTCTCCTCTCTCCTAGAACCACAGAGGCAGGCTATCTGGCAATGTCAGGAGCAAGGTGGGCAAGCACAGGACTGCATGGGGTCTGCTTCCAACAGTGACACCTTGTGGTCACAAGAGGCCATGATCATGGTGGACCAAGTAGGAAAACCATCTGTGGACTGTGTGGACTCCTAGGGGTCACTTTGCCAGAGTAAGACACTCATACTCAGTTTACTGTTAGAAGTAAGATAAGGGATCAGAGTAAAATTATAAATGATAGACCATCGACACCTGCTCACTTGGGACTTGTACCCCGTTGGGGGAAAGAAATGGGACTTTTTGTGATCATGTCTGGAGACTAGCTGGAGTTAGTTAGGAGGTGTTTGGGAAAGGGGTGACATGTGATGCCCTGAATTTTACCAACAGAGCCGCTCCTTCAGCCCCTGATCCCAGTGTTATTGATTTGTCATTTATTTTTAAGGGACACCTACAGGTCTCCTAGAGGGCAGTTCAGATTCTGTTCTTGCTCTTCTGACCAGAAAACAGAGACACGGAAGTTCCCTGGGAGGAAACTATAATTTGAGAAGATGATTATTTATTTACTCCAGTTCTAACAGCAAAACCAGGAGGCCCCTGTTCTTTCCCATCCTGCAGGGAATTTACTTTCCTCCCCCGGCTACACCATATCCCAGTATTTTTTCCAGCCAAGGCAGAGATAAATGGGCCTGCCTTGTCTGCTGTCTTATACGTCACACCGACATCAACCACACACTGAGCAGGAGATCCATCAGACCCCATTTCCCCCTGAGCTGATGTCTTCCTTCTCTTTCCATGGCATCACAAAGCTCTTCAGAATTCATTCACAGAGACCTGAACATAATGCTGGGAGAGTTTCTCTTTGGCAGGTGTGGGTATCTCTGACCACAGCTGTCTTCTTAAAGAAACGGATACTGACAACTGCAACCTCGGGCATCAATTTCAAACTCCTTGAAGAGCATCCCACAGTCAGGATGCTCATTAGCAAGGAGTAGTAGCATGCATCTAGAGAGCAAGAGCACTTACGGAACCAAATGCATTTCTGTGTCTGCACTTGGTGGCCTGCAGTACAGCATACACACCACCAGCTTGGCTGTGGGGCACTAGCTTTTTCTGTACACATGGCAAGAGGCTAGTTTGTTCTTTCTGCTAGCTGATAGATCCTGGACACATTTCTCAGCCTTTCACAGGCCAGATACAGATGTGGAAATGAGAACAATGCTTCCTGTTTACCAAGCAGTGCATTCAGTATCAAACAACATTTCAATTTTATATTCAGGTAACTTAATTCTCTCAGTGATACCTGAGGATGTGTAATTATGTCCACTCCCATTTCCCAAACAAGAAAACAAGGGATAAAGAGCTAACTAGCTTCCCCAGTGTCACAGAACTGGAAAGCTGAAGAACCGGGATCCTGGTTCAGGAGTTCAGACTGTAGAGCTTAGCCCTTAGCTTACTCTACCCTGGTCTGATGTTGCTGTAGCAACTGTATCTGTGTTGGATTGCTATACAGGTGATGGAGATCAGATCCACAAAGCACACAGCATGGTAGGAGCTTGTTAAGTGTTCACTGAGGTGTGGCTAGACTCTCCAAACAGGTACACGATTGTCAGTTACCACGTCTAAACTTGTGGCTCAGGTTAAATGCTTGGCTCACACAATGATTTCTGTAATTTTGAAAATGAATTCTGGAACAAACCCAGAGTTAATCCATGTAATCCCCCTGCCAGGGTGACTGGTGTGAGTGAGAGTAGAAAGATTATTATGCAATTATCTCTAAGTTTATTTCCTCAGCCTTTGGACTCACGTTTACCTCCTTTTCTTACTGTGTCTGGGTCACGCTTGGCCCCTGCGTTACGTGGCCAGAGCACTTAAGAGTGTCCTCTGGTGCTCTGATTAAAAAGATTTGCCACAGTCCCATAAGAGAGGTAATTTAATCCATTCTTATTAAGCAAGTCAAATAATATGCAAATGAATTTACTTGAGAGCAGTTTAATTAGAAGATGCTTTTAATCCCACTGTTAGGTGATTCTCTTGATGAAGGAAGCCCTCAAAAAATTTTTCACTCTTCTTGAAGACCCCAGATATTGGGTTTGGAAGTGTGTTTGCTTTAGAAGGAAATGTGTTACTGGGACAGGTCTGACCTGATTCCTCACAGGGAATCAGAGTTTCTGAAAAATGGAATCCAAGATTTGCTAGACCTTTGAAGACAGCCTGTCACTTCCCTAACTTGACAGAAAAGGAAGCTGAGTTCTGACCTTCCAAGAAGATTTCTGACTGATCCTAGTCTCTGGCCTGATTAGTCTTCAGGATGTGAACAAAAGGTTTGTTGCATTGCTGAGGTTTGCTGTCTTCATTTCTGGGTGTGTATGCATGTGTTATAAGGTATTTCAGGCTATGGGTACCAGATGAACTCACTAGTTATGTATTAGGTGCATTCTTTTTTCTGTCTGTGGTATATATGTCCATGAGTGCACCTGTGCAGAGGTCAGACATCAGCATTGGGAGTCTTCTTCCTCTATTTGTGATGGTTTGTATATGCTTGGCCCAGGAGTGGCACTATGAGAAGATGTGGCCATGTTGAAGTAGGTGTGCCACTGTGAGCATGGGCTTTAAGAACCTAGTCCTAGCTTCCTGGAGGCAGGTATTCTACTATCAGCCTTCAGATGAAGACATAGAACTCTTAGCTCCTCCTGCATCATGCCTGCCTGGATGCTGCCGTGTTCCTGCCTTGATGACAATTGACTGAACCTCTGAACATGTAAGCTAGCCCCAGTTAAATGTTGTCCTTATAAGAGTTGCCTTGATCGTGGTGTCTGTTCACAGCAGTAAAACCCTAACTAAGACACTATTAATCCCCACTTTTTGGGGGACAGGGTCTCTCAATAAATCTGAAACTTGCCAATTTGGCTACACTAGATGGCCAGTGAGTCCCAAGGATTCTCTTGCCTCTGTCTCCTCCCATCCCAGTGCCTGAGGTACAGGTACTGCTGTGCTCAGTTTTTCTGTGGGTGCTGGGGATCCAAACTCAGGTTCTCATATTTACGGGGCAAACATTTAACCCACTGGGAAGCAAAGCCCAAGTTAAGTTTCCTGTTGCTATGACGTTCATATATTTGACAGAAGCAATTGCCTTGGAACAGTTCAGGGGACATAGAGAAAGCACAGCGTGGAGATCGGCTTGTGGTCATGGTAGCAGGAGTGTAACATGACCAGCTACATTATGATGGCCAACTGGGACTTAGTGAGCTCAGATAAGAAGTGGGTCTGAGGCCAGATGTGGTGGTGCATGTCTGTAATCCTAACAACTAGTGTGTTGCAGAAGATATGTAAATCGGCAGCATTTAATCAGGCTTTTCTTAATCAGCTGCCATGTTCCCAACTAACCTAGGCCTGCGACCACGAGCGGAGGCAACGTGCTACTGCTGCTCAGCTCAGGCCATCTGTGCAGGCAGCCAGAGACACTGGCCCTGCCACCCACGAGATGCCAGCATGAGAGATGGCTCTGCCAATCTTCCACACTGTCTCCACAAAGCTGGGCTTTGCCCAGACCATTCCGCCATTCACTCAGGCCCGGTAGGAAATGAGACTCTAAAGCTTAAATGTTAATCAAAAGCTTTATATATTTGATAATGCTTAATAACAATATGCACATAATTATGGATGTTTCTTAATTAACTAACCTAGATACGTTGTTACTCAGGACTGCTCTCGGTACATGTGTGGTTATCCATGGCACTACCTCTCTGGCCCTCTCTCCTCCTCCTCCTTTTTCTTCCTCCCCTTACTCTCCTTATTCCTCCTCTTCCTCTTTTTACTCCTCCCACCTTAGTTCCTTCCAACTTTCAGGGAAAATTTCCCACTACACTAGGGAGGCTGCGGCAGAACTTGTACTTATAAAATCAGGGATAGACTCCTGGATTTCAGGAAGTTGGGCTGGGTTATAACTGTTAAGACCCACTCGATATCAGTCTGCAAGGCTCTACACCTAAAAAGCTGTTCACAGCCTCTTCAAAAAGTAACCCAGATAGGGATCAAGTATTTCAACATGAGCCCAAGAGAAAGAGTTCACATGCACATCACAACAGCCTGTATCTGAAATGTGCTTAGCAGATGCTGTAGCTACGGACTGCTATTGTTTTATCCATTCAGCATTCTTGACTCTCGCTCCTGACACATGCATCTCTCATCTGCATCCAATGGCCACCAGAGCAATTTATTCATGCCATCCTTATGTGAAGTAGCTTTTCTTTAGCAGGATTCATTCTCTGTGCAGTTTGTTGACCCAGTGGTAGATTTATGACCGAAGTTAGGCTACTAATTTTCTTCCTTGAGATTTCTGTTGCTGAGGCGACAAAGATTAATAAAGCATGTTTGTTAGTGAACTGACAAAATTTGAATGTTGAAGGCTAACCTATACTTCCATAGGTAGAAATTTTGTCTGAGGCAAAGAGAAAATATGAGATACATTGGAGAAACAGAGAGGGATAAGGCTGATTTGGCAGCCTGGGGTCCACTTGGGACATGTTTAGGTCCTGGTGTATTCCTGATTGTTCATCCCCATCTCCTTGGATTCCTTTGAACCAATTAATCATCTTCATAATTGGTTTAATGTCATAGGGACCAAAAGAATACTAATGTGTTCTGTTAAATGAAAAAAGGGGCAGGTGAAGTCTTCTCCACGGGTGTCTGTGGGTTATAGTTACTTACCTCAAATCCTATTTCTCCCTATAAAGTTCCAAAGGCCACACCTTGGATTTCAGCATGAGGTTGACCACACAGCATATACCCATCTCTAGATATTGTTCCGGAACAAACCTTGTGAATGTTTAAAAAGCACTACATCTTATTTTTGTATCAGATAAAGATGGATTTTGAGTTCAGCTTCCATACCCAACTTTGTCTTTTTTGTATCAGATAAAGATGGATTTTGAGTTCAGCCTCCATACCCAACTTTGTCTTTTCTAGATCTTCACCACCAATGTAACCAGGAAACATCACAAGCCACAAGAAGAGCTATCTGAAAACCATGTATTGTGGATTTCTTTCCCTTCCTTCCTTCCTTCCTTCCTTCCTTCCTTCCTTCCTTCCTTTCTTCCTTCCTCCCTTTCTTCCTTTCTTCCTTCCACCCTCCTTCCCTCATCCCACTCTCCCCTTTTCGTGGCCCGAGCTGCCCCACGTTGGGCGTCAAAAATGTTGCAAGCCGCTCTATCAATATTGGAACCTGCACTGCCAAAAGCCTTGGGGGCTAAATTGTTAGAGCCCACACTGCCCCAAGCTGCTCTGGTCCGCGGGTCAGGGTTCAGCAAAAGAGAGAGTGAGGAAAGATGCAAGGAATGGAGACCAAGTAAAGTATGATTCAATCCCATTTATTCTTCAGTCTCTCTTCCTAGTCCAAGTCCCAAGTCTTGAGTTCCTAGTCCCTAGTTCCTAGCACCTAATCCCAGTTCTTCCAAGTTCTCTTTCTCAAGTCTCAAGTGTCTACTAACTAGTGTCTAATTCAAGTGTTTGTCTTCTGTCTCAAGTGCCTACTACCTAATACAAGTGTCTAATAATTTCTTCTGTCTGCTTCTCGACTTTTATATGTGTCACTTCTAAGTCACACCTTTAAGTCATGCCCTTAGGTCTTATCTCTAAATCACACCTTCAAGTCACACCCTTAAGTCTGGCTCTAAATCACACCTTTAAGTCTCACACATCCAAGAGAAAAATCCTGGGTATCTAAAACAAGATGTTATCAGAGTGTGCTCAGCTGTTGTGGGCTATTGTAAACAAGTCTCTTGTCAGGGTATATGGCTCAAGATGGCTGCAAGGGTGATAGCCACCTTCTGTCAGCTCCCCACACCCCCTCACTCCTTCCCTTCTACTCTCCTCTTTCCTTCTTCTTTCCTTCCTTCCTTCCTTCCTTCCTTCCTTCCTTCCTTCCTTTCTTTCCTTCTTTTTTCTTTCCTTCTTTCTTTCTTTTCTTCCTCCCTCTCTTCTTCCCTTCTCTTCTCTCCTCTCTTCCTCCCTCTCCTTCTCTTTATTTCCTTCTCTTCCTTCCTTCTTTCCTTCTTTTCCAAAGTTACTTCAATATAATGTTCCCATATAATTTCCCTTTCACTCATGCTGCAAGAGTATAACCTTAACCATTTGTGTCATTTCTGCCCCTTCCTGAGGATGCTAAGGGGCCTAGGATACTGAGTGGTACTTCAAGGGAAAAGCTCTCCAATTGGTTCATTTGTTGACATTCTCAATATTTCAACTCTTTTGGTTCCTAGAGTCCCCCACAACTTTTTCCTTGCAGTCCAGGCCAAGTGCAAAGATTCCTGGAGTAATGTCAAGGCCACTCCCACCACAAATGTCACCTCTGTTGGGAAGCAATGTGAGGGGGGCACTGATGCCCTTGTGATCATGTCCTTTACCCATGTCCTAGTCTGGTGAAACATACATGCTCTTTGCAGATCTCCTCTACTCCAGTTCTCTCAAAGGTCTTATTCCTCTTCAACCAATTTAGGCTTTTTACCCAGACTTGGAGAAACTAAATTCAAGCATCTTATGTTTTCTCCTTCTGTGGTGAGAGTAGAAACCTCAAAAAATCTGAACAACAAATTGATGATTGGCTCAAAACTGTGACCCACAGTAGGCTGAGGACAATAAAAAAACCCTCAGCAATTTGTATTAAATAAATGATGCAATCATATCCATTTATGATCCATTTATTGGATCATATCAAATGTATGAGAGGAAGTACCACACCTACCTTATCTTCTTGTGGTATTTTATCTGGTACACTGCAAAATTTCTTCAGTATCAGTTTGATTTTTGAAGGTTTTGTTACTGAGATTTCTCAAAACAGGTTCTGAGAAGTGTTTGGGATCGATTTAGCCTCACCACTAAGGTGTGATAATGGGTATCTACCCAGTGACTGAATCATACCTAGAGATTAAAGATATAACTTGTCCTCTCTACCTCTGAATGTAGATGTGTCAGTCCTGACCTTGTGTGCTCATCATTGTCCTACTCCTAGCTGGAAACTAAGTCAAGAAAATATCACATATATGGGAAAGGAAAGCATAAATTGGCTGCTCTTTAATAGCTATGTCATAGCTATCATAGTAAAAAATCCAAAAGTGTTTAAATATAAGATTATAACTCAAAATTTACTAGAACTAGTGAGTTTATCCAGGTAACAAAAACAAGGCTGTTCTAACAATAAACAACTAGACACTGAAATTTTAAAATAGCACTGTTTGCAATATCATCAAATCCATGGAGTATCCAGGAAAAATTGAAAATGAAATATGCCTAAGAGCTGGCTTCCAACAACTACAAACTGCAAACTTAGAAGAAATATAGAAGAACAAAAACCAAACCAAACCAACCAAACAAACAAAAACCAAGGACCTATGTAGAAATGGTCATATAATTGACATTTTGAAGCTGTTAACTCTTATTATGCTGCCTTGGTCAGACTAATTGATTTATTTAACACAATTATATTTAATAGCAGAATTATTTTTCTAAACTTATTGGTGACTCAAAGACTTAGATAAAGCAAGTTTGAGCAAGAACAAAGATGTAAGAGGCACATTACCAGAGAGGAGAAAGGGGCAGGGGAGGAACAGGGATGGCAGAGTAAGGGGAGAGGGAGGGGCAGTGATATAGAGAGGGAGAGATATAGGTAGAAGGAGAGGGAAAGTGAAAGGGAGAAGGAGAGGGAGATAAGGAGGGAAAGGAAGAGGAAGGAAGAGAGGAGGGGGAGAAGAGGGGGAGAAGAAGAGGAGGAGAGAGAAACTGAATAAATGAAAATATCTATCAACAGGCAAATAAATAAACAGGTTGTGTATTTTCATACAGTAAAACAACTAAGAACTATTTATTTTTTTTAAAAGAGACCAAACAACTTAAACATCCAACACCATGGACATTTCTTTTGAAAAAAATTTAAAAATAATTTTATTATGTTTGTATGAGTACTTTACCTACAAGTATGTGTTTGTAGTGTATATGTGGCTAGTGTCCTAAGAGGCCAGAAGAGGGCATTAGACTTTCTGGACTGGAACTACAGTGTTGAGAGCCTCCCCAGGTTCTCTTTCAGAGGTTCTCTTCACTACTGAGCCATCTATCCAGCCCCAGGATAGATATTGTCTAAAAGTACAATTCTAAGTGGAAAAGATCCATATAAAAGACTATACCTCATCTTCATCAACAGCTCATATGAATGTTGATGAAGGGCTCAAGTGTGGCAATAGGAAGATCAATTGTCACATGATGGCCAGGCAGAGTAAACAGAGTATAAACAGACACAAGCTTACTGGGAGGCAATGGGTTGGTCTTGACTATGGTAGATACAACTCCAGACAGTTATCAGTGTTTTATAATTGAAGCTGTAAATTTTGTTTGTTATTTTTGATAATATTTTCGATCACTGATCTTATCTAAGTCACATCTGGCTTGGGAAACTTCTGATTGTGTTACTTCTTGACCCCCATCCCAGTTGTTTAAGAGACCGTCTATGAGCCTAAATGCAAGAGGCTTCCAGAATGTGAAGAAGAATTTGCTTGGAAGAATAATATTCCAAGTTAGTGAGCAGAGCTGGGAAAAGTAAAAAGTCAGGGTTACACTTAGGGATTTTTCTCCTATCCTAAGTTATTAAAATCCATTGATAAGTGCACACTAAAGACTATGTCAATCATTTTATGTACATTTACATACATACATTTTACATATCCCCAGTGGGTGATTAGTTTACTTTATTATCACTTGTTTGGAACATTCAAGATTCCTTTCTGTTACAATTTTTATCTGATATTTATTTTATTTTACTTTGTTGTAGAAATCATTCACGGATATAATGTTTAGAAGTATAGTTATACATGTTGATTTTTTTGATCTGTGACCATTTATTCTTAGCTTTTAGAAGCTCCTTCCTAGACCTAAACAAGGTCTGTTGAGGACAGAATAACCACGACTCTTCAGACAACAGGCTTTGTCAGACATAGCACAGTGTGTGTGTATTTCAGTAACTACTGCTTGCTTATTTAGCTGTTTTTATTTTCTTATGAGTTTATTTGTTTAAAAAAATCTTATAATCCTTTCTCTTAGCAGATGCTGAGATTGGACTCTGATATAAGCAAAATAACTGAGCAAAGTATTTCATGGAAAACCCAATGTAAGAGAGAAAATGGGCTTCAAACATCTATTTACATAATGCAAGTTGCAAGAATGAAAAAACCAAAACAAAACACTGAGTGCCTTGCTGTCACACAGCAAAGGACTGGAGCCAGTCTGAGGATGCCATGAAAGTCATGGATGGGACATTCTGTTTGAGATGTAGAATGTGGTAGATTTTCAAAATGTTGTAAAAGAAGGAATATTTTCCCAAAAGTCCAGGAAGATGAATAGCTTGTATAGAGAGTTGGGGTTAGTGAGAACTGGTTACCTTCTGAAGGCAGATCAGTGTGAATGAGGTACAGGGAGCTTAGGGAAGAACATAGTAAGGGCTGAGCTATGCAGTACTTTGTATGATTGTGCTTTGCTTTGTAGAGGACAAAGTAAGTTCTTGATGAATTCTGATCAGGAGACTTGTGAGTTCAAGTTCACTTTTCAGAATTTTAAACAGCAACTGTGTGAGACAATGATTTTGGAGCAGGAATGGAAGCAGAGGAAAATTTCTTAGGAAATGTACTCTATGAAGCAAACATAAGAACTTCTCTCATCTCTTCAAGTAAAAGTTCATCTGATAAAAATTACATGTCCAGACTCCCTTGCAGCTAAGGGTGGCAGAGATCCCCATATATAAATATGACCAATGAGATATAAATTGAATACTGCTTAAGAATTTTTGTTAATCTTGAGGTACATGTCCCCATTCCATTTTGCCAAGTCCAACATGGTCATGTAAGGGAAAGGGACAACATGACATGGTTTCCACTCTTGGAGCAGAGTCATCAGGGAGTGGACCTTCATGAGTGTTGATGTTTACTGTGGGTGAAAGGCTTATTTGTATGATAAGGTACATATTTTTGTGTTCCTTCTTCCAGAAATATTCTACCTGCCAAGGCTAATGACTCCATGGTAATTTGAGGTAGAAATATGTCTGAGAGGTGAAGTATGTCTATGTCCTTAGCAAAAATGGTAACCACTGAGATCTTCAGACAGCCCTTAAGGCTGAAGGAAAGAACTCTAAAAACATAAGTTCAAAAATATATAATTCCTCAAGTATGCAAAATGTAAGGATGTAATATGCATTATATGAGAGGCTTCATGAACCTAAAAGAATAGAGACAATAGCACTGTGAGTCAGCTTGTCAGAAAGATATTAAAGGAGATAAAGAGATCTAGGGAGTGGTAATTGCAGGGCAAGATCGCACCCAGCTAGATTTATTGTTTGTGCTTATAAAGGCAGGCAGATTCCTGAGTTCAAGGTCAGCCTAGGACAGAGTTAGTTTAGGCCTAGGTGTGATGAGAATGGCAGTCTCAAGATGGGATCCCACCCAGCTAACTTATTGTCTGTGCTCACAAAGGCAGATCTCTGAATTCATTTGCAATGTTAAAAAAATGTGCTTGCTGTCTCTTTCTAAGAATCAAAGGGCTGGAGTCATGGGATGCTGATCAATGGGATAATCAAAAGGGAACCTGGGGTAAATGACTGAATTGATAATGTAAATAAAAGATTGGGCTTTTGGTCTGCAAGAGATGAGCTATCCAGAGAGTTTTTAGATTTTTTTTTTTCTGCAAGACAGAGCTATCTTAAGCAGAGGGTTGTCTAGAAAGCTGTCTCAAGCAGAACACAGGCTGTCAGCTTGTGTCCTAAAATTGACTTTAAGTCTTTTTTTTTTTCTGTCACTCTGAAACACCCCTTCCCTCAGGAACCCATCTTCAAGCTGAGGCTGGCCCTCGGCACCTTTTTCACATATATGTTCTTCTGTATGAAACATGAAGCCACAACTGCAAGTAGCACAACTTTCAAACAACCTTGGGGAAAACTCATGGGCTAGGAAACTGTCAGTTGTGCAGGTGTGGCTCCATCTTACCTCTAGATTCTTTATTTATTGAGACAGACCTCTATTTGTTGAGGTGTGCAGTTGGATTTCTAGATAGTAACCAAATTTCAAGTTAAGTGAAATAGATTTAAGAAAATATTAGTGTGGAATAGGATGTGGACAGTTGAGGAGAAGCAAAGACATTTAAAAGCCTTTTAGGATATGAGATTTAGACTTTCACAAGAAGATCTTTTTTGTATTTTTACTCTCATGTGAACTGCTGGAAGGCTAGTAGAAAGTCAGAATCATTTTATTGACATTTATTATTTATTTAATTTATTCCTTTAAACATCTGTATTTGTCATATCCCTCTTTCTTATTCACAGCCTCTAGTTTCTTATTTTCTTAAATGCCTCTAATAAGGACATTTAAATAACAACAGACTAGACAAAAATTTAAATATTTTAATAGTGGAGACTTATTTGGGACAGATTCATTTGAGTCATTTCTATGTTCTTCATATAGTAGATGGGTCACTTCTGATAATTCTCTTCACTATTTACATACAGGCATTTTGCCTAGCATTTAAAGTGCTGTTCACACGCAACATTTTTTGAGCTGACTGATATCATGAAAGCACTTCCATAATGTAATTATGTTGATTGGAACAGGTTCTTTGGGGGATGGTATTCAGTTGTCAGCATTTTTAAAGTTTCCATGCTGCTAAAGTTGGAACTCACTGGTCATGGGAGTAGGTTGGTGGCTGATGCTGAGGTATAACTGTCTATATTATCAAAACGTTCATAAGCAAAACCTAAATGCTAAAAATTTGATTGACTGGGAAAAAGCTGCCAGATTGTCATATATCCCTTGGTTTTAACTTCCAGGAGGATTTTTGTCTTGATAACTTTTTGTTTGCCTTTTTTGCTTTGTGTTGAGATCTGTTAGGCCAGCCCTCATAAAGATCATTTTTTTCCTTGCCATTTTAACAGGATAGTTATCAGAGAACTCTCAAAGCACAGAATGAAATTCCTCAAAGCTGGACTTGTGATACCCAGTGAGTTGATGGAGCCTTAGAAAGAAGTGTCTGTTGTTTTTAGGAACCATTTTGGCATTTTTTATAGCTTTTTTTTTGCCTTGCTAAGAGTCCATAGTGAACTCCTACAGTTGTTCCCACAATTACATGGGCCTCTTGGGGACTTCCCTCTTTTAAAGCCAAAACCCAAGAGGCGCTCCACACGGCAGAGAACCAACAGGGCATCTGGTAACCGCAGATCTGCCCTTTGGAGCTCCCCCTTGGCCTCTCTGCTGGTCATCATGTTCCTAGTGCAAATATTTTCTTAACTAAGGGTCCTGAGACTGACCTTTCCCATATACAGGACATCCTCATCAGAGAGATGATCCTGGGAGACTGGAATGTTTGAAGTCAGTGGAGATGAAGAAGGGTGAGATGTCTGAGTACTTGCCTTATGCCAGGTCTTCTGCTTTGTTAGACATGCTTCTGTGCCATGGTGCTTGGTCTTTGTGACCTTCCCTGAACTTTCTTGCCAGGCAAGGTCATCTTGCTTGTGGAAAAACAGTTTATGAAGACTCATGTGTGTAGCCTGAGTGTCATTCACACCAAAATGACACCATGGGAGGTCCTTGGAGGTAGACTTTAGACCTGCAGGCTGCACAAATGCAGGTGGAGTCTAACAGTCTGAATTCTTTAGCCATGCTCTGAGTGGTTCTGAGGATCAGTGCCATCAGGAAACACTGTTGTTAATTGCTTTATTTTGATCTTCACAAGAAATTTTAGATTTGGACTTTCTATTGTCAGTCACCGTGTCCTCACTGGAGGAGAGCAATCTGCATGGAAGGGACGACATTTCTACCATGAAGAGTCTGTGTCCACAGACTGTCTGGTTTAGCACTAGCCCACGACTCATGTATAATAAGGACTGTTCTGAATGGATAACATTTTTAATTCTGGAAGAAGCTATGGTCCAGTTTCTACTTGGGGGCCTAATGTTTGGAAGGTGCTGGGCTGAAGCCAAGTCTAGGGACTGGCACAATCTAATGATGCCAAGAACAAAATTTCCTTTGGGAGGAGGATTTTTGAACATAGACCAAGGGCAGGGGGAACACTGGGATATGGCCAAAGTCTGAAATGGTTGAATTATCTCTCATAAATTTCGGACATAAGTTAAGCAATTTGCCATAATGGTCCCTTTCCTGCTCCATTTTCTGTGCTGAAGTTGAATTCAAATGAGGTGGGTCAGGAGATCTGCTTGTCCAGCAGAGTTTTGGGGTCTTAGTTACTGACTGTGGTACGTCAGAGCATGTAGTCAAGGCCAACTTTTAGTTCTGGACCGGTCAGCTGTATTAATATGGTGTGAAGAGTGCAAAGACCCCATCCAGGCAGCTGCTGTGCCCTGCTCCCTTATGACTCATTCTGCACCTCGAGGTGTCAGGCAGGCAGGGGTGTGTGGCCAGGTACGACCTTACTCTTTAGCTGGCTTGGAATATTCTTTTACATGTTTAGGCTGTCCACACAGTTCTGTGATGGTTAATCTTAATAATCAATTTGCTGTTAAGAAACGTGTCAGTTATTCTGCTATGATTATCACATATTATATGCAAGCATTGCAATATTCAAAGGACTCCACAAATATGTCCAAGTATAGTCACCAAGGAAACAAGTCTCTGGATATGTCACTGAGAAATTATCTAGATTAGCTTAATTGAGTCAAAAAGAGTGGTGTGGTTCATGGCCTGGGCTCCTGGAAAGGACAAAAATAAAGCAAGTTGAAAGAAATCAGTCATCACTCTGTGCTTCCTGACCATGGGATCGAGGATTTCCTGCTCCCACCAGGAGACATTTCCTGTGAGCCCAAACCCATTCTCAAGTTGTTTCTGTCCTCAATGCTTTGAGACAAGTACTAATACAGGCCCTTGACATTTAAGCTTTGGATTTTCCAGAGAGTAGTAGCCTCTCTGAGCCTCTGTTTGCCCACTTAGTACCTCCCTCACGTTCTCTACAGTGTTTTGCAGTTCTTTCCCTCACTTGGTGGTAAGCATCTGAGACTCACCTCCATGACTGTATATCAGCATAGCTCGATGCCTTTCACTGTAGAAAAGCACAGATGTGATACACTCATGTCAACTGAAGTGATGTGGATTATTTCATTTTATTGTGACATATTTGCCTCAAATTCTCTCTCTCTCTCTTCTCTCTCTCTCTCTCTCTCTCTCTCTCTCTCTTTCTCTCTCTCTGTGTGTATGTGTGATTTTTTTTGATTTGGGAGCAGGGCTCTCTCTAACATAGATAAATATGCATGTTTGTGTGTATACATGTGTATTTGTACATGTGTTTAAGCAACACATAATAGTTGCATATATTTATGGAGTCCTTTAAAATATTCCAACATGTGCATATAATAACATCAGAGTAGCTTGCATATCTCTTACCTCAAATGTGTATTATCTCATTCTGTTTAGAATATTTAAAATTCACCATAGTAGCTTTTGTGAAACACACTGTTAGTTCTCGTTCAGGACTCCCCCAGTGTACTACAGAGCACTGAAAATCACCCTTCCTGTCAGCCACACCTTCTGCATTTATTAAGCAACTTCCCTTTACTGTTTATCCTTCATAGCCCTCCTAGGCTCTCACGGATCAATTTTTATTCCTGGCTCCTGAAAGCTCAACTTTCTACGTGATTAGGTAGTGTTTGTCTTTCTGGTCTTGATTTGTTTAACTCAACAACACACTGTCCTTCAGGCTTATTCGAATTTCTGAAAATGCCAGTACTTTACTCTGACTGTGCCTAAATAACACTCAATTGTGTATATACAGCACATTAAAAAAAACAATTCCTCTATTGATGGCATGAGTTGCGTCTATATCTTGGGTGTTCTGAACAGTGGGATACAGGGCTCTGTAGAAACACCTAGTTTATTTGGAGGAGTTCTTTTACTGTTTGTCTTTCCCATAAAAGAGCAGGGCTTGGGGTGGGGAGGGGACTGTAGATACTTAAGGCAAACTTGATAGCTAAGGGCACAGAGATAATAGGAACAAACAACCACGTAACCACGAACAGGGCTGTGGTGGGCTCCATGCTCACTGAGTTCCTCAGAGCAACACTGTCCTCTCTGAAGCAAGTTCTACTTCAAATGAAATGTGTCCTCACAAGCCTCTCAGGCCCCTGTATACCTTCTGCCACATTACATGCCTTTCCCTGATAAACTCTCATGCATCTCGATCCCACCAGGCTCCGAGAGCCCCTGTACACAGGCATCAAGAGCAGGGGAGTAGTGCATTGCACAGATCTGCTCTGCCCAGTCACAGGCAGAAGAGACAGATACAGCCATGAGGTCTAGTGGCTTCCAATTTCCATAGCTGTTGTGAGGAAGGGATACAAGTGTGGGCACTGGTTACCTGTACTTCCAATCTTATTGCTGTTTCTCCATTTTCTCTATAACTTTATCAAAGACTAGATCACTAGACACAAATTAGCAACTATGCTTTCTTGGAACACAAAATAAAAGTTGTAACTGAAACTTGGTTTGGCTATTTTGGGAGCAAAGTTCAACTTCTACACATACACACTGCAGTATTGTGCCAGTTGCTTTTCTCTGAGCATCTGTCTGTCTGTCTATCTATCTATCTATCTATCTATCTATCTATCTATCTATCTTTCTATGTACCTATATCATGTATGTATGTATGTATGTATGATGCGTCTGCTTGTCTATCTATCATCTATCATCTATCTATCTATCTATCTATCTATCTATCTATCTATCTATCTCTCTCTCTCTCTCTCTATCTATCTATCTATCATGTATGTATGTATATTTGTATCTGTCTATCTATCTATGTATCTATATCATGTATGCATGTATGTATGTATGTATGTATGTATGTATGTATGTATGTATCTATCTATCTATCTATCTATCTATCTATCATCTATCATGTCTTCAGTGAGCTAAGGGCCCATGCCCTGATGACCATTTCTGGTATCTTGCAAAAGCAGCCTGACAGGTGTCAGGAGGTAGACTTCAGCTCTGTGCTATTTTGTTTTGTCTTTGAATAAGTCATTAGCTTGTTGAAATTGAACTTTGCTGTCTATCTATGGAAGAGATAAATGGTACACATTCTACATGCTGTTCAGGGGATGCAGAAGCAGCAATATAGCATACCAGTTTGACACACTACTGTTTATGATTACTTAGTATTTTGTGTGATTTAATTTAGCATCTTAGGTTGTTCAGGAATGGCATATATGCCTTAACTTTGGAAAATGGACCAGAAGACGTAGTCCAAAGGATTGAATTTAAAACCTCGAAGTTTCAAGAGCTTTGGTTCTAGCGTAACCCACCTGTTTGAGAATGGGACGAACTTCTTGCTATCCCTAATGGGGTATGATTTCTGTAGCTAAGGGCTGCGCTTGCATCTTAGATTATCTCTGGTTCACACTCCTGGAGGCTCATTTCATGTCTGTGGGCGGTCTAGAATTTTGTTTTAGAAACAAGGTTTATGTGTCGGTTGTGCTTCCTCTGTGGCTTTCTCATTGTCTATTTCTGACAATATTTGCATGCAGCCAGATATCTGATTCAGGGAACATCTGTTCTCAGAATTCATTCCCCACCTGAGCCATGGCTCTTCTGACAGGCTGTAAAAGCTGCTACACTCAGCAATATTAGCCACACAGGCTGAGAGAAGAAAGGAGGGGCTTCTAGGGACAGAATGGGGGCCTGCCTATAAACAAAGTTGTCTGTGATAGATGCCTTGGACAATAGATGGTGTTGGGCCAATGGTGTTTATTTCAATGGTGTTTGCAACTTTTCCAATGGCATTTATTCTTTCAAACTCAAGGACTTAAAATGATGTACCTGTTTGGCTGGCTATCTGTCTTGGCTATGACATGCATTCATATCCCCCAGATTCAAGTACAGATAGAGTATGGAGTATTTCTTGCATGCCAGACTTTGTTTTCAGCCTTCAGAAGGGATTTGCATGCTTGTATTGTTATTTGTTTTTGTGAATGTATGTGGGTGTGTGTGTATGAAATTAATAGCAGAGATAATTTGTTGATGAAAGAGTGTTTGGAGAGGGGATGTGGTTCTTGGGGCTGAATGTGCTCAGTCTCTCTCTTATTATCATGACTGCTGCCCTCTCTGAGTTATTGTATTTATTTATTGCAAATGGACTTTCAGTGTGAGACTGGAAAAATGGCGTGGTAAATATTAACTCACATTTTTCAATTGGAGGCTGAAAGGAAAAAGAGGTGGGTCCCATTCCTATCTTTCAAGAAACTTCTGCTTCTGTGCTTAGGCTTGGAATAATCCTTGGGACAGGGCCTGCGAGAAGCTCTAGTGAGCCCGACACTGCTGATGTACCTACCTTGGAGGTGGTAGACACCTTACTTGAAGACAGTCCTGGTGAAGCTTGTCTAGTGCCTCTGTAGCCATCACTCATGAAGAGTAGCAGCAGCTCCTCACGGAGAATGAGCAGGCCCCAGTGAGCCCTGGCATTTCCATATATTTTGTTTGCAAGTGAATATAGGATCCAGCAACTTGAAACTGTACCTATTGGTTCCGAGATTCTTACCAATAAATAATTGTTTTTTGCTAAATTTGTGGTTACTAAGTGTCCATTTGTTCCCACTTCTAGCACTCCATAATCTCTGAGGATTTTCATATTTTGGATATTCCATGTAACTAGAACTTGCGCTAACAGGTGTTACAAGTTTTGTTTCTTTCCTTTTGTGTGTTTCCAGAACTCATACACAGTCTAGCATGTATCAACATTATGCTCCTTGTCACTGTTGAATAACATTCTATTTTATTGCTTTGTTTATCCCCTCAGAAATTGATGGATATCCTAGGTTACCAGTTTGGGGCTATTAATATTGAGTGGAACATTTGCCTGCAAGTCTTTATATAAACATATGTTTATATTTCTTTTGGGCAAATGCCTCTGTGACATCTTAATTTCCCCTCATTTTTCCTTTCAGTAGCTCTTTTTATTCTATGTATGTATGTGTGTATGTATGTATGTATGTATGTATGTATGTATGTATGTATGTATATGTTTCCCTGCAGTTTTAACTGGTTTACTGGTTTTTTAAAAAAAAAAGTGAAACGCTTCCAATTTAATTACAGAGCTAATATTCGCATTTGCTGTAGGTTTTAGAAGATGAATGTATCCATCTTGGTATCTGACTCATGTTCCACTTTAGCTCCTGTCCCTGATGGCAACGGAAAAGCCTGTGACAGCTTCTGTGCTGGAAATGAAGATAGATTGGTGCGTGTGCAATGGGAAGCTTCCAGAGGGAGAGAGCTCAGTTCTCAGCTCCATCTCCACCTCACCCCCACACGGGCTTTGCTACCATGCTCTCTCTGTGTGTTGATCCTGTGCATTCATTTTTGTTGGGAGCTTGTGGACTACTGTCCTGGGGGTCACTCAAGAAGGCTGTCTGGAGATGAGAGATGCCGAGCACGTTTTAGGGGCATTAACTGTGCTGCTGTCACAGCATGAGTGGCTCTTGTGGATGTTCAGTGTATCTCTCAGAAGCAAGAATGATGCGACCATGGCTGACTCTTCCTCCATCTGATCTCCATCTTTTATTCACTGGCTTTGTATCTATGCAATCCCAGTACCTGAGGTTATTTTATATTTGGAAAAAAAAATCAAATTAAAACAAAAAGAACAACACCAAAAAATTCCACCACATTTTACCCTTAAGGGGAGGGTAACCACAAAGTTTCATCTATGTCGGGCATTGTTTTTTTGCTTCAAAGTTTTCTGCTTTGTTTTCTATCTGCCAAGGACTCGTTTGAGGGCAGGGCATTTCTGTGATAACTTATGGTGGAGTTGGGAAATGCTGTAAGAAATGTCTGAATTAGCTGTGAGAGCTGAAGTGGACGTTTGCTCACACTTGACTGATGCTGTACTGAGATCATTTTCTCAGCTGAACTTCTTCACTGTCTTTCTGCTTCTCCTCAAGTGAGGCCTGATGGGAGAAGGGTGGACACAGGAAGCAGTCTTGGGAGAGACAGACTCAAGCACTCACTGCAGTCTGAATTCGATTCTGCCTCTAAAGCTTTCCTATCTTGAGATCCAAGGTAGAGATGGATTTGGCCGGTTTGTGTGCAAACTCCCAGAGAGGCCTGAAGCTCTTATCTTCCTATTGGTTCTTTTTGCCCAGTTACCTTTTAGCTTCTGGTAGTAGAACCCTGGTTTTACTGTGGTGAACACTGCACTGTGACCTTAGGTCTACACGGTTTATGTGTTATTGATTCTGTCTCAAATTCTGTAGCTAAGCATAAGATGCAGGCCTGACCCATGAACCCCAAATCTCCATGGTGATGATATTTGGATTTGTGGCTTTTAGGAGGTCATGAAATCCAGAAGGGGAGTCCTCACACTAGGATCAGCACGGCTACAGGCAAAAGAGGTTGGAGAGTCTGTATCAGCCCTTTATCTTATGAATAGGCACAGTGGTTTGAACCTGCCTCCATGATGTTAAGCAGCATGACCTATTGACTGTTTCTTATTCCTTGCTGAGAGCTATTTCTGGCTGTGTTTTTTTTTCTTTAAATAAAGTCTGATTGTCTTTTTTTGTAAATTGGATTAGCAGAGGCAGTGTTGAAGCTGTGTTTCTGCAATTTATGTCTTGTTTTTGATTCTCTTAAGAGCCAACGTTGATGAATTAAAATAATCTTTGTGAGAAGTCTAATTGTTGTTTTGCAGTTAAAATCTTTACTCTAATGCAGTACATTCCTTCTGTGTTTTGTCTAGAATTTGTGTATATTTTTTTTCTATTTAGGGCTATGGTGCAATTGATATTTATGCATGGTACTGGGAAGGGTGAAAGCTATAGTTTTCTTTTCTCTCTCTGGCTACGTAGTTGCTGTTGCTGTATTTGCTTTTTAGCTATGTTTTTGCTGTAGAGCAATGTCTGTGACTATGTGTTCTGGGACCCCCTGTTCCAGCCCTTTGTCTCTCTTGCAGTAGTGACACATTCATGGAAAAGCAACTGAAGAATTTTCTTAGGTGCTGCAAGCCTTCCAAATGTCTTCATTATTACTATTTAGGTCCTTTCAGATTCAATGCATTTTCATGTAAGCTTTATAATAAACTTGTCAGTTTTCCAAACAATCTTGATAGTTATTGGAATTAAATAAATTTATGTATTTTGGAAGAATTATCTAAAACTATTGGTTGTTGCAATTCTGTCTAATTTCATCTTTAATTGAGTAGCATCTTGTTTTGCTGTAGAGAATTATAAATCTATTAATTTACACTTAGGTCTAACCTCTTAACTTTTATTATATTTCAAATTTTTATACTGCCTATTGATCATATTCTTTCTCTTTCCGCAATTCCTCCTAGATTCTCCCCACTCCCTACCCACCATTTTCATGCTGTCTCCCTGTCTGTCTGTCTCAATTAGATGTGACTTTTTAAAATATTACTATAGATGATTTATTTCAAATTTTATCTTACAAATTATTCTTATTAATGTATTCTGATAAGATTGAGTTTGATATATTGACCTCAGGGCATAGATAGCTCTTGGCTTCAGTGGGCCATCTTATAGTAAGTCAGGGTCACACAGCTTCAAAATTCTTTCTTTTTCTTTTTAAAATTCTCCTCTCATACATTACATCTCAACAGCAGCTTACCCTCACACCCCTCCTCCCTGTCCCCCATACCTTACTTCTCCCCCAGATCTACTGTTCCTCCATTTCTCTTCGGAAAAGATCAGGCCTCCCAGTGAGTATTAATTGAACACAGTAAAACAAGATGCAATAAGACTAGCCACGAACCCTCATCATACCAAGTCTGAATGGAGCAACCCAGAAGGAGGAAAAGGGTCAGAGGCATCCTCACTCCTACTGTTAGGAGTCTCATAAAACCCCACACTAAGCCACCACAGGCATGCAGAGGGCCTAGCTAGGATCCACACAGGCTCTACTTTAGCCTGTAAGTCCCCATGAGCCCTGCTTAGGTGATTTCATGGTCCTTGCTCTCCTGGTGTCTTTCATATCTCTGGCTCTTATAATCCTTCCTCTCCCTCTTCTGAAGTGTTCCCTGAGCTCTGCCTAATGTCTGGCTATGGGTCTTTACATCTGTTCCCATCAGTTGCTGGAGGAAGCCTCTCTGAGGATTACTGACAAGCCACTGATCTGAGTATAGGTGAATATTACTGGGAATCATTTCATTAACTTTTTTTTATTATTATTGTTGTTGTTGTTATTGTTATTGTTGTCAGCCATGTTTTGTTCTACTCCAGGTCTCTGAGTCATCCAGCTTCTAGTTCCTGGCCATCCAGCCCTGCACATCCTTGTACATGGGCTCCTTCTCTTGGGCTTAGACTTCAAGTTAGATGAAGAGGGGAGATCTGGGGGCATGTATGGATCTCCTTAGGAGGGGAAATTGAAGAGATTTTGTGGGTGGAGTTGGAACAGGAGGGGTCAGATAGGGGAAGGCTTATGGAAAGAGAGTATAGAGGGAGACAACTGGAAGAGGTGGGCATTTAGGGGGCCAATGTGAAAATCTAGTGCAGTGAGAACTTACTGGAACCTGTGAGGATGACCATAGCAAGGACTCCTAGTAACGGTCAGTATAGAACCTGAACTGGCCATCTTCTGTAACCAGCCACAAAATCTTGTACCTGAAACCTGTCCTGCTTGTGAGATATGTTGGGGCAATGGTGGCTCAGAGCTTGTGAGCGTGGCCAGGGAATGACTGGTCTGACTTGAGGCCCAAATTATTAAGACTAAATAGTTCTTACTTAACTGTTCTGTGCTAACTTGGGCAGCAGGAGGAATTTCAAAGCTAAGTGCTTCACAACATTCCTTCTCAGTTCTCTCTCTTCTCTAGAATCATAGCTGTTCCCATAACTGATCATGCTTCTTTGTAGCAGGCTCAAATAGTCTCTGATGGTATCAGCATTGTAGAGCCAGCATTCCATTAGCCATGCCTTTTGCTCCTAGTTTTGAGCCTTATTCCTTCTCCCAAGCTAGTTGATCATTGGCATCACATTTAGAGGCAAAAGGACCTGTAGTTTCCATTCAATTATGAAATACATGAAACTTTGTGATGTTAAGTTTGGAATGAATTTTGTCCTGTTGTTAAATACAAAATGCTGTTTGCCAAATTTGCTTTTGCTCTTTCAATAGTTAATGGAACAGAAATGGAATTTCTATGAATTGTTTTATCATTGCCTGGAACAAAAAGAAAAGAGTTTAACTTGGAGCTATTCCAGAAAATATGTATGACCCCTTTCTACATAGTGTTCCTATAATTTCCACAGGTTAAAAGACTTGGTAATGTAATTATATTGAGTTTTCAAGCTAATCTCTACTGGGACATGGCGATCACTAATTCAACTACTACTGAATGTCCTTATTGAAAGTTGTGCCACCACCAAGCTAGGGCTAAGTTCAAAAACTTACTATAGTGATTTCAGACTCTATACAACTAGCAAAATCTGCCTAATACTACAAATACAGATATTTTGAGGCTCAGGGATTTAATCCAGTAAGGTTGGAAGCAAACCTGGTAACTGAATTCTGAGATACACCTAGTAATTTGCTGATCTGAACTTAGAAATGTAAAGCTTAAATGTCCAGGACGTTGTGGGCAGCAGCCTTCCTATGAGTACAGATGAGTCCAGGCAAGGCAGCCATCTTGTCTGGTGAGGTATCCATTTTGTCCATTGAGGCAGCCATTTTGTCAGTTGTGCACTGTGGTTCTTACAGGGAGAAGCAGTGTGGAGGGGATGACTGCCTTTGCCAGTATTTTCATAGCTGAATGTGTAACACTGTGTTAACTTACATATTTACCTTGTTGGGAAGTTCTGTAAGGGGCCATGTTCCAAAGGTTTGTGATTTTTTTTGTTGGAAGAGTAAAGGAAAACAAATTCCTATAAAAATTTCCAATTATTTGACCATGGAGAGAAAAAAATGTTTTGTGTAAATGTATATAATGAATAAATATTTATTTATGACATCTAGAAGAGGGCTTGGCATAGGAATTGTATGTGTATCTGTGTGCATGCAGTTGTGCACATAGACCTGTGGAGGCTACAGGGCAATGTTTCATGTCTTTTGCTCCACTTTGTTTTCTGAGACAGACTTTCTCCCTGATCTTGAAGCTTACCCATTTGGCTAAGCTTGCTGGCCAATGAGTTCCAGGGATCCTTCTGTCTTGGTCTCTCTCCTCAGAGAGGAAATTAAATACACTTATTGTGTTGGCCAGCTTTTTATGTGTGTGTCAGGGGTCCAAACTCAGGTTCCTATGCTTGTAAGGCAAGAACTCCAGTGTCTAAGCCATCTCCCCAACCTCCTGTAGTATTCATGTTTTAAAAAGACTTTCCTCCCTCCCTCCTTCCCTCCCTCCCTCCCTCCTTCCCTCCCTTCCTCCTTTACTTCCTCCCTTTGATAGTGCTTTGTCAATTATCTGTGAATTGAAGCCTGCAAGCATCACTCTTGAAAAGCTTAGTGTCCTTCATCTATATCTCCTGCAGGTATCAGAGCAGAAGGAGAACCATACCATTATTATTGAGTGAATGGATGGATTCTGCCTCATTTCAAGTTTCATCAATCAACAGAAGCACCCCCTGGGCTGTGTAGGAAGGTTATCTAACTTGAAGAGTTTCAGGGTGGTAGGTGTCTGACAGCTGTGAACTCTGGCCAAAGGCGTACATAAAGCCGGACCTAGAGAGGCAGGCAGTCTTTCCCTTGAAGATACACTGGGTTAATTTAAAGGATTTTTTTTTCTTCTATAATTGCCATCATAGAGGAGGTGGCTTTCTTGAAGCTGTGTTAGGATTGATTCTTCAAAGAGCATCCTATGAATACAGAGTCCGATAGGTTGTCTGTAAGTAAAGTGATGTGGAAATCTTTTGAGAGTTCCCTGATGACACCCAGGCATGGTGTTGTACACATTTGTTTTTAGCTTAGATCAGCACAATGCCTGTCTGTCACAGCAGCTCAACGCACTAATTCAGTGTTTCTCAACCAAGGATGACATTGCTGAGTATCAACAGATGCTCAGCAGTGGTTGGAATGATTTCTAGTTGACCCCAGTGAGGCTGAGGGAAGGAGAGGGGAGCATGTTGTCGTTGTCTCCTGGGTTGGAGCAAGGATGCTGGTAAACTTCTTAGGATGTACAGGCACTCCCTCCACAACCAGAATTTACCCAGCATGCCAGGGGTGCTGAGGATAAGAAGCACTGCACTAGGATAAAAATGCAGCTAATTCCAGTTTGATCCTTAGGAAGCCCTTAAATGATTTAAGTTATGTATTTGTATGGGCCATTAGAGCATCTCCAACAATGGGAATTCACTCTGTAAATCCATCAAAGCTGGAAAGAAATGGGGTGGGCAGAGGGCAGGGCTAGGCAGGGAACTGTGACAGAAGACAGTTAAAGCAACAGTGTTTTCCAATTATACATGGCATTAATGATCCATACCTAGTTTATTTCCTTTTGTGTGGATGAATGAGAGTGGTCACAATGGTAAATGGAGCTTGGTGTCAGCTCTGCAAATACAAGCACACTGAAGACCGATAAGGAATCTTGATGGTTACCAAAATGTAGACATTTGTTTTTCAGTTTGTCAGAATGGCTTGGATTTGGTTTTGTATTTTAAGTCTGATTTAGTTGACATTGACATTGACAAGCTCTTGGATGCTTACTAGGGATACAGCCTGACCATTCGTATTCAAATGAGGGCTGTTCTGCACTTTAGAGGTACACACTGAGCCTTGGAGGAGTTCAGCATTCTGAAATGATTATAGTTGCTCTCTCTCTCTCTCTCTCTCTCTCTCTCTCTCTCTCTCTCTCTCTCTGTGTGTGTGTGTGTGTGTGTGTGAACTCAGGTACACATGTGGGGGTCAGAGGATGACCTTGGGTGTTGACTTTGTCTTTTACCTGTTTGAGACAGGAACCCATATGCTTACTGCATATCCTGGACAAGCTGACTTGAGAGTCTAGGGTTTCCCCTCATCTCAAGCTGTAGGGGCACTGAGGTTCAGAAACTCAGCACTGTGACTAGTTTTCGGTAGGTTTTGGGGATCTGAACTTTGGTTTGCACGCAGGAAGCATGTTTCCCACTGAGTCATCTCAGCAGCCCATCAAAGGCTCTATGCTGTCCTTTATGGGTACCTGGAAGAGTGGACAAGTTGAAAGACCATTCTCAGGTCCTAACTCCCTAGTTTATGCAGGATTGATTCTGGAAACCAGGGTCTCAGGCATGCAAGGCCAGCATCCTACCCACTGAGCTATGGTGATAATTTTAGAAGGCAAAATCCTGATGATTAATTAAGATAGGAGATGAATGTATGTTAAGGGTTTTATTTAATTCCACACTGTTAGGAGAAGTTAACTAGACTGCCTTGTCTGGCCTTAGAGGAAGAGAATGCACCTAGTCCAGCAGTGACTTGATGTGCTGGGGGAGGGGTTGGTATGAGAGGACCCTCCCTTTTCTTAGAGGAGAAGGGGAAGGGACAAGAGAGAGGGGCCGTGTTTGTATGTGGGAGACTGGGAAGAAAGGGTGGCTGCTATAAGAATGTAAAGTGAATTAATAAATAAATTAGTGAAAAAATTCCCAATAATAGCTTCTGCTCTACTCTGTGAGCCTTCCCACGCCTCTCACTACAGGATGTAAGCAGTTTTCTTTATTACATATTCATCTACAAGTCTCTTGTGTCAACAGTGACACACAAACATTCATAGCCACATACAGGGATTTGTGGCATGAGCTTATGTGACTAGAAACATATTATACATGTCTGCATCTTGATTTTTGTCTCTTACAATCCCACACTGAAACAATCTCAGGCATAGAGATGGAAGCTGAATGTATCCATGCGAACAACAGCCCTGGGACTGTTGTCCCATGGAATGGCTTCTACTCTCACAGCCTCAACTCTGAGGCTCATTGAGGAAAAAGTACAAAGAGCTACATGACAGTTCAGGAGCTGTGCCTGTCTCTCTGTCTCTCTCTGTCTCTCTGTCTCTGTCTCTGTCTCTCTTTCTCTCTCTTCTGTTGGTGGGCACATCTCATGGGGTGAACTGGGTCACAACAGTAGCAATACTGACCACCCTTATCCAGCTGGAATCTACTCCCTCCAATCCTAAGGGTGAACGTGAGTTGCCCAGGGTGAGTACTCTCATTAGTTTTAAGAAATTACTTCTTTAGCCACCAAAGTAGAGTTAATTTCAAAGAAAATTAAAGTATTTGCTAGTGGGGAAAGGAAACCCCACACTCTAGGAATTGCTGAAAGTCTATAGCAATATCAAGATATCAAAAGATTGCTCACTGTCTATGACAAATTAAACGTTCATAGTTCATATCCAATTTAAAGTCATCTCTAAAATGAGTTACTAGAAAAGAGCTTCCTTGCTGCTCACAGGATTTCCCGTGAGGATGTGAGAAATGATGTCTGGTGGCAGAAAAGTGAGGAAGTATTTTTTAAAAAATTCTTAGAAGAGAAAGCTTTGAAAATTCTCTTTGGAAGAGATTTCCATTAAAGCAGAGGGTGATAAACACTGGTTTTTATTAGGTTGAAAGATGTAAAGACAGGAACCCCACAAGGACAGAAACAGCAAGAGCAGCCTTAGGTCAGACTCCTGGCCTGCTTCTTCCTAATCATCCTCTGGGCTTTGTATTCTCCCAGGGGTCATTTGGACCTACTGGCCTTTTGTTTCAATCCATCCATCAGTATATATTTTATTGATCATTTACTCTGTACCGTCAACTGTGGGAGTTATCGCAAACTGATGCCATAAGTTTCTTCAAGGAGAGAACCATCTTGTTTGAAGCAAAGTCCATAAAAATAGAACCACAAGACAGTGTGTAGGGCATTTTAAATCCTGAGCAAAGCTTTCTACTCCTTGAGAATTTTGGACCTCTTCAGCTGAGAAGTCTACATGGTGCGATGTTGGAGAACGCTGTCCTACTAGCAGAACAGCCCTCCTGTCTTTATCAAAAGCAGATGTGTCATCTTGAGTGACCCTCAACAGGGGCCTGTTGGCATTTCTCTGTAGGAGGATCCAAGTCACTGCCTTCCGTGCCTTCTGCTGTTGGATGGGATTGTGCTTGAGCAGTGAGTGTTCTTGTGAGAGTGATAGAGTATGGAGCATGTGGTAGAGGTACCAAAGAGCCAGGGGGACTCCATCTGTGCAGCTACAGGTGGAACTTTTTGGTGGTGAGGCTGTTAGGAGGCCATCACTACTTCTGTACATAACCCTTAATCCAGACTATAAATAAGCCTAGTAAATTTATTTGTTTGGTGAGTTGGACTTTGGTAGATCTGTCCTTGACTGTCATTGGTGCCTATGCAGGAATGGTGTTTGCAGGAAAAGTCACTCAATATATAGAAAACAGTTTTGTGCAAAGCAAACATGCAAACATAAGGTCTGGACAGAGCCCTCTCAAACTCACTCTTGGTGCCTCAGAAAATTGGAAATAGTTCTACCTGAAGACCAAACTATACCACTATTGGGCATACAACCAAAAGATGCTCCAGAATATGATAAGGACACATGCTCTACTATGTTCATAGCAGCCTTATTTATAAGAGCCAGAAGCTGGAAGCAACCCAGATGTCTCTCAATGGAAGAATGGATACAGAACGTGTGGTACATTTACACAATGGAATACTACTCAGCTATTAAAAATGAAGAGTTCACGAACTTTGTAGGCAAATGAATGGAACTAGAAAATATCAATCCTGAGTCAAACTCACTCTCTAAGAGGTCTTGGTGAAGCTGCAGAGATGGTTCGGTGGTTAAGAGCAAAGTCTGCTCTTTCAGAGGTTCAATTCCCAGCACCCACCTGGTTGCTTACAACCAGCTGAAACTCCAGTTCCAAGGGCTCTAACACCTTCTTCTGACATCCATGGGCACCCGGCACATATTTTATACATGTAAAATAAAAATAAGAATGATAGGTGCTCTTTCAGAGGACCTCAGTTTAGTTCCCAGCATTTGTGTTCGACTCCTCACAACTACCAGCTGAAAGATGGACATCCCTGGCTTCTCTGAGCCCCTGTACTCATGTGCACAGAACCACTCTCACATATTCTTAATTAAAAATAAAATAAAATATTAAAAAAAAGGTCTTGGTAAAGCAAAGCTTAGGTTCATGGTGTCATATTAATAATGAGTGCAGTTAGATGGCATCAGGAATACTATCAAGAACCCTTGGCTATTGAGCACATCTTATTTAATTTATAACAATCTTAGGATCATACATACTTAATCATTCCCATCTTAGAGATGAGAACACAGAGCCCTAGGGTAGTCCTAGGTGAGAATGTGTCAGAGTGACCTTAGACTATGGGACATGCTGGTATTGGAATAGGCAAGTCTGTTATTTGTACAAGTAGAAGAGAGACTAGAACATCGTGTATCAGCCTGCTCTGCAGGGCCCTTTTAGAAAGGGCAAGGGGTTGAGACTGGATGAACAACGGTCTGTGCATCTAAGGAAGTCTAGGTTGTCTATTGATTTTACAATTCTACGATTGACCACCTTGATAAATCTTATGAATGGAGCAGACTAGAGTGAGATAAAGTTGTAATTGGTGAAGAACTGGCAGCCTTTTATTTAGCTTGGGATGGAGGCATTGATGTTCCTTGTGATGAAGTGACCTTGACTGAGTGGATGTACTGTTCAATGGCTCATGGCCAGTAGAAGGATAATAGCATTTCACCACATGCATCAGATGCATGTGGGCTCAACTATGAGTTTGTTGACAGAAAGGGCTGTGGTGTGTGTGTGTGTGTGTGTGTATGTGTGTATGTGTGTATGTGTGTATGTGTGTATTATGTGATGTATATATATATATATATGCATCATATATATGTGTGTATATATATTATATATATATATACTTATATATATACATATAAAATCTTTTGAAATTAATATATAATTAATTCTCTTCCCTTTACTTTTCTCCTTCCAACCCTTTCCATATACTGCCATTGCTCTCTCTCAAATTCATGCCTCCATTTTAATCATTGTTTATATATATATATGTATATATATATATATATATATATATACTCATACATATATGTATATATTCTTAAATATATAAATACAACTTGATCAGTCTGTATGAAATCAGTTTTATGTGTATGGTTTGGAAGAGCCCACACAGAAGGGGCTGCATTTTACACCATTTCACTTTTGAGTGATTCAGACAAAAGGGCTGAGTCAGCTGGCTTCAGTGCCCTCTATAGCCAGTAGACCTTTCTGGAAAATCCTGTGATGTCACAGGGACAAAGGGCATTTCCATCTTAGGGCTACTGTTACTGTGAGAAGACACCATGACCAAAAGCAACTTGGAGAGGGAAGAAGTTTTTGGCTTGTTCTTCCACATGATGGTCCATTATTGAAGGCAGTCAGGGCAGGAACTCAGACAGGGCAGGAGCCTGGAGACAGGAGCTGATGCAGAGGCCTTGGAAGGGTACTGCTTATTCACTTGCTTGGCTTAGCTTATTCAGCCTTCTTTCTTACAGAATGCAGGATCACCAGCCCAAGGGTGGCTCCATCCACAATGGGCCATGCCTTCTCCTACAAATTACTAATTAAGAAAACTCCCTGCATGGTTGCCTGCACACAGATCCATATTTTGGAGCCATTTATTTTCAACTGAGGTTCCAAACCTTCTTTCAGATAATTATAGCTTGTGTCAAGCTGACATAAAACCGGCCAACTCAGGGCCTTTGATGCTTACTATCCAGTAATCTCTCCAAGACTGGATCATTTCTGTGGGAAGATTAGAAAGCCAGGGAGAAAGGGTGATATTTTCCATCATTCAAGAGCAGCAAAAGAGGAGGAAACATGGTGAGTGAATGGTGCTTACCTTGAAGTCCCCTCTGGCGGGCTGGACTCCCATTTCAAGTTCTTTTGGAGCTCAGGCTGTTTGAAGGTCATTTTCCTTCCTTCCCAACTTAATCCTCTCCCCTCAACCCGTCCTCTCCTTTCTTCACTCCTCCCTGTCTTTTAAAAGCAGTCAGTCTCAGGACTTCCTGCAGTACTCTTCTTGGCATTCAGACTTTGGTGTTAGCCCTCAGAGACTAATTGTTTTATTATTGTTATTATTATTTATAAAAGGTATTTTCTGTTTCTCCCTCTCCTTGAAGGGATTGGAAAAATAAAGCCGAGCCTATCAGTTTGTCTTTTATAGAGCCATAAACAAAACTTATATCTCAGAATCACAGAAAACCCTGGTGCAGCAAAATCTTTGCTGCATAATTAATCTCCAGCATATCAGATGATAGGAGAATCTTAGCTCAGTTTGCAAGGAAATATTTTTTCATATGCAAAGTTAAGAATAAGTAAAAATAGCTGTTGAGTTTCAAGTGGGTCTTGTATGTGTTTAATGAGAGAATCTATTCAACAGAATCATCCCCTGAACGTTGGGGGATGTCTTTATTGAGCTGATGGTGTTAGACATCTTCCTCCAATGTACAGTCAACAATCTCCTCCCATTGCTGCACAGTGGGTACAGCTCATGTCAGGGGGAACAGCATTCGCCGTTCTAGAATTGATGTTCTTAGAGTAACATCATTAAAGGAAGTGACAGTATTTAGCAACATCAGCAATATGAGAGCTGCAAAAAAAAAAAAAAATAAAAATAAATGCATCCTGCTTCTTGGATGACAAAATTTTCCCTGCTGAAAAGAAGACAGAAGTATAAACATGCAAATATCTCAAATGCCAGAGAGAGACCTTTAGAAAACCCAGTGTCCCCTTAGCTTGAGTTTTCACACTAGACTAATTCAGACAAAGAGGCTGATGTCGGGGTGGAGGGTCCTTCAAAGATTTTAGGTTCTCTCATGTCATAGAATTCAGGATATGTTAAACTGTGATTTGGGCCCTTTTATTGATACCAATTGACTGATACCTGAAATCGGAGTCTCCATCCACAGAACAGGGACAATAGATTTGTAACAATGCTTTTGTCATCAAGGAGATACAAGGTTTGGTTGGGGTCTGGCATCTTAGAGAATTTCCTCTTGTGAATTTTTGGCAGTACCACCACCATCACCATCTCCTCCACCTCTTCTTCCTCCTCCTCCTCCTCATCTTTTTCTTCCTCTTCTCCTCCTCGTCCTCGTCGTCCTCCTCCTCCTCCTCCTCTTTCTTCTTGAAATTCATGTGTGTTGTGTTTGTATGTATATGTGTACTTTGATGCATATGCACGTGTATAATATGTATATATATGTGTGATTATGTTTGTATACTTAGATGTACATGTGTGGTACGTGTGTGTTTGTATACTTAGATGCACATGCATGTGGTATGTGTGCATGTGTTTGTATGTTTGTGTACTTTGATGCATATGCACGTGTATAATATGTATGTTTATGTGTGTGTATGTTTGTATACTTAGATGCACATGCATGTGGTATGTGTGCATATGTTTGTATGTTTGTGTACTTTGATGCACATGCATGTGGGGTGTGTATGTGTATACTTTGGTGTACATGCATGTGCTGTATGTGCATGTGTGTATATGCTTTTATGCACATGATACGTTGTATGTATATGTGGAGGCCAGAGGTTGAGTACAGCTGTCCTTCCTCTATTGCTTTTCACCTATGATTTGAGACAGAATCTCTCACTGAGTATGGAACTCAGTGAGCTCTGGGGAAATCTCCCTGTCTTCTCCAACCTCCCAGTGCTGTACTTGCAGATTTGTGGCACAATGTCTTCCTTTGATGCATGGTGGGGACCTGAATTCAGGTCCCTGTGGTTGCATGGTGGCATAAACTGACTAAGCTATCTCCCCAGCCCCTGCTCCCATCAACTTTCAGTCCTAAAGAATGCGAGTGCATTTCACACTGTGTGAGTTCTTCAACTACGATAAAGGTAAGAAAATTAAAGCCCACACTGATAATTCATGAGCCAGGACTGAGCACACGGTTTCTTTATAGGATGCTAACACCCAGCCCTCCAGCCTTCTATTTCCCCATTTGCATATTACACTTATTAATGTTTACTTATGTTCTATGATTTTAAATTAGTTTTACTATGATTTATCATGAGAACCCAGAGATGAGATCGGAGTAATGACTCTGGACTTATTTGGAACTTGATTTTTATGGGTTGTACTTTTATGGAGGCTAGGCTCCTTCCCTGTGGAAGTTTGTGCTGAGCAGGCTCTGAAGAGGCAGCACAGGGCAGTAGTAAATGGGTTTGTTACCAGGCAGCGCTGTCTGAATTTATGCAGTCACTTTATTGGCCCTCTTGTTTGTAAATGACAATGCCCTAACCGCATCAATGATTTATTCTAACGAGACTCCAGCTCTGGGGGAGCCACAGAGACCACTATATTTTGGATCATTGATCTGTGCATCACAGATTCATATGATAAAGACTTTTTTCCCAATGTGACATTGTTTAACTTTAAGAAAGAGGAGCTAGTGAGGGGTTTGTACGTACTGGGGACATTCCTTGGAGGAAGATACTGGTGTTGTGGCTGCTTCCTGTCTCTCTTTTGCTTTTAGGTTGTTAGAGGACCAAGTTGGCTCATTATACTAACTACCTCACCATGAGGGGATGACACTTTGTTCAAAACACTATGGTCAAACTGATCATGGACTGAAGTGTCTTAACGTAGGAGGCAGAATGAACCTTTTCCCTTGATAAGTTGATTCACAGGGAATAAGCAGCACTATTAGATCAAGTTGCTGTTTAGAGGAAAACATGCTGACTCTACCAAATACTTATAGGGCCTTAGGGCCTTATGGTTATTTTACTTCCTAATAGGAAAAGACACAAATGACCAAAGGGGGCAAACAAGACCTCAAGAGAGAAAAAAACCTGGAATTCAATATAGAGATGGAAATTGAGAAATTTGTCAAAGGATTATTTTCCTTACAAATATTTGAACCTGAAGGTGACAAATCTACCTTGCCTTTCAAGTCTGAATATAGAATACAATATTTTCAATGATCATTTAAAGATAACATTAGCTGTAGTGCAAGTTCAAAGAGCACATAAAATGATTATATGTATCATGGCCATTTTATTTGTAATTTGGACATTTACAATTTTCACAGCAAATAGAATTGAGTATTATGTTAGCACAAATATTACTATGACAAACTAGGGCTTTTTCTAAGACTGCATTAATTCATTAATATCAGTGAATCAGTTAGCTTCACTTAACTGATTAACAGCAAGAAGAAAAAAAAATCAATGCAAATCAACATCTTGATAGATGCCACAAAAACATTTAACTGAAAGTAACACTCATTCCTGATATAAAACATCTCAGTCAAATGCCCACAAATGGACATGCTGACAGTATTATAAAATTTACATTTATAATCCACAGCCAGCTTTGGGCTTAGTGACAAAACTCCCATTAAAATCGAAAACATGAAAAGAATGCTCATTGTCATAACTATTATATGGCTGTGTTTTTTTCTGGATATGCCAATTCTATTTGAAGTAGAAGCAGAATTAGTAGAGGAAACATTGTCAGGATTTATAGACTGTGAAGCCATTAAGAAGGCAGTGTGTTCTCTCTGTGCTCACTCAGAACAGCATCCAGTCCATATCTGGGAAGAGGAGAAAGAGGAGGCTGGGAAACAGAGTATGAAAACAGTTATAAAGCACACATGCCTCTGAGTATGTATGAGCTAATGTGTGTGTGTGTGTGTGTGTGTGTGTGTGTGTGTGTGTAGCACAATAAACAACTAAAAAAATCTCATAAACTCTTATACACAGCATTAACTGTTGTATTTCGGATGGTGGAATTATTAAGTCCCTCTTTTTCTTCTCTCCTCCCTTTGAAAAATCACATGACCTTTACTTTTAAAACAAGATGCATAATGACAATGACTGTTAATGCCAATTTAAGTATCAAGTGTGTTTTTCTGTTTCTTCTCCTTTAGTTACACGTATCTGTTTATCTGTCTGTCTGTCTGTCTGTCTGTCTGTCTGTCTGTCTGTCTCTCTCTCTTTGTGTACACAGCTGCATGCACATGTGTAAGACTACCAATGCTTTGTATCCATAACAATTTAACCATTGCAAGTATGAGCTCACAGTATCCGTGGCTGCCTGCACTTGGCCTGGATAAGATTTGACCTGTCACCAGCCATCATGGCTGGAGGAGAGCCACTGAACTAATGGCTACTGATGAATTCTGTGTAGGAGGAGTCATTATCTTTAGATGTATACCCACTGGTGAGCCTACCAGGCTCTGTTAAATAGCATCATACCCATGGACAGCACTGGATAAACTCAGAGGGCCACAAAGGTAGAGAAGAGAGGAGGGAGTACTGATAGAGGGGGCAGGAAGGAAATAGGAGAATGTGGGTAGGTAAGCACAATCAGAATGGCTAAGATCGACAAAACACATGGCAGCTTATGCTGGATGTTGTATAAGAGAAACACTCATGGCTGGCTGGTAGGAATGCAAACTTGTACAGCTCCTATGGAAATCACTGTGGCAGGAAGATAGTTATTGAACTCCCTCAAGATCCAGCCATACACCCAAAGAATGCTTCATCCTACCATAGAGACACTTGTTCAACCATGTACATCGCTGCCCTATTCACAACAGCTAGAAATTGGAAACAGCCTAGATGTCCCTCAACAGAAAAATGGATAAAGAAAATTTGGTACATTTACACAATGGAGTATTACTTAGCTGTTAAAATTATGACATCATAAGAGTTGCAGGCAAATAGGTGAAACTGGAAAAAAAATATCCCGAATGAGGTACCCCAGATTCTGAAAGATGACTATGGTACACATTCACTTATATGTTGATATTAGCTGTGAAATTAAACAAACATATAGTCCATAGAAACTCAGAGGGCAGGTATAGCATAAGGAACTACAGGTAACAGATAAATCTTGTAAGGAAAGGGAACTAGAATAGATAGTTATGAATAGGAGTGGAGGTGTTGGTTTGGAATCAAGTGGGAAGGGGAGTTGTGGGAGGGGATATCGGGAGAGGCAGCTAAAATGAAGGGTATTTGAGAGGTAGTATGGAAACTTTTAATAGAATAGAAACTTCCTAAAATATACACATATATGAAGGTGATTTAAATTAAGTCATCAAATAATATGGGAGACAGAGTCTCAACTACCCATCTCAACTATCCATCTCAACTACCCATCTCAACTACCCATCTCAACTACCCATCTCAACTACCCAAATGAAGCTTTCAGTACCGTACATGAGCTACATCTAATTGGATTATTGGCTAATGGTGTTCCACAGGAATCCCCAAACAACCCAGTTTGTTGCCAAGATTATAGGTTGTAGCGGGATGGTTTCCTGCTGCTGCTACTGTTTGCAGTGGAGCGACTGGGAAGAGAGGAACTGGAGAGGAGAAGACGGCCGAGGATGTATGCATCTCTTAGCAGTCTAGCTGTAATATCTAGGTTAGGTATTGGGTAACAACACTATTGTGTGGGCAACTTGTTAATTGAGCATTTCCTTATATACAAAGCCTTTGGATAATAATTAAGCTTTAGAGTCTCATTTCTATCAGGTACTGTGTAGATGGCAGGATGGTCTGGGCTCAGCCAAGTATTGTGGAGACAGTGTGGTGGTTTGGCAGAGCCAACCACCAGACTGGCATCTCAGGGGTCTAGTTGTGGCACGTGTGGCCTCTGTCCCTTTCCAGCTGTGGTAGTTTGGCCCGCTTGACCTCTGGCCACTCCAGCTGTGGTGCGCTTGGCTTCTGGCCACGAACATGGCGGCCTGAGCTAAGCAGAGCCACTGGGATAGACGGCCTGTGCTGGGGAATTTTAAATATTACCATCTGCAAACTGACATTTCACAAACTGACAGCAAAGCCCCATCACTGAAGACAACACCTACCCAACTCACTGAAGGTGGAGGTATCAAGCTGATGACCAATCAGAGCCTTCAACTCTGTGTACCAGCATCTTTGGTACAGGGACATACTCTGCACCAATGTAAACACCTAACTAGCCACAAACCCATTATCTACAATGGTGTCCTGCCTATAAGGTGTGATAGGAGTCTGGTGGTACACAGCTTGTGGGAGTAACCAACCAATAATCGATTTGACTTAAGGCCTCCTCCAGAAGATAGAACCCATAACCAATGCTGCTTGGGTGAACAAGAATCTATTACTATGTAGCTCAGGGACCTAAGATGAAATCAAATAATATTGGCCTAAAATCTTTTTGAATGACTCCTAATGATGTTCTGCTATGCGGACACACCAGTGCCTTGGAACACTCATTGTTAAGTGGGAGAGCCCTATCAAATCCTCCCCCTCAGAACCCAGGGAGGGTGGGAAGAGTCCGAGAGCCAGAGGAGAAGGGGGACACCAGAGAACAGGCCCTCTAAATCAACTGAACAAAGTTCATAAGAATTCACAGAGACTGAGGCAGCAAGCACAGGGCCTCATGGGTGTGCATCAGGTCCTCTGAGTATGTGTGTTATTATAGCTTCCAGTTTAGTGATTTCATGGGACTCCTGAGTGTGAGAATGAGTGGGTCTCTGATTCTTGTGCCTTCTCTTGGGCATTTTTCCTTCTGTTGGTTTGTCTTCTTCAATTTCAATCCAGTAGTTTTTGTTTTGTCTTATTACATTTTAATTTCTTATACTTAAAAAAGAAAGGAAAGGAAAGGGAAGGGAAGGGAAGGGAAGGGAAGGGAAGGGAAGGGAAGGAAAGGAAGAAAGGAAAAGAAAAGAAAGGAAGGAAGAAAGAAAGGAAGGAAACCTAGCCGCTAGGGTAAAGGTTAACAACGGACCTGTCAGTTATACCTGCTGGGAGGGGAAAATCAGTTTCCTCCAGTGGAGTGACACGGGTTATATCAACCACTCCAGGCCTCATGATCAAAACTAGTTGACAGCATACAATGGACTCTACAGATTTTGTTTTTGTTTTGTATGCTTTCATTTGGTTTCAGTTTGGTGGGTATTTTTGGGGGGTGGTTTTATTTTATTTTATTACTATTATTTTTGTTTTGGGGGATTTTGTTGCATTGGGTTTTTGTTTGATTTTTGAGAAATCAAAGTTAAAAAGTTGGGTGGGTAAGGAGTAGAGGGGATATGAAAGGATTTGGGGGAAAGTTTAAAATATGATTAAAATATATTTAAATTTAAAATTGGTTTAAATAATAAAAAGGATAATAAAAAAGAAAAAAGAAAATGCATAGAAAAATAAAAAATAAAATGTGTAAAATAAACGAGAAAGAAATTTCCAAAGAATAAGTTAATTAATTGAAATAATAAACATATTTTAAAATCATTCTGAATTTTCAAGACTCAGTTCGTCAAGTATTTTAAAAGCCTGGCAAACACAGCAGAAAACACAAGTAGTTATTTTGATAAAAATTCAAACTGTACTCTTGTAACCAGTTCTTATAAATGTTACTATGAGTAGATAGTCTATGAGAATTTCATGTTTATAAACAGATTCAGTGGGACATATTTTAACAGCTTTAACCACTGTCCATCTTAGGTTGTGTCTTCCACACACCCTCTCGTGTTGCATCTTCTGGGGTGTTCCTAAGGTTTTTTGTCTTGCCCCGCCTTCCCTTTTCCAGTTTTAAAAAACTTTATCATTTTTTTTCTAGACAAAAGAAAAATCTTACTTTACCGTACAAAAACCCTTTCTTGTCCTCCAATGCCTTTTACCCTTCCTAATCAGCTGTACAGTCTCGTATCCTATTCATGGCTTTCTCAGCCTCAGTTGCTTTTGTCCTTAATGTAAAAAATCACTTTATATTCAAGATTGGTCATGCAGTACAGCAACATTGACAAATGCACTGAGTTATTAAAAGATAATTGATTCTAAATTATGCTTATGACACAGTGTAGCACACCGAGACCACCTGGCTATACCTTGTTAACATCTTGGCTCTCACAGGACTTACAGATATTATTGGCAATTTTTTTTCCTGTTTTTCTTTTGAGACAAAGTCTTGCTATGTATCCTCAGCTGGCCTTGAATTTATAGCAATCCTCTCTCTCAAGTGCTGGGATTACAGGTGTGAGCCACTATGCCAGACATTCCTTGGATATTTAAAAAGCCTTTTTTTACACATTCCCCTTCTCTTCTGCTCACACCGTGGAGGAGTTACAGAGATGCTACAGTTGTTGCAGCTGGGTGTGCAACGGGCACTTAATACTGTGAAGAGCTGGGTGAGAGAGCAAAGGGCTACTTTGGACGGGCAGTTGTTACTGGACCAGTGAATGCTGCCCGGAACCAGAGCACTTGTTCTCAATATAGGATTTCATTGTACCCAAGGGGCAACCTGTAACACATGAGCCACTGGGGCAACCTGCATTTTGTGAGCCACTCCCCAGGGGATCCTTACTGTGTGCTTGCTCAATCCTGTCATCCATTGCTCCTGAGGGTGACCCTTATCACATGCTCCACTGTACACAGCTTTTGGTGAGTGAACCATAGCTTTAGTGCAAAGGTTAGGACATCCTACCAGCCCCCTTCAATATCACCGACTGCAAGTCAATATCGAGGAAACACCTATGGTTTTAACTCTTCTGGTTTGGTCAAGGCTGGGAATGGTGTATAGGCACCTGCTTGTTGACTTAGTTTTGGCTTCTGAAATGCTCACTTAGTCCTGCTTGTGTTTTTGTATAGAAATCACCCAGCAGTTGATGGAAACTTAGCCATGCTGCTGTGTGAGCCACACTTTGAATGTCAGGTTAGAATGTCTAGGAGTTGCTACAAATGCAGCCCTTTGTTTCATCTCATGTTGCTGTAGCTGCGTTTCAATTCTGTAAGCACGTGGTTCTGCTGAAAACTGCTGGCTTTGTGAGTATGCATGTGTGCGTGCATGCATGTGTATGTGTGTGTGTAAACATGTATATGTGTGCATGTTGAGGTCCACAGTTGATGTCTGGTATTTTTCCTCAGTTGCTCTTCATTCTTTATTTTTGACTTAAGGTCTCTCCCTGGATGTAGAGTTCATCACGTCAGCTGAGATGACTCTCCAGGGCCGGTCTTCAACCATCTGCCCTTCGTTAACCTGAGGCTATTGTTACAGGAGTGCTGTTCCTGATTTGATTTTTGACATGAGCTCTGGGGATTGGGACTCAGATCCTCATGCTTGCATGGCAGGCACTTCCTGACATAGTTATCTCCCCAGCCTAGGATCCAGTGTCTTAAACTGGAGGCTGTAAACCTAAAGTAAAGAAAGAAAAAAGAAAGTTGAAAACAGCAGAATGTTCTTGAATATGTTGTAGCCAAAAGTCAGATAAGGATCAAACATGGGATGAGTCTGGAATGTTTCTGGCAGCACACCCGTGTTGCGTCTCCTATCACATGGCTTCACTGAAGCCTTGATTCTGCGCATACAACATGCAGTTTGTATTGTGTGTTACCATGGCACCAGGCACCAGTGAATGGTGTCTGCAACACCTTGGTTCAGATTTAACAGTTCTTTACACTGAGAATTATGGATTCGGTGCATATAGAAAGCTTTTGCCAGAGAAACATGAGGATTTAAATGCACAAAACAATGATTTTTAATATTTTTCTTCCATCATTTTTCAACATACATAAACATTTCATTAGCATATCTTCACATTGTATTGTGTTAGAATATTTGAGTCTCTGAATTGATTTTCACACAAAAATTATTAAAGAGAACTTGGCTTGGAATTATGTCAAGATTTTCAAAAAATTGTAAATGGCCATAAGTATATTTTTGCCACTTATGCTATCTATGTATTTGTGCAAAGTTCTCAGCATTGCCCACAATAAAATAAAAATATCCATCAACATTGGGAAATATTGAAGACAGTCTTTCAGGATCAAATAGCCGACATTTACTGCTTTATTTAAAAATGAGCAAAGACATCTACCTCGTTAGTTTGCAAATTTGCTTTAGCCTTTAACAAATGGAAAAATTATATGCATACCAAAAATTGTTTTCATTTTTATGATTTATTATCAGTAAATGCATTCTTTCTGTAACTGTTTTGTATATTAATGATCATATAAAAGTTTTCAGGTTGTGGGTGGAAAAAGTTTAAGAGGCTTTCTTTAGAACATACTGTCCATCTGTCGCTTTTAGACAGAATCAGGGACTAACCTTGGTCAAAAGCTGAGAATCTGGGGATCATCGAGAGTGATTTTTGAAAGTTTTCAGGAGATTAGACTTCTACTTTACCCACTTTCTCAGGCCCTTTCATGCTTACTATGATTCTGGTTTCTCTCCATTCCCAAATCTTTCCAGGAAGCTGACTGAGGTAAAGGGTAACCCCTGGGTGTCGTGTTTTTCCAGCTCAGACTCATTGTTCTTATGTTGAGAAGGATGCTAAGGCAGACTTACCAGTTCTGCCTGCTGAGATGGTCAGCGCGAACTATGGCTTCTCTGAGCTTGGGTAGCTGAAGAGTCTTTCAAAGACTAATAGGGCGTTGTTAGTTAATTAGACTAGTTAGTACCAAGTAGACTAGTAGTGCATTGTTAGACTAGTTAGTCCTGACTAGACTAGTAGGGCATTGTTAGTTAGACTAGTTAGTTCTGAGTTCCATAACCGATAGCATTATCCCCTTTTACTGTTATATTCCTCTGTTCTAGCACACTGAACCCACATCTGAGGGTAGTGTACAGTTCAGCCTTCAGAGTTATCTCTATCCAGTCAGGGATGACTTTGCTTGATGTCTTCTCATTCTTATTATATATCCTATGCAGTGTACATTTCTGAAAAGGCAATAGGCTCCTGGACAAATTGGTAAGAACAAGATATGTTGGTTTGGCTGGCTTGCTTTGAAACAGTAAGTGTGTCTGCTTCTGAAAAGGTAGAAGGCTGTCACCTGTCATTCCTGAGTCGATCACTCCAGGGAAAAGCACCTTGTCTTGCTCCCACTGTCAGCTGCAATGTTATCCAAACTCCTGCTGTAGAAGCCACACTGACAGAAGATGAAGGTTTATGGGACAATCTCTAACCACTCAATAGAACCCTTTTTAGAGACTGAAGCAAAGGCATCTTGTTGCATTCTGCTTGGTCTATTCTTGTAGGGTCATTTTCTTTAGACTGAAGAAATTGACAACTTACAAGATAAGGTTTAAACCTCAGTGAGTCATGCAGATTAGCTCAGAACAGAGCACTCTGCTTAGTGGCCGTCAGCCATCGCTTTCATAGAAATCATGCTGGCTCATCTGGGTGTGTGATTCTCTAATTCTACCCTTTCTGTCATGAACGATTTCTCTGAGAAAGTCATTAGCCTGGCCAAGTCTTCATTTTTGTCACATGTGAGCTGGAGAAAAGGGCAACTACCTCTGGTTTGGTGTGGATATCTGGTATTCAGAATCTATGATGGCATTTACTATATTGCTAATAATATAATACCTGAATAAAGTAAATGAAGTTTCCCCTTCTTCCTCCCTTTTGCTTGACAGAAGGTCTTACCAGATTTTACTTTGATCTAATATTCTTTTGGTCTTAACAATGAACACCGTGCCTGGGTGTGAAACTGTTACAGAAGATCTTCTGGCAAAACAGAATTTGAGCAAAAATGGCAGAGGGGGTGATGATACCATGGGTGATACCTGAGACCAGCGGAATGGAGTGCTGGTAGTTCAGGAGCGTCCACACTGGGGCAGTCCTCATGGATCATTAGCTTATTTGAGTTTATGTCTCCTGTGTTCAGAGGGGAGTCAAGTGCAATAGGGGAAGATGTTTGCAAATGTTTGGAAATACATTATCGAAACAAGAATCTAAAACAAATGAGGGTCTAGATGATACTGGTTTATTGTTATTATTGTTATTAGTTATTATCTCGTCAAGTGATTCATGTCTCATTTACTTTGTACTTTTTGTGTTAGATACTGTCATCCCCTTGGGAGTTGAGTGGGGCATCATGACATCTCAAAGCATGTTTCTACTTAACTGGGACAGCAGAGATGAAGCTTCTTTCACCAATAGCTTTCGGCTCTAAAACAAGCCCTTCCCTATTAGAATTTGTACCTCACCTCATTCCACTATGTTCTGGAGGGACAGAAAACGTGTATAGTGGAAAATATGCCTTACCCCAACCTCACTTGTACCTCAGAATTATTGGATTCTCCTCAACAGGGTTTTAGCCAAAAGAGAGTAGTTCTATGTCCCTTACTTCAGGGAGCCCCTGACTATGGGCTCCCACTTTTCTGTTTGTTAAGAAGGCAACACTAAGCAGTCTTGGAATATTGAATGCCATGTCGTTGAAAGACATTTAGAAGATTTTATTGGCTGTATGGGATTCCTCTGGACACAGGCATTATATCCACTCTGGGTCCAAACTCAGGTCTGGAGTACCTATAGCTAAGATTTTATGTATTCCCAAATTTAAATCATCCCCAAGTCCTCCCAGTACAAACCTATAGACATCCTATCCTGGCCCCGGGTCTCAACTTCACAAGTAACGGGTAGCTATACTTTACAGTAAGGGGAACACATCATCTTGGTGATGACAGAGGGAAAGTAGGAGCTAAAATTTCAGGCAACAGTGACAGCAGCATGAAAGCTAGCAACTAACTGATTAGGCAACTAAACTTGAAAATATAATGCGGAAAAAAATTGGTATCTTTCTTCAAGGGTTATCATGTACTGTTGCTGTAGTTTGACTAATCTCTCTGTGTTTCTGGTGGGTCACTCTCCCTGCCACTCAATAGAGCCCTCTGAATTCACTAATGAAACACACACACACACACACACACACACACACACACACACACACACACAC
>JANHMN010000003.1:179584793-179605269 GCA_030674055.1 Rhabdomys pumilio
TCCATCCATCCATCCATCCATCCATCCATCCATCCATCCATCCATCCTCTCCTCTATCAAACAGAAAGAGGAGAGCTATGCTCTGGAATGTTGTAGAAATACAGTGCTACTTAGTGAATAAAACAGATACAGCACCCTTAGAGTTTACAAAGATGACAAAAAAATAACAAGTAATAAACATATAGATGTGAACTATGTTATATGCTACTCACTGTAAATATAAGGTGATAGAGAATTGTTTGATTTGTGGGGAGTGCTGTCTAAATGAAGGTAGACAGCTCCAGGAAGTATTTATGACAGTCTGATGGAGTAGAGTATGCGAGGCCTTGAGGTAGGTCAGAGATGGGAAAGGAATAGGAATTTTGTGTGTGTGTGATGGTGACAAGTTTTTTTTGTTGTTGTTGTTGAAAAAACTTAGTATTTACTTTTAGTCCAAATGAGAGAAGAACTTCAAAATTTCTGAGGCCCTGAGCCTTAAGATGTAGTTTAGTTGGTAGAGTGCTTGCCTAACATATAGAAAAAGCCCTGGGTTCATCAACAATATTGTTTAAATTGAGGGTGTCTGGAATCCCAGCACTCCTTCCTCAGCATCAGGGTCCTTGGCTTGACTAGTAGACCCTGGTCTGGATTTTTGTTCCCCCTCAAGCAAGGCACAGCCTGCATTGTCATATGCAAGGGTGGATGGACTAGCAGCTTATGCTAAGCATTGAGTTGCCTGAGGTCCAAAGACTTCCCCAGTTTTGTGCTAATGAGGAAATTGTTGAGCAAATCTCTCCCATCTGGTTGTGTGGAGAGCTGCTGGTGTGTCTGAGCTCATGGCAACTGGCACTTCTAATGCTTTGCTGCTGTTTCAAATTTCAAATGCTATTTTGATAGCTCAAAGGCTTTCCTTGGGCACTGTTAACCAGAGATGGATGAAACAAAGTTAAGTCCTTGGCTGTCACCTCAGGATCTTGGTGACACAGCTCAAGGGGACATTCAGGCTAGTTATAGAATTGCAATTATTCAAGGTTTGCATGAGCTGTCAGTTCTGCATAAAAAGGAAAGACATGGAGATGAAGGAGAGACTGAAATCCAGTTATTTTTCCCTTGCTGTTTGCTAGATTCTGTTATGTGATTTCTACCCATGAATCACCTGAGTCATATAGCAAACAATGAAGCCACTGCCTTCAACCCCAACTTCACAGAAAGACTCTGAGATTCATACTCTAGTCCTTTCCCATGACACCAGTCAGCTGGAATAGAATGAGATTTGATCTCTAGCTTGTCTCATTAGAAGCATGGTGAGCAAAGTAACAGCCAATTCCTTTGGAACTGCTTTGGCCAAAGCAGTTTACAAATAGCCTTGGCTGTCAGTGGGGCCCCTGGATTGGCTACATTTCGTTGCTACCTGTGCAGAAGAAGTATTCATCTTTATTTCTCTGGGATGAGTTATCTTGCATTGGAAATATGCAGATTGATGTTCCACAACTGGCATCTGATTGGCCAGGAAGCCAGTATTTCAGAGAGAGGAATTTTCCACTAAAGGCATCATGTATTTGCTCTCCCCTGAGCAGATCAATCTCAACATTCATTGTCAGGTGTCTCTGCTGTAGTCTGGAGCATGTCTACGGAGGCTAGAGAGTTATAGTAATATTAGCATCACCTTGGCTACCGTGTGTGTGTGTGTGTGTGAGAGAGAGAGAGAGAGAGAGAGAGAGAGAGAGAGAGAGGATGATGAGGACAGCAATGATGATGTTGTACACACACTATCTTTGACATAGACATTATCTGTATAGATTGACATCGGACATTCACGATTCTAGTCTGTATTAATGAGTCCTATACAGATGGTAGTAGCTTTATCTGATGCATACACAGTGGAAAGCTGTGCTCTGTGTATCAAAGACTGCACATGGAAGATCCCAGTCTATATCATTTTGGCTCTTCAAGTCCAAAGGTTCTGAAGCCTGGCGTGAATCAGCTCTTCAGAGGATCTTAGACCAGAAACAACATCTCAGCATGTGGACAGATTCATGTTCTTCTTGTTGGCCACTTGAAATGATAAGTTTTATGACCCAGGAAGACTGTTGAGTAAGGTTATTGCCTTTTGGTGAACTGAGCAGACAGGAGATGGAAAGAAACACACAAGCTATAAGTCACGGCAAGTTGGCAGGCACAGGGAAGAGAGCTTCACTTAGAAGACAGGGCAGAAAGGTTGATTTTAATGTAACCAATTGCTTACAGACATGGCACAGACTTTACTTGGCAGCTAATCGGTGTTCAGGGCCTTTCTCTATCTCCTTATAAATTCTTGGATGGCTTATTGTCTACTGCCTATTAATCAGCCTTTGATCCCTCAGATAATGTAGCTCCCTAGCTGCTGTTTTCTCAGCGACCTGCTCCCCTTGAGCAGAACTGACTAGAGAGGTGGAAGCCAAGTGAACATAAACCATGCAGTGAAGGGAACGTGACTTATGCAATGAAGTAGCTCGAGGATAATTGCTTTCAGGATTTAAGGTAGCTCCACGCTTATATTTCATCAGCCTAGCAATCCTACAGCTCCTGTTCCAGCCCCACCCCCATACACCTGGTTCTGAAGAGCCTGACCGAAGAGATAGACACACACTCTGAAACAGAACCAACCTTTTCGGTCAGAGGAAGCTGAAATCTCATTGGCCAAGCCTGGACTCCCTGCCCACCCCCAGAATCTGAGAATTGAAGCCATCTAAATGGGAAAGACAAAGGCGAGAACAAGAACTGTGTTATTATATGGGAACATAATTACAGAAAGGTCGAGTCAGCGTTAAATGACCAATATTTCATAATCTGTTAATGTGTGTGTCTGTGGACCCCATCCCCAGTAAGTCTGCAGGTTCCACAAAGGTAGGTGTGTGTCTGTTTTGCTCACTGATAAGATTGCTACTGCCTAGACCATGGCACATGGTAAACATTTAGTAAGCCTTAGCTGAATAAATGGACAGATGCATAGAAAGACTAAGCCTTTGGTTTTCATCAAAGAAGATAAAGAAAAGGATCAAGCAAACTCTCTTCTAGCTCTTTCAGTAATTTTAAAATCCAAGTGGTTCCTTCTATATGCTTAGAGAAATGGAAGATTTGTAGAGATGCTCTTTCCATCTAGATGTCATACTAGATGACAGAGGACATCTGCTTAGCTTTGTGCTGCTCTCAATGTGTCTGAGTTAGATTGCCAGCATTCTTTATACATGGTACTTAGCTACTCTCTCATTCCCTGGTAACGGTCTATATCGGTCAGTTTTTCATCACCTTGACAGAAGCTAGAGCCGTCTGAAAAGTGCCTCCATCAGAGGGCCCTGTAGACAAGTCTGTAGGGCATTTTCTTGATTAGCTGTTGATGTGGGTGAGCTAAGCACCCAGTAGGTGATACTACCTCTGAGCTTGTGATTGTGAGTTGTGTATGAAATAAGGTTGAGCAAATCATGGGGTGAAAATAGTATTTCTCCATGGTCTCTGCTTCAGTTCCTCTCGCTCTTGCCTTCCCCAATGGAGGTTCTACCTTGGTTCCCCTCAGTGATGTGCTGTCATTCTAGAGGTACAGATCAAACAAGCCCTTTCTCCTCAAAGTTGCTTTGGTCATGGTCCTGACCACAGCAATAGAAAGCAAACTGGGAGTAAGAATTATGTCTTTTCTTTTTTTTTCTGACAACATTTTTTATTGGATATTATATTTACATTTCAGATTTTATCCTCTTACCCCATTCCCCCCACCACCCAGGAACCCCCATCCCATCCCCCCTCCTCCTGCTTCTATGAGAATGTGCCCCCACCTAACCCCGTCTTTTCTATAAAGAAGGCCACCTGATGCAAATGGTTTCTTGGGCTCCAGGAGGAAGCCTCAGGCTCTGCCTGGTCAGTGCAGGCAAGAGATGAGGCTTTAAAATTGTTAGGATGAGATTGCCTGTACCCTTTACAAGGCTCTCAGACACTCAATCTCTAGTCTGCAGTGCTCAGCTTTGAGAAGTTCCATGGAATCAGGGTATGCACAGTATGCCACTGGTGACATCCTCAGAGAGTGGACATGAATTCAGCTCCCTTCTCATATTCTTTTTCTAAAAGTCCCCTTTCTTGCTCTTAAGCTTCAGTTAGGAGGGCTTGTTGGGTGCTTTCTTGCAGATGGTAGGCAGACACAGATAGAGCTTCTACCTGGTTAATGCTTCCTCCACTGGGTTCTCCATCTGTAGAAAAAGAGTTTCTCGTTTGGGGATTGCTTTAAAGAAACTCTTCCCTTTTAAAGCTCTGTCCATCTCCCCATCTTCTGCATTTTCTTGTTCTTCCTCCTTTGGACCTCTTAGCCCTGCTCCTAGACCCAGCTGCTCTTTACTCTCTGGTTCATTATGATGTGAAGAATCTCAACACCGCATACTTCCACCATGATGAACTCCACCGTGCCTTCCTGGCCACAATACACACATATCTCTTGAAACTATAAGCCCAAAGTGACTTTACCATTTTGTTTGTATTAGTTATTTTGTTAAACACCACGGTAAGCAGAATGCCTGGAAGAAACAATTTATTAGAGGAACTATTTACTTTGGCTTATAGTTTCAGGTAGTTGTAGTCTGCCATGGCAAGGAAGGCATGGTGGAGTTGATGGTATGGAGTGGTACGGAGGTTTCTCATGCCACAGTGAATCAGGAAGCTGTGGATAGCTAGATCCAAGGACAGGGCTCATACTCTAGAGTCTGCCCTTCATGACATCATTCTGCCAGATAGGCCCACTTCCTGAAGACTTCACAATTGTTCAAAAGGGCCCCACAAGCTAGGTGATAAGTATTCAAAGCAAGAACCTGTGGGGGACATTTCAGATTTAGTTCATAACTCTTCTGTCAGCTGATACTTAGCTCTCACAGCCTTCCCTCACCTTTAGAGCTTCAGTTAAATAAGTTGGATTTTGTGAGATATTTCAGAGAAGAACTATAGTTTCAAAACATAATGCTAAAGGAAAAGCCCTATGGGCAAGTTTCATTTGACCAATGATTTTGAGAGGAGTGTATTAGAGTCTCTGCAAGAAACAGTTGACTGGCTGCAAGGTGTTTTTGAAGAAATCTTAGCAATAGGCAGCTAACAAAGACAAAGGTACAGGAATAGTCATCACCTTGGACTTCATCTTGATTTCTTCCTCTTATTTTGAACAGATATTTTTTCTTCCCAAGAAACACACAGAAGTTTTAAACAATTCTGTATCAGTGCTATTTATATATATATTTTTTCTCATGTGAACACAAACATCTTCGGCACATGTGTCTTCCCTGCCTCGGGTAGGCAGTGAGATGCTTGAGGAAGAAACAAAGTTTGCTATAGACTAGATTCTGGCCCTGTGTTCAGTGTTACTCAGAAAGTCATTGGCTTCTTAAGAGGAAGCGACATGTTTTGGATACATTTCCAAAGAGGTCAGTAGCAGTAGGCTGAACATGGAGAGATTGTAAAATGATTTGTGATGGAGGGCGAGATTAAGCTGCACCATAGAGGATAAATGGGAGTTTGATAGATAAAGGGGAGGAAAGGCGTGCTTTCAGCTGGTAAGATAGACTAGCTAGAGCAAAGGCTCGGAATTGGAAAGAACGGTGATTTATTAGAAAAAAAGGGAGGCTGGAGGAACAGAGCCAAAGTCTAATGAGAAGGAAGTGGGAGGATGCTTAGAGGAGACTGTAAGAGTTTCTACTGCTTTCTCTCATAAAGATGAGAGCTGAAGCTCATCTGGGGCCAAACTGGGGGTAGCCCATGAGGCAGTGTGCAGTGAGGAGCACTCTGTGTGCTGCTGTATCCTATGCAGGAGAAAGCATATCTAAAGATGTCCATTCATCACAGCATTTGAATGAATGGACTTCTCTAACAGGGTTCCACAGAAGCTACAGAAAGAGGCCCTTGATTTTATGGGGAAGATGACAGTCTGCTCTTGAAGCAAAGAAGAGGAGGATTAGAAGAGATGGGACAGTTGGAGAGCAGATGGGTAGCTTGAGGGATCCGTTTGGGAAGGTGCCCAGGAAGCAGAACCAAGGGAGTCATCTGAAGCTATGGTGGCAGCTTTTTTTCATTGAAGGCTTTGGTTAGTCATATGGTTTACATTGACAGAATACATGAGCAAAATCAACTAAAGGAGAGGTTTCAGATCACAGTCACTTGATACTGCTGCTTCTGGGCACATTCATGGAGAGTTCGTACATTATGTCAGGGAACATCTGGTGGAATAAAGAAACTTACCTTATGGTAGACAGGAGATAGGAGATAGAATGGAACCAAGGACAGAGCAAACACGTTAAAAGAATGGTCTACCGTCTTTAATCCAGTCCCACCTCTTACTGGCAAATTCAATTGCAGACTCATCAGTGGAAAAGTGGCCTGTTGATACAATTAGCTCTCTCTTTATCTGATCTCCTCCTAATTTCATGGGATTAGGAGCTAATCCCTCACCAACTAGGGACCAAGCTTTCAATACATAAGCCTATGGGGCCATTTTATATGCAAACCATATGAAGCCTGGGAACTCTGCCCATTAGTAATGAACAATTGCTATTAATGACTCGCATTTAATTCTTGGGATTGGATATGGGTGCCCCACAATAAGGCGTTCATATTCTATGCAATATGCAGTGAATCGGCTCATCTCATGCACAGCTCTCTTTCTCTCTCTCTCTCTCTCTCTCTCTCTCTCTCTCTCTCTCTCTCTCTGTGTGTGTGTGTGTGTGTGTGTGTGTTTAAGCAAGTCACTCTGGTATCCCAGCACAGTAATTCTAAATGCAAAATAAGAACCAAAGATTTTTACCAAGAGCTTTTGGGGAAGTAAGGTCCTAGAGGGGAAATCGTGCTCACCATAGGACAGACTCTTACCCAAAGTCTGTTTAAGATTTCTAACTAGTTCTTGTATTGTTTCTCCAGTCCCTAGAAACTATCTTATTTTCCTTTCTCCTGATAACATCTGTAAATCCAAGCTATATCTTGTCACAATCAGGTACTATTGTCTGTGACCATGACCTGCCCAATAAACTTAAAGTGAAAAAGGATTCTCAAACTTGTTACAATTAGGTTGTCAAGGATTAAATATAAGCACCTTGTAAGGACACATATCTTAGAAACCAAAGCTCCTTGCAGGGAGAAAATAACTTTCAGTTTCTCCACCTGTTTCTTCTACAAGTTGATGGAGACAGGCAGGAGTCTAAGAAGATGGATCTGGCAGCCCCACAGCAGGCTGAAGAGTAAAAATATATGGAAGAAGAGTCATGCAGCCAAATGGATAGAAGGTTGATCCAATATTGAGCTGGAAGAGAGAAGGGTCTGGAGAGCAGCTGGGCTGAGCTTGTGAGAACAGAAAGGCAGGAGCTGCTGACGGAGTCCGGGAGAGGGTGGGGTCCTGGGCCAGATGGTGCCCTTCCCTTGCTTGGAGGAGTCGAGAGAAGAGGAGGATTATTGTTGGCAGCTGTAACCTGTTCTAGAAGTGGACCATACAACATCCTTATTGCAAGTCTGTGCATTTCAAAATATCTAGGAACAATGAACTGAGCAGGGCCTCTGAGCACAGGAACACTGCGCTTCAGAAATGATGCCAAGAAGGCAGAAAAATTAAAGGAAGGAAAATACTTATTTTCTGAATGAAGGATAAGACTAAATAAATCCCTTGTAGGCATTCCAGAAAGCAAAAGTCAAATATAACCTATGGCTTTAAGCGGAAAAAAAAATTCTGCTAGACATGTCTTTACAGTTTTCAAGAAAAAAAAAAAAAAAAGGAACCCCTCCCTCCCTACATTTAAAGAGCACTTTGCCATTCCAGGTTTCTAAATTGGTAATGGGCTGATTAAGATGAAGTATTTTGATCGGATGTGATTTTCAAAGGGCTTTAAAAATCTTCCTCACCTCCAGGTCTGCCTCTTTGGTATGCCAGTACCAACTACAGGAACTCAGCAGACCTTTTAATCACGACAGGCTTTATGGCTGGTTGTTTCATTGGTTTTTAATGAACATATTCTTAGAGCTAACACTGCTGGAAGGAGGCTGATCGTAGCCACCTAGATTTCTCAGACAGAGAGCAGGCATCTCTGAGGCTGGGGCCCACTGGGGCTCAGTCTGGAGACTCCTGTCATGAATCTCACTTTGCTGTCAAATACACAACCACACTGCCACTGCCTAGTTGCTCATATTTCTGACACCTGCCATGATCCCTGTTCTATGGATGCTCACAGTGACTGGGGTTATATTGCTCAGCTACTGAAGACACTTACTGATGTCTGTTTCAATGCCACAGATGTTTGCCCATCTCAGAGACTTGGTCTCCGGTGAGGATTCAGACAGAAGCAGAAATGTGATAAAATGCATGCTGAGCTTCTGTCATCCTGGTGTTACCTATGTGTCAGAGAACAGGACCTGTAACTCATAGGTCAGCAGAGGAGAGCTGGTGAAATGCTATATCATGTGGAAGATATAGCATCTTTCTCCTTCTCATGCAGGTCTTCATGTCTGGGCTGTTATTCTATCCTCTGAAGACATAACAGGAAATTCTATGTAGTCTCCAGGGAACCTGCCCAGATAGAAGGCTGCATCTATCTGTCTCTGTATTCTACTTCTTCTTAGAGTCTTGCTAGTGGTCAGCAGGGGGAGGGGCTTCTCACTTTGGAGTATCTGGATGTCTGTGGTGATAGCTGTCACCATACTCTTTCTTCCCTAGTGCAAAATGTCCTCTCCATTCGTTTGCACCAAACATTCTATCCCACCGAGGTATTTGGGATCCCTTTTTAGCTCCAAGCAGTTTGTTCAGTCAGTTCTGAGAAAATCTAATCCTTCCCTGAAAGAAGTACATTTCATCTTCTATTTTTGAATCGATCCACTCGGAGAGGCGGTTAAGACCTGGCTCTCCCAGACAACCTGAGTTTGATTTTCAGCATCCACATGTTGCTACAACCGTGTGTAACTCCCCAGTCCCAGGAGATCTGATGCCCTCTTCTGGCCTCCATGGGCATTGCAATTATGTAATGCACAGATATACATGCAGGCAAAACACTTATACACATAAGACAAAATAAAGGAAAAAAAATTATCAAGTTGTTTAGGCTGAAACGCATGGCTTTTCATGGAGAGCTTATAGGAATTCTCGAGGTTAATCTGTGCTCACCATAGACATTACTGTCACACGCTAGCCTGGCTTACTCCTCATTCACTCTGTTCAGAGAAAAGTACCCATGTCAGCAAACACCTTTCCTTACCTTCTCACCTTATCCTCTGTGCTGCTGCCTGATGTTTTCCCCATGCTATCCTGCCCCTTCTTCTGAAACATTTCTTGATCTTCCAAGGCCAATTTCATGGGTTTTGCCTTCTCGTACTGAATGGAACCTGCCCTGACTCTCTCACCCAGTAGCGACAGCTTACTATTTTCACTCACACGCTGGTCAGATTCTTCTGTAGCACATGCTTGACTGAATTAATTTTTTTTTGTTTCACATCTGCCTTTCTGTTAGCTCCTCAAAGGGGGACTGTCTATATCTATTCTGTGTCCTTAGTTCTCATATCAGTAAGTGGAAATATTGGGGTTCATAGATACCTACTGAGTGAATGAATACTGACAGTGTGCAAGAATGATGTAATCCACCTGATTTGGCTTAAGAGACTAAATCTTTCTTGCTTCCTAGAATTTACTATTAATTTTCTGGTATAGTATAAAAGGTATGACATTCAACTTGGAGGGGGATCCTTCTTCCCCACTTTCCCAAATTGTTCTCTACTTTGCAGGTGACTTTCTTGAAGTTCAGCTAAAAGGTAAAAATTTTTGAAGGACTTTCTGAAAGGCTAGAGGGTTGGAGATTGGTTTATGGGAAAGGCCAGTGGACAATGTGGAGGGAAGTAGATGTGTTTTCACAGAAGAGTTTACCCAAGGAGCAGAGTTTAAAGGCATATTGGCCCTTCCTGGTGTCCTTAGTAGTGTCCTCAGGGCTTTTCAGAAACATGGTATAGCAGTGATTCCCATGGCTGGGAAATACACAGCCTATTTATTCCTCTCTTTTCATCCCATCTACCATGGCAGAAAGTAAATAATAATAACTCTCCTTTCCAGTAATCCACCTAGAGAGAAAGAAAATGGTACCAGACAGCCACTTCCTCTTAGTCTGACTAAATATTCAAGACTATGGGTCAGCCACCATGAAAGAGGTGTTCACAATGAGGAATTCAATCTCCATCCTCCAGACGTCTATTGCATTACCTTATTGTCATTTCATGTCAACTCCATGCCCATGGGGTTTAAAGATGCCCCTTCTTAGCCACAGTCAGATCTGTAAGGTGTTGTTGAGCCATTCCTATTTCTGCTTGGGTAGCCACTATCCTGTGTTTGAGAGGAAGGGTGTAAGTATGAACCCTGTTTCTCTCTTCTCACTTTCCTTCTGTGCCAACTCACTTGCTAACTCCACTGTAACCTAGTAAGGCAGGAGGTACAGTTGCACTTAAGACATTAAGGAGAGGAATGGCTGAGAGTTAATGTAAGAAAAATCTACCTGATATGTGACCTAAAGCATTGCAGCTTCATGTGGGTTTGCTGAAGAACTTTGCAAAGACACTAATTGAAGTAGACACTGTACTTAGCTATGAGTAAAAATAAGACAAAACAAAATGTCAAACCATCTTGTAGCAATCTAAACTAAATTATACCAACCCCCCCAAAAGAAACAATAGCTAACCAAACAAGCAACCAGCAACAACGACAGTGAAACCCTTTTCAGCCTGGTTCCTTTGTAGCCATCTATTATTGCATGACTCTTGGGGACTTTTCTTCATATTATGTTACTTTGCTGCCTGCCACCAAGCCAAGACCTCTGCTCTCTGTAGCAAATCATTAATTACTTTATAATTTGGCCAAAGAATGAAGGTACACATGTTTGCTAATGAGAGGGCACTTCTGTGAAATGTCATGTAAACAGTCACTGAGGCAAACTTCTACCTGGTTCCTAGCAAGTCTCTGGTGTTTAATTGTGCTGAGGACTCCTAGGATCAGCCTCTTGTAGTTTCCCCAGAAAGTGCCTTCTGCTACTTTATGGAGTTTTAAGTTAATATATCAGGGCAACAACGGTGTAAAAAGATGATAGGAGTCTGGCATAATGAGTCAGCATGGGGTTCAGGACTCTGTGCTTAGTATCAGTGGCCACACTGGGTTAGTTTCCCACAAATGCTGTGGAACATAGTGTCTATTGTACGACAACAGGGTAGCCACCTCAGCCACAAAAATGTGCTCTGGAGAGTAACACTGAGAGAGGCTTTGGCCTCTTTGGAGATGGTTTCCTTAGAGGAAAGTCCTCTATTGCCAACTGGCCTAGAATCTGAAGGATGGATGAGGAAGCTGACTCACCTCTGAGTATTATGCATGTAGTCTCCTTTCGGAAGCTCTGAGAACAAGTGGTGATGATGCTGACCACAGGTAACCTTTGTAGATCAGGTTCTATAACGCTTGATGTGCTGCAAGGACTTCCTGTGCATGGTTTCTTCAAATACTTGAACATTCTACAGAGGAAGCACATTTTTACTTATTTATTGCCTATGGCTTGGACATCTTAATGTTAACATCCTGTGTTGGGACCTAGGTGGATGATAACTTGCCTGGGACCACCGAGTTAGGAATGTAAGAAGGAAGGACCCAGTTTTGTTGGATGTCAATTTATACTCTGATCACACCGTTTTCTTTATTGACAAATGGAGAATCGTGATGATTAGCGTTGATTGTCAAGCTGACAAAAGTGTGAATACTCTGAGATTGGCCTCTGGGCATGTTTTTAGGATAACATCATAAATATATTGAGGTAGAAAGACATTCGTTGTGAATGGCACCATTCTGGACCACACTAAAATGGGAAAGGCAAGCTGAGTATACACACACTCACTGATCTCTTCTTCCATGAGGGAAGGTATGAGGATGAAGTATGATTGGCTGCTTCAAGTTCTGGGTGACTCGACTCCTGCACCATGATGAACCATAACCTGAAAAGTAAGATAAAACAAACCTTTTCCCCTTAAGTTGACTTTGTCAGAGTGTTTTATTTCACAGCAACAGCAAAGAAAGTAAGACAACACATGATCCATTCATTTATGGTGTTGAGTCATAGGAAACAGTGTAATGAACACAGAGATATTAAGAGCCCCGCTTTTTATACTATGAAATGATAGACTCATTCCCAATCACCACTGTGGCAGGACAGGGACTGTATTTGGATTTCACAATATGCTTTCTTTCTGATTTTATTTGTTGTAAAGATTTCTTTCTTTCTTTCTTTATTTTTATTTTATGTATATGAGTACACTGTAGTTGTCTTCAGACACACTAGAAAAAGGCGTCAGATAACATTGCAGATGGTTGTGAGCCACCATGTGGTTGCTGGGAATTGAACTCAGGACCTTTGGAAGAGCAGTCAGTGCTCTTAACCACTGAGTCATCTAGTCAGTGCTCTTAACCACTGAGTCATCTCTCCAGTCCTCCAGATTCTTTATAGGAGAAAAAAAATCAATTGCTTAAAAGAGGAATGAATTGGTGGAATAGTAGGCTGTTTTTTTGTTTTGTTTGTTTCCTTTTATTGAAAATAGAGTCTTTTCCCATATAATATTTCCTGCTTATAGTTTTCCCTCCCTCTACTCGTCCCCATTGCTCTCCTCCTTCCCTCCCCTCTGGATCTATCCCCCTTCATTAGAAAAGAGTAAACTTCTAAGAGACAAAAACCAAATGTAACAAAATAAATGTAATTAGAATATGAAAACAAAGACCATCACATTGAGGCTGGACAAGGCACCCTAGCAAAAGGGAAAGAGCCCCCAAAGCAGGTACAAGAATCAGAGACCTACTTGTCCATACACTCAAGTGCCTTAAAATAGCCAGCTGAAAGTTATTATATGCAAAGGAACTGGTGCAGACTCATGTAGGCCTTGTGGGCAAAGCAGAGAGGTGAAACATATCACGGCATCGTACAGACCATAGTTTGATCCCTGCACTTCTGCTTACTGGCAGTGCGGCGGCAGAGTGAGTGTCCTTCTTTATGGAATGAGAATGATGACTGCATCTTTTCTGAGGTGAAAGTGATAATTAGATAAGTTACAGGACAATGAAAGATCCTACAGTGCCTGACTGGTTGAGAATTGTTAGCAAGTATAACTTATCAGATGACTTGCAAGACACCCAAGGGCTCTGTTTTTGTTGTTGTTAAAAATTCCAGTGTTTGTCTTTTTAAATACGGCATTTAATAGATTTTTCACAAGAGTGATCCATTTGTAGATAACTGTGGGACCCAAACCAAAACTATGGAACTTTGAAAATAAAGTTTTCTTGTGGAATAAAAAGATTATTAATACCTTGTTCTTCCTTGGTGACATGGAAAGATATGTAAAGTTCCATGGTTAGGTGATTTTGGCAGGCTGTTTGGTTAAGGATTAGCCATTTATCCCACTTTGTCCCTCTAAAACCTGTCCTTGCTTCTGTAGAAAACCAAGAAAATGTGTTCATACTGACGGGCCATGGGAGAGTCTTCAGGGTGCTCTTATATTTAGGACATCCTTAAATCTCATGATTCTTGAAGCCTTTGATATATATGGGATTTGAATGGTCATCGTTATGGTATGAGAAGATTTATAGCATGTCTTATATATCTCTACAAACAGATGTACACAGGCTTCCTGGGGACACAGTGGTTCTTTCCGAATGACTTTTGGATGATACATGTGTAAGTGAATCAGACAGATATCGATTAAATGTCCTCCTGACACAAAACAAATTGACTGGATGTGCAAAGGGTTTGCAGAACAGCAGCTCTTGATGTCCCCTAATGACATTCACTTGCTGATTTCCAGCTAAGAGGTGAAAAGTGGAAATTTCATGTAGAATGGTTTTAATAGAGCATTGCGGAAGGCAAGAAATAAGTCTGAGGTGAGAAGCCTTTTGAGTTTTTTTCATAGTCATGGAGCTAGTATGGGGCAAATACAAACAAAAGGGGAGACTTGCTCAGTCCAATGCTCCAAACACCTGGCCTCCTGATTGAGAGCCTACAGCTTCCTTTTTATTTATTTATTTTTTTAATTTTAGCCTAGCGAGGTCAGGGTCATGTGAGGAAAAAGTATTTAGACTTGGAGATTATGAAAAGAATAAGAACATTTGTACTGTGAGTAAAACCCAGGACTAACATCTTTCAAGACATTATCAAGAGAAAGTGGTTAAGGAGATTGGAACCTAATATCATACATTCCAACAGATGAACAATTATTGACATAGAAATCAAGGAAAAAGAAAAAAAATTCACAAACAGTTAAGAGTTGAAGAAGGCAATCTGAAGAAGAAGCTGATGGAAACCACACAGGACACTAGAAGCCCTAAAGGTCAGGGAGGAGCAGTAGTCAGCTGTCCCAGGAACAGATTAGATCAAGCAGAAGAAGTGACAGCTCAAAAGCAGATCTTTTTGAATTGTTGGTGTCAGACAGAAAGAACAAAGGAAAAGCAGAAAAGTGTGAGGAGAAAACGCATGACCATAGAAGTAGATGTTGCAGTTAAGTCACTATGAGTACAAGTAAAAAAGGAATATTACAGTCTTCAAGGAAATGTTAGACAACAGCTAATGATAAATCCACTAGACTAACAGCAGACTTCTCAGAAGTGACTCCAAATGCCAGGAAGGCATGGAAAGATGTATTTCATGTCCTGAAAGAAGACAACTTCAACCAAGACTCTTGTACCCAGCAGGGCTCTTCTTAAAAGTAGTAAAAGAAGTAAAGGCCTTCCATGATAAAGATCAATCAAGGGAATGGATGACCACTAGACCAGAATTACAAAGGATGCTGAAAGGAGTTCTGTAGTCAGAAGAGAAAGAATTCAGTAAACACCATCATTAAGAATGTGAAATGATGGAAGACCAGAGTAAGGTTACCACAGAGTAAACAGTGGCTTTTATTGGGGTTACTTATATAAACCAGTGAAGCATTACTTCCAGGAGCAGAAGTAACTAAAAGACAGCTGTATTACCACAAGCATGGCTGACAGCTCTCCCAACCTGGAAAGCTGGTGCACTGTACAACCTGCAGGTGGTTGAACAGGTGGAAGAGTATCCTTTCTAGGCAAGCTAACTGTTGTCTGCTTTTTCCCAATGGTCTGTACTTCTGAGCCTCTTTCAGGTAGCTCAGCTTCTCTTAAAGTGCCTCTCAGCACTCCTTACTGCTGATATGCTAGGGGATGGAGGGACCTAGTCAAACCCAGGAACTTACTGAAGCCTTTGAGTTGTTTTTGTTCCCTGAGTTTAATGAGATCCCAGGCAGGAGAGACTTTAGAACATTCTATGACTTAGTGACCTTTGCTTTACAATGGAAGGTCATGTCTCAGAGGAAGTCAGGGTATGATAATTTTCATTACTTTTAAATAATAATTATCCTAAATTGTGACTTGAACCATATTTTATAATAATATCAGGTAAGATGCAGTAGTTTTAATGATCTTATTTTCAGAATTTTTAATATCTAAACATTACATTTGTTACTAATTTTATTAAACATTTCTTAGGAAAAGTTTTTTTTTTTTTAAAAGAGCATGAACAAATCCCACTACAAAAAATGCCAATGTGGTAAAAGCAAGAAAACTATCACATTTGTAAGATAAATAGGAAGAAATAAGCAAAATATATTTCAAGGTACTTGAAGGAAATCAGAATGACATAAATTTATATGCCAAGTGTTGGAATGACACATAATTTAGAAAAACAAAGCACCATTGAATATAAAAAGGAGATTTAGACCCCAGTGCAATGTGGAAGACTTTTAGTAGCAGGATTAACTCCGCATATCTGGAAAAAACATCCCCCAACTCATGTGAGAGTACAAGGAAGCCTAAGGAGAACAGTCCTGGAAGCATACTATTGGAGCTACTAGGAGACATGGAAAACACATCCTATCATTGGTACAGGTACATTTCCTAGATAAGAGAAGAGAAAACAAGAGACGATACCTGGAATTCCTTGGAAAGATTCTGCCCAACAAAGCAGATGGGCTTCCTCCTATCAACTTAGAGAATGAGACAGTCTGTGGGCGTTTGAATGAGAATGCCCCCCATAGGCTCATAGATACACCCATATTTCACAAAATCAGCACAGGGAAGAGAAGCTATTTAAGAGCAGTACAGGTAGAGTGAGTCAGTTGGGAGTCAGTGCAGCGAGTGCAGTGCGTGCAGTGGAGTTGAGTTTGTGAGTTCGTGCAGTTCAGTGCAGGTCAGCAGAGGCAGGTGAAGCCAGAGACTAAGAAGGACCCAGAAGATCAGAACGGATTGCCAGAGTTAGTTTGAGGCTAAACAGAGACATTCAACGAGTAACTGAGAGAAGCTAGATTGAGTCAGTCAGCTTGGAGAGAAGTTTTGAAACAGAATAACTGAGTAGGACCAGTCAGCCAGAGACGAGAAAAAACTTGAAAGGGGTGAGCTTATTTAGTAGTAAGCCTCTGATACTTTGATTACATCAGGCAAATAGAAGAAGTCATATTTACAGAATCTTGTAAGCAGAGCTGAATGGGTCATCCTAGGAGGATCTTGGAAGATGGTAGTGCTGAGAGCTATGCATACTGCGGAGACCCAGCTGAGGAGGTTTCAAATGAATACAGTATTAGACACTGGGCTGGAAATTGTTCTCGTGATATCTTAGTGAGCAATGTGGCTGCTCTCTGTTCTGTCTTAAGAACTTGCCTGAGACTATATTTCAAAGTAATGAATTAATTTCTTTGGTGGAGCAGATTTCAGGACAGATTAATATTTGACTTTGTTGCATGATAATTATTAATAAATATCACTCATGTCTATAATGAAAAGGAACAAGTTGGGCAAAAAAATATACCAGGAAATGTAATGTTGGAGACAAGACTTTGTGCTGAGAGAGATGAGATTAAGGAGAGGCCTGATCTACATTGGAATAAAGAGATGGGTGCCATTGGAGTAAGATACCCTGATCAGCTAAGCTTCCAACTTGCAAAAGAAAAAGACTTGAGAAAAAACTATGCTCCTAAAAAGAAACAACAAAGGAATTTTCTGCAAATGTGATTCAAGAAGGCCACACACCATCCCATTTGGACAGTTGGAATTGGCAGTGTTGTCCACATGGTTCTGGCTTTAGTCATGAGGAATACATGATTAAGAGAGTTGTGGAATATTCCAGCATGGTTAAGGAGAGCTATTGACACAAGGCAATATATGGTAGGTTGTTCCTTCATGAAGACCACAAGTGGGCAGGAGGCTTTGAGAGATAATTATGTTAAGTTTTGAATGTGAAACATGGATGGCATTGGAATCCCCAAGATGCTGGTCACACAGTTTGTGTATGACCAGCATCTTGGGGATTCAACTGTGGGATATCTTTCAAGGAGAGCTATAACTAGATAGTGGAACCAACCAGAGATAAATAAGTATGCTACAGGCAGAAAAGCTGGAAGGTTGAAACGGACATGGAAGTATTTGGTGTTGGCCTTGCAGTGCTTTGGTCTTGCTTTGATTTAGCATTTTCCTACTATGTCCCCATCTCTCCCCTTTGGAATAATAATGTATATTCTGTTCTTTTGTTCATTCAGAGTATATAATCTGCTTATTTATTTCTGTGGAGGTTGAAATTAAGAGATTTCTTTGAGGCTCAGAGAGATTTTGGACTTCAGACTTTAAAATATTGTTGAGACAGAAATACTCTGACTTGTAAAGTTGGACTAAAGTTATTTAACATTATGATGTGGCTATGAACCTGTGGGGGATAGAGAGGGGAATATGGGAGTTGGAGTGAGAATGGCCTAAAGTATTTTAAAATCCCTAGTTGGTAGAACTGTTTGAGAAGGATTAGAAGGTGTGTACTTGTTGGAGGAGGTGTGTCCGTGGAATAGCTTGAGACTCAAGCATTTGGCATTCCCAGTGTGCTTTCTGCCTCCTTCTTGGCTCAAGATGTGAGTTTTAACCAATGCAGCCACCATGCCTTAGCGCCACTCTCATGGACTCTAACCCTCTGGAACCATGAGCTAAATTAAACACTTGCTTGTAACTAAAAATTAGAGCAGAAGAGATTTGAAGAAATTTAATCTCTACATGCTGATTTCCCTCTGCTGTGTAAAATGACATGGAGCTGCAGTAACACCAAGAACAGAGACTAACTCAGACCCTGTCAGTGAATTTCAGAGGGAAGCTTGGCAGTCTGTAAATAGAGTAAATTAAAACAAATATTTTATGTAAAGGGATCATGTGATCACAGGAATCCCTTTTGTTTGAAATATTGTATCCTTATCTGATGATAGAGACTGGACCATAGGTCTCCACCTACACAGTTACTTTCAATCATCTAAAAGCAAGACATTTTTTAAATAAAATTTTTAAACTGTCAAAAAGTAGTGGTAACTTCCTTATAGTAAGCCTCTGGGGCTCTTATCAGTGAGTGATTAGTTTACTCTGAGACACAAATAGTATTCGAGAACCTCATTGGTTCTCATTTGTGATTCAGTTTCTTGAACACAGAAAGATTGAGGAGGGACCATGGGAAGTGGTTCCCAAAGGTAGTAGTTGAGTATGTGTGAAGATAACTTGTCTTTCTGCTTTCACTGACTCTGGCTGAAGCTGGGATAGAACGTGTCCCTGGGATGAATTACTATGAGTGCCAACTTTGGGGTTTCAGTAATTCTTCTCAAACCTGTTTTCAAGTATGAGACTCAAACCACCTGCCAGATAAATACTAATTATCACCTTTGTGATCCCTCTCGTGCATTCTCCTCCTTTTCCTCTTCCTCTTCCTCTTCCTCCTCCTTCTTTTTTAAATAAATGCTTGTCAGAGGCCATGCCCAAGTTCTCTATAGACAAAACAGGGAAAAGAAAGGGGGGAAATGATGTAATTACATTATAATCTCAAAAAATTAATTAAAAACCCTTAGTTCTTTATTCTTCCTGGAAAATAATTATTAACCCACTTTCAAGGTTCCTATCACTCAGCAGCACCTGGAGTCAGTGACTTTGTTAATTACCCTTAATTAAGGGTAATACATATCTTTTGCTGTGGATAAAAGTCAAGTCTGAAACTCATAACTGGTCAAGTTTCTGAGAATAAGTGACCGCTGAGTGCTCAGACCTAAACAGGTCATCAATATGACACCCTCCAGATCCGGGGAAGATGGTGGGAGAGGGGGTAAATGGTACCACTGTAAGAGCTGAAGGATGGAGCAGAGTATGACATGCCTGTTGTAATAGTGAGCACACAGCAGAAATGGCTACCTGCATAAGATCAGCACATACAAAAATGCATAAAAGTAGGAGGGGCTGTAGCTGGAGAGAAGAAAGGTATTGTTAGTGGTGAGAGAGTAATGGGTTGTGTGTATGATTGATCACAACACAGTGCATGTAGGTATGTATGGTCTTGTAAAACACATATTTGAATGGCTACATCTGGTACTGGGTTAACCATGAAGTTCCTGATTTGGGGCTATAACATTGGAGCAAATACTCTTGGCATCTGTAAACTTGGGGACAATACATATTCTGTTATCCAAATTGATATCTGAAGAATTGGTAGCATCCTTATCTATGTGTTGTCAACATAGTCACTGGGGTGACCCCAATCTGAACATGACTGAAAAATGATTCGCATGTTAAACTGACATGGTGATCTCAGAGGAAACTAAAAAAAAAAAAAAAACCAGCTATGATGATAGGCATTGTTGAAACTGAGCAGTAGCAGAAAGTGAAGAAGTACAGGGGACTGGCAGTATGGTGTATTTAGGAAAGAGTCTCTCCTTCCCTCTATTCCAAATGTATTTCAAAGATGTGGCCTTCTTACAGTGTGGAGCCTCCTATTTCCCTTTAGCCTGTGGTATGGAACACATAGGAAGAAGAATCAAAGAGGCTTTCTTCTTCCCACTGTTGTCCTTCAGGGAGTCTTAGTGTCCCTAATGGCATGGGGCTGAGTTCTGATGCACAGTGTACGGGGATGTGGAGGTGAGCTGATGTTGCCCAGGAAACACAGTATCTAAATGATAGCTGACTTCATGTTTTTCCTTTTAGCTTTTGCATTAGTGATTAGGTCAAGGAGAGTTTTTTTTTTTCCTTCCATTGTACTCCTGGGTGGTTTTCCAGGTAGAGATAGTATAGTTATGTTATTATTGAACTTTTATATGTATCCTTATCTCCTATTTCATCTTCTTATGTTCTCATATGTTTTGTAGTTTATAAACATAAAAGCAAAAGCAATCTTAGAAGCACAAGTCTTTATGTGACATGTACAGACTGATTAGAAATGACATGACAGTAGCATTAGACTGTACTCTAAGTATTCATCCTTATACTCATAGGGTAGTGCAACTTCCATCCCTCATCAGAGAAGGATACAGGTTAACAGAGACCCACAACTGGTCAAAGTGTAGAGAATTAGTGATCAGGGAATTCTTGCTCCTAAATGGAATGTATATGATGTATATGTATGTATATATGATGTATATGTATGTGTATATGATATATATGTGAATGTGT
>JANHMN010000003.1:179605279-179626750 GCA_030674055.1 Rhabdomys pumilio
TGTATATGTATATGTGTATATATATGATGTATATGTATGTGTATATGTATGTGGTGGTTTGAATGCTTGGCCATAGGAGAGTGGCACTATTAGGAAGTGTATCCTTATTGAAGGAGGCATGGACTTGTTGGAAGGAATGTGTCACTGTGTAGGTGAACTTAGAGGCCTCTATGCTCAGGCTCCACCCAGTGCAGTAGAGAGTCTCCTCCTGGATGCCTACAGAAGACAGTCTCATCCTAAATGTCTTAGATCAAGATATAGAACTCTCAGCTCCTTTTCCAGCACCATGTGATCCTATATGCTGCCATGTTTCCTGCAATGATGATAGTGGACTAAAACTTTGAAATTGTAAGCAAGCCTCAAGTAAATGCTATCTTTTACTTGGTCTTCATGTGGGTCCTAAACAACTGGAGCAGGGACTATCCCAAAAGTTGTTGCCTGTACATGGGATATATTCCTCGAGCTGGGATGCTTTGTCTGGACCCTAGTGGAAGAAAAAGAGCCTAGCCTTGAAGAGTCTTGAAGTATCAGGGTGGAGGGATACACAAGAAGGTACCCACTCAGAGGAGAAGATGAGGGGAATAGGGGAAGGACTGTAGGAGGGGGTAACTGGTAGGGAGCAGTGAGCAGGATATAAAGTAAATAAGTTAAAATAAATAAATAAATAAATAAATAAATAAATAAATAAATAAATAAATAGTTGTCTTGGTCATATCGTTTCTTCACCATCTTACAAAAGGACCACATCTTTGTAATTTACTATATGCCTCAAATAGTAAATTACATATGGATATATATTAACATTATGGATATACACATACACACCTACTCCTGTATATACCTTACATTTGTATATACACATATACATGTGAGACATATGTATGTATTTATGTCTATGTCTGTCTATCTGTCTGTTTGTCTGTCTGTCTGTTTATCATTGATCTGTCTGTCTATCTATTCACAGGGGCAAGAGTTGCAGGGGGTTTGATATGTTCTAAATACATTGTATTCATGTATGAAAATTGACAAAGAACAAAAGTTGACAAAGAAACAGCTTGCTAAAGGACGTGTACCCTTCCTAAAGCTCGTCTGAAGGTCAACACTGAAACACACTGCATACTGCTCACGTTGCCTCCAGAGGGTATATCCCTTTACACATAGTTCACACGTCCAAATACTCAGTGACTAGAATGTTTGATTTTTATCAGACATTAAATACTGTGGACTTTATGATGTCCTGGCACAGGACAGCGTTGCATTGCTGTCCTGACTTTACCTCTAACAAGCTGTGTGTTCTTGTGTGAATCATTTGTTTTCATCTGCTATGAAATGACAGTCTTCCTAGCTGCTCGTGCAGTAGGCACTGTTGATAGACAGGCCAGTGTGGACAAGGACTTAGTTATACACCTAGCATAAAGTCAAAGTCAGTTTTTGTTAAACAAGTAATGTACACAAAGGTTGAGGTTAGACGTAAAACTAATTTCAATGGTTTTTCTAAGTTTGTCTTAAATTTTAGAAGACTTCCGTGATAGTCTCAGCCTGTTCTAGTGAAGCAGAAATCCATGAATAAAGAGTTCTACTGAGCAGTTTCTTCAACGTATGTCAAAGTTTTGACTTTGTTGAATATTACTTGGATGCCCTTCCAAATGACTAATTTTCTTGTCACAATTAATGTTTATTTCTGGTGGTGTGAAGCTCCATACCCAGCTCCTGTCCAAGAGTACTTCTGTTGCCATCTCTGTGCATGTCTGTTCTCTTTTCGGAGATACTTGCTTTATGATGACCCTCCTCCATCTTTTCCAAATAGGACTTAGATAGATGATGGGAAGAAATCAGACACAACAAAATTAGGCTCATTTTGGGGTAAGGTAAACTACTAGTCGCTGCACCAAATGGTAAATAAAAATGATAGGAACCCTAAACTGTTGATGGATTTCTTTATTCCATTTGCCTGGTAGTTGATCAAATGAAGATGATTTGCTTAGTGTGAGAACTGTTTCCTTGGAGGAAATTGAAGCACATCTGGAAGCTGCCTTAACTGGTTTTGGCCACTAAGCAGTCATTACTAACTAGATGTAGGAAACTTATCTGACTGCAAAGTAGGGTCTTGATAAGAATAATTAACAAAGTTATTTGTGACAACAGAGGTCTGGGATGCTTTGCTGGAAGAAATGTTCTCACTATATTAGTCTTTTGAAAATGAATGTCCCTGAAAGATGGAGTTTGCAGGTAAGGAAAGGCTTCAGATTGTTACAGTGTGCTAAAATCTCAGGCTTATGGATCTCAAGGATGATGTGTGAGCACTGGCCCATTGGTTATTCCCCAAAACACCATCAGACTGAGCAGCTGCACATGCTGTTTTAGAAGGAGCACGACACAAGGCCTGAGTGGAAGTGTGGTGGATTCCGAATCAAGCAGCTTGGAGCAGTAGTTGGTCTCTGTGGACATCTTCACCCTCATGGAAATACACACACATATATAGAAATAAAAAATAAACCTTAAGGAAAGCAAAACAAAAGCAAAGGACAAGAAAGAAACTCCTGAAGTCAAAGGGAACTATGTGCCCAAATCCTTCAGATTGATAAGTCCCACCCAGGACCCACAAAGTGCTATATTTTTGACAAACATCATAACAGATGATGAAAAGCAGATCCGAGGATCCTTTGACGTTTTTGCTATGAATGAACAGTGATGAAGATGGCTGGACTCAATAGGGAGGCTCAAAGCCATCTGTGTTCCCCACTGCAGAAAAACACTGATGCTATGGACTTTGAAAAGCTCTCTCCGCCAGTATTGTAGAATGAGCATCTGCGTGCAAAGTAGAGTAGGAAAATGGCTCCGAGTGCTAAACCAGTGACTAACCTTCTGTTACGAATAAACTTCTGTTCATTAGAAAAGGTTTGTCATACATTTTAAAATAAATGATAATGGCCCCATGAGCCATCCATGATTATTAAATAGACCAAGTTGTTTTATTACCAAGTCAATGGTGGCAACATGCCGAAAGTTCACCTTTATTGCTCTTAAGCATGCAGTGAAAAGTTGGAGTAGACACGGGTTTGGGTTTTTTGTTTGTTTTGTTTTTTGTTTGCTTGTTTTTGTTTCCTAGCCCCTTTAACGGAACTCTGAAGAAGCTCTGAACTCAGCTTTGCATGCCTATGTGAAAAATGAGGTCTGGATAAAGCAATGAACTCAGGAAAGGGAGAATTTGGCCACATGCTTACCGCATCCTTCAAGGAAGCCATTGATACACCACAGTAGAGGATGTCATGTTGTGTTTGCCCAGTGGGCCTTTTGGTTCTGTGCCTGGGTTCAATTTATTTAACTCAAAGAGAATACAGTATGTTCCAGAGAAGATTTTTAGAGAAAGGCACGTTGGCCTAATATACATGGGAACTTTTAGTTCTCAGAGAAGGAAAGAATTTGTGTAAAAATCCTGAAATAGGATATTGCTAGTTTGCTTAGAAAGTGAAACAAAGGGAAATCATGTTTATATGCTTGAAGCTGTGGGATGTATCCATAAAAATATCTCAAGAGAGCTCTGGTTTTCTCAACCTTTTTCTTACTAAATGAAAATACCATAAAATTGACTTACTTGCACTGTAAGTTTTCTGAATGTTGATAAAAGTAGAGTCATTAAACTGCCACCAAATCAGGACATGGGACAGTTCCATTCACACCCAGGGTCACCTCTGCTGCCCTTCATAGATGCATATTTTCTTTCATCTCTCATCCCTGACAAAGACTCTGTTCTCCTTCCTTATAGTTTGAATTTTATGCCCAACATTGTTAATCATTAGAAAATGCAAATTAAAGCCATTTTGGATTACCTATGAAACAGCAGGCAACTTTCTGTGTCTGCCCCCCCCCTCCTGGGTGTCGTCATTGATTGGTAATGTATGTGTTTAGCTTGTTTGCCCATTTAAAAAAAATGGTGACTACTCAATATGACTTCAGTGTGGTATGTGATGTGTAAATACTTCTTCCAGACCATGAATTACTTTTGCATCTTTTAACAGTGCCTTTCTAGCAGCAGAAATGTGTGTTTTAGTGAGGTCCAATTTACCAATCTTACATTTCATGGGTTCTATCTAGTGCCTTATGTGAGAATTTCTTGCTAACCCATGAGCTGTGAGGATTTTCTTCAGTTTTCTCTTGGAAGTTTTACAATTACACATTGGGATTATGAGACACTTGAAGCTGATTTTTGTAGAAGATGTGGATATAAGCTGAGATTTACTTTTTGCACATAAATATCTAATTGTCCCAACACCATATATCAAACACTCTGTTCTTTCTCTATTTCTCTTTGTGCAGTTTGTCAAAATCACATACTTGCATGGGTTTATTCCAGACTTATCTGTTCCATTTGATTGGGCCCACGTGGCTGTCCTCCTTAGCATGTGGGTTTTGATGGTAAGCTCATACATCACATACTATTTCTCCTCTAATTTGTTCTTACTCTTAAAATTGTTTCCTTAGTCTAGTTATTCATGTTTTACCTATAATTGAATAGCTTCTTCATGTCTGTAACAGTACTTCTGGTGCTCTAATTGGAAATGTGTACATCCATAAATCAGTTTAGGGTAATTGACACCTGAAATATGTTGAGTAACCTAATGCACAAATTATATATATATATATATATATATATATATATATATATATACACATGTACATATTTATATACATATACATGTATATATTTATATACATATACACGTATATATTTAATATATATTATTTCTTTCACTAGTATTTTGTATTTTTAAAATATGGACTGCACAAATTGTGATAGATTCTTATCGATAATGATTAGTTTTAAATGTCAACTTGATATAATCTAAAACCACCTGGGAAGAGAGTCTTCAGAAATATCAAGATGAATTGGTTTGTGACAAGTCTGTGGGGAACTGTCTTGATTGTTATGATGTGGAAAGACCTAGCCCACTCTGGGAAGCTATTCTATTGGCCGGGGAGGGGGACCTGACATTATAAGAGCAAAGAAAGTCAGCTAGCTGGCAACCAGCAGTCAGCAGTCAGCAGTCAGCAGTCAACAGTCAACAGTCAGCAGTCAGCAGTCAGCAGTCAGCAGCCAGCAGATAGTGTGAGTGCATGCTTCTCTCTGTTCTTGATATGTGGAAATGACTCTCTGCTGAGATCATGTCTTGATTTTTCCTGAATGATGGGTAATGACCTCCCCCATTTTATCATAGCAACAGGAATAAAACTAAAGCAATGCCTACTTCATTGATTTAACAGTTACAATTTTGTTAAATTTTATATTTCTTGAATTATATTAAGCATTTATATATTTTTTCTGTTTTCGTGTGCCCTTTGCTAACATAAAGAGTTAAAATTGCTTTTGTGAATTGACCTCCCTTGGCTTTTGCAACTATTCTGGATTCATTTATTAAAGTGCTTTTTTTTTGCATCATTTTTGTGATTTTTATTCACAGAAAAATTGTAAATAGATTATTTATTTTGTTTTGAATCCTCTGTTTTCTTCTTTTCACCCTCCTGCTCAAGCACATTGCTCGATGTGACATGAGGTGAGAATGAATAACCTTTTCAGTCTTAGGGAGAAAGATTGTCATCCCTTGACCACGTAGTGTGATGTCAGGTGTGTAATTTCTGGAGCTCCTTATGAGTGATTTTCAACCCTCCTGGTACTGAGACTCTTTAATATAGTTCCTCATGGTGTGGTGAACCCCAACCATTAAATTATTTTGTTGTTACCTCTTATTTGTAATTTTGCTACTGTTACAAATTATATTGTAAATATCTGTATTTTCCTATGGTCTTAGGCAACACCTTTGAGAACAAGAAAGTTTCTTTGTTTTCTTTCTTTTGTTTTAAATTTGTGACTTTTATTGAGAGTGTAGCATTTAGATATTGTTGTTGTTTCTTCATGCTGGGGACAGGGTCTTTCTTATACATGGGTCTTGTATCATTGAGATATATATACTCTCAGACCCTGAAAATTCTTATCATGAATGAGTGTTTGGTTTTCTTCATTATTGGTCTATAGCTGTATTTTAAAATTAATTTAACAATTCATCCAGATCCCAGTTTCCCCTCCTTCCACTCCTCCCAGCTTTCCCCATCTCTCCTCTTCCCCAGTTGTACTCTCTCTTCATTTCCTCTTCAGAAAAGAGCAGACCTTTAAGAGAGGAAGGTCAAAAGGCAAAACAAGTTGCAATAAGAAAAGGCAAAAGCCCTCATATGGAGGCTGGACTAAGGAAACCAATCGGAGGAAAAGAGTCCCAAGAACATCAAGAGTCAGAGATGCACCTGTTCCCTCTGTTGACTCTCAGAAAACAAGCTAACAGCCACAATGTATTCACAAAGGACCTGACATAAAGCCATGCAGTCCACTTGCTTGCTTCTTCTGTCTCTGTACTTTTGTACAGTTTGGCTTAAGTATCAGAGTGATATGAGCTCATGAAATGAATTAAGGTGCCACTCTTGATGCTCTCTAAGTACTTGTTATTGTTTGTGTTGAAACTAGGTTTAGGATTTGACTTTTCACTGTTTCTAAAATATAAATCTGATTTATTTAGCAGTTATAGAACTATTTGGGCTATATAATGTTCCATTGGGTGATTTTTTTCGACAATTTGTGTTTTTAAGGCTTAGTAGCCTATTTCATTGACATTTTTAAATATATGTGCTTAGAGTTAGTATATGCCCACATCCTTCTGTGGTGTCTGTACCAATATCATGCTTTCATGCCTTGTGTTATAATTTGCATCTTCTTTCTCTCTTTTTACTTGTCTAGATGCTTAGACTTTTATTATATTTTATTGATCTTTTCAGGCAAATGGTTTTGATTTTATTCTGCATTTTCCTCTTCTAATTTATTGATATATTATATCAGTATTCTCTCTATTTTCTTACTTTGTTTTTACTTCTTAAGGTGGAAGGTTTGTTAAAACTTTATCTTTCTTTTTTAATATTCTTTAAATACAAACTTATTTTTATTTCACAGGTGTTGTTTTATTTTTCTTTAGATTATTTTGTCCTTGATGTTTTTTTGAATTGTAAATTATTAAGAAGCATATTGATTTGTTTATTTTGGCTTTTCAACTTCTTTTGTTTATGATTTCTAGTTTGATTTCACTATGATCAGAGCATCTGCTTTATATGACTTAAAATGTTTTGAGTTTGTCTTATGACCTTAGGATATGACCTGGTATGAAGAACCTTCTAGGACTGCAAAGGGCATGTATCCAACTATACATTAAAAAATAATATGTTTTCATTTGTGTCTAGTTGATTAGTGGTGTTGTTTGGTCTTTGTCTCCGCAGGCTGTCTTCCTGTTTGTTCTATTGTTCACTGAAAGAGGACTGTTGAAAATGCCACCTGTTTTTTAGGTTTATTCATTTTATTCATTCATTTTTAACATTGCTTAGAGAACTTTGGGTCCATACATTTTGAAGTTGTGATTTTGAGGTGTCTTCTTAGTTACATTTATTATTTTGTAATTTCTGTCCATTTCTAGTAATTTTTGTCACAATGAAGCCTTCTGCTTTGTCAGGAAATAATGTGATTAATACAACATTTGTTCACAGAGCACTTTTGTTGTCTGTTTGCATGAGTCCTGTCCGACTTTATGCTAAAAGTGGAGCTTATGGGTAAAGCACATGAATGTGTTACTGGGTTTCCTGAATGCTATTACCTTTTAATTAAGTTGGCCACTCTCATTCCCTTATTTGATCATCATTGTGATTACATTTGTATCTGCTGTTTCTTAATTCTTTTCTGTTTGTCCTTTTCATCCTTTACTCCATCTCTTTCTTTCCCCCCTTTCCTGTGTGGTTATTTAAATGTGGTTTAGTAGTTCATGATAATGTATCCACTGGGATTTTGACTATATTGCTTTCCTTACTTTATGCCTTCTTTTATACATTTTTTGTGCTTCTTTGTGTTGTTTTATTTTCCTTCGATGAATATGCATTATTTATACAATGCAGAAAGGCGAAGTACAAGAGGATCAAGAGAAAGTCTTAGAGTTGGAGAAATAACATTCTTATCAGCAAGTAAGTTAGATTTCTTCCACGTACCCTCCACAAATTGCTTAGAAGAGGCAAGGCCTGGAGCCATCTCTGCAAAAGCTGTTGGATGGCATGCAAGTCAGAAGGAGTCTGATTTTCCAAAATGGGATGGAATGACCCTACTTAGAAACCTGATATTCTATCCAACGAGCAAGAATAGAATAACACACTATTTCTTACCCAGCATTCCAAGGAGCACTGACAACCCAGGAAAATACTTCCATCCCTCTAAATGTCCCTCTAAAAAATCTTACATATTTTCTTATGTAAGGGAATTTGGAGGTAGGCCTGTGGTAGGTGGAGAGGTCCTGAAGGAAGAGTCCTGGTAAACTGTGTTACTGTTTATTATGATATTAAGTACGAATGGCACAGATTCATAGATATCCAGCAACCAGAAGAGTATATTTCCTAGGAACGTCCATGAGGCTATTTCTGGAAGTCATTTGCATTAATGACCTAAGTGAAGAAGAACTTAACTTGCCAGTCTGGGTATCCATCATTCATACTTTTGAAGGGTGGCCTGAAAAGAACAAAAGGGCAAAAGAAGGGTGACTTTGTTTTCTCTTCTCATAATGGGCCATCCATCCTCTGATGCTCTTTAGCATCAAAAGCTTGAATCCTTAGGCTGTGGGAATTGAACTGGGAGTTATACCTTTTTTTCCTTGGCTTTCAGGTCAGTCTTGCATTAGTGCAATCCAGTTCAAACAAGTTAAGACCACTTTTGAGAAGCTTATAAATAGAGTCCTATAGAAGACAATGTTTGTCACATTTTTCCTAAAGCATCTTATGGAAGGCTGCACCTTGCAATGGAGTTCAGCTTGGGTACCATTTTCAGAGCCAGTGTATAAGGCATTATATGTTAAGGGCAGGGGAAACTACTAAGGGTGGTATTGAGGCTCTACTACATTACTTCAAAATACATTCAAATTCTATGTAGACCTTTTGAATGGTCTTCTTATTAACTTGTTAGATTCAGAAGAAAAGAAGAATGAAAAACTAAGCAAGAAATTATAGTGATAAATTTTGATGTTTATTTAATTTGAGGAAGCTCTAATTTCTAATGAGTACATTGTATACCTCATCTTATCTCATTCCTGTTTTACTAAGGAAATTAGAAGCCTAGACTGGTTACACATCTTGATCTGGATCACAGAGCTCATAATTTATTTTACTGGGATTTTAAACCAGTATGTTTGGTCTGGTTTAAAATCCCAGTCAAATAGTCAAAAACCTATATAGGTGGTTGGATATATTATATGAACTAAACCTTAGTTCTCTTGCCAGTAGGAAGGATCTAACTGAGCTGTTGTGTGGGTATTGATAATCTTGACTAACATCGTCAGAGACAGTGAATTAGAAAATGAAGGATTGTGCTTTCAGTTTTCAATAGTTCTGAAGTTTTGTAGCCTAATCTCCAACTTGCAATTGTCATTTCTTTTTGTCTTTTACCCTTCTCCTGATACATGTACCTGCCCACCATGGGAAAAAAAAATAAGATTTCTGTCACCATGGAGAAGGGTATATATAGTGAATATAAAATCTTGTTGGTTTATCTATCATCTGGTAACCACACTGCTTTTCTGTTACATCTTGCAAGTAAAAGAGAGGACAGCATGTCAGAGAGGAGATTGCAGTGCCCATAGCTGAGATTGTTCTGGAACAGTTGCCTGACTCCCATCACCATCTTCCTTTACGTCACTCTGGCACAAGCCTGTCATCCCCCAGCTTCTGTCCAAATTGTTCTGTTGTTTATCGAGGTGACCCAGGGTAGGGCATGAGGGATGGTTGCTTACTCCAGCCCATTTCTTCCAAAACACTTCCTAGCATTGGTTCCTGTGAGTAGCACTCTTAGCCCATGACCTGTTGCATGTCTTGAATGTCCTTTCTACTTATTGACTGACTTTAGCTTGGATTGTTTAACCTCCATGGAAGACTGTGTGGGAGAGTGAAGGTTGTTAGGCTGTGTTAGTTCAAATTTTGACGGAGTGTTGAAACACTGGCTTAGGATAGTTACTGCTGTTCTCTTCTTCCCCAGTAAAGCTGAATGGTATAAGAAACTTGATCCAGGCAGAGTTTATCCATTTTGGAGGAAGGTCATCTTCTTTGTCCCCACCTTTTTATGTAGCTAACACTAAGGTGACCCAATAAGCTGGGAATTTTGATTTGTAATTTTATAATCATCCAAATATTTGTAAAGGAAGCGTAACAGAACAGGCTGAGCAGAGTCTCTACTCACTTAAAGGGGTTTGTGCACCTGTGGAACTTGACTGCCACCCAGGTCCAGTGAGAGGGCATATGCTATAACCCCAGGCTTATTTATTGGCCTGGAAGATGACATCTGTCATGTGGTATCTCCTGGGAACAGTCAGGAAGATTACTGAAGTGAGTATGAGAACTGGAGACAGACCTCAGGGGTTTGCTCTTGTTTAACATTCGTGTGTTGTTCCCATTTCTGTAGCTCTGAGTCCTGGGAATCTCAAGCCATACTGCTTTGTCTATTGAGCCATGAGTTCGGGTCAAAGGACCAAAATTCTTTTAGAACCTAATGTGTGATTGAAACTTGGGAGACTTATAGTCTTCCAAATGAGAAAAAAATCCTATACAAATAGTCAGGACTACATATTGTAATACAGTATCAATTCTAAATTCCACTGAGCTTTTATATATTTGCAAAACATTTTGTAGGTAAAATTCTATTCCAACATAAGATGGTGGTATATTATAATATTCTAATAGACTGTGGAATAGAAATTATAAAATTGGAGCCTCTTGTTATTTTAAATTTTTGTTAAACTTTGTTTTCCTGAGCTTCTAGTCAAAGGGAATCATCTTCCTGAAGATACAAACGAGGAACAATTCACATCATTAAAAAAGGCAACACACTGGCCAACGGTCACGTAACTTCAGTGGTTTAAAAGAGAGAAAGTTAGTTTTAAATTCTCAGGATAGTCCAAAACAAGAATTCCCTGCTTAGAGATCATTCTGGATAGCTTAATCTTGTACTACCAATATGGGCCCTGATTCTACGCTCCTGTAGCTGCCCCTCCTCTGGATCCTTGTGAAGGGGTGGTCTGTCCTTCGAAAGGGTTTCAGGGGTCAGGGGTAGAAAGATGATGGACTGTTCCAACACATTTTACAGTTTTACATTCTGTCTCTCAGACTCACCTGTGGTGGGGAGAGTTTTCAGTGTTGTCTTTTACACAGGAAGCAAAGGGAACAGCCTGTAGTGGGCACATACTGGTCCCTGCCTTGGTGTTTATCAGCATTGGACTCTGTAGTTTCTCTTCTGAAGTCCTGCATGCCCTATGTGTTCTAGCAGCGTGAAGAGACATTGAGCTCCTTTGATGAGGGGCTTTGAAGTTTAAGAAGAGAAATGATTACACTAGTTTTACTTCCTGCCCAGCTTCTCTGCTGTATTTTCATACTTTCTATTTCCAGCATGTCTTCATTGGTTTCTGAGTGCAGTTCCTCCTTAACCATTGCAGTGACTGATGGATTTCTGTTTCCTATGCCTCAGTTCAGGGCTGAGTTTAGAGAAATATATACTGATCTATAAGCACACAGAGGACAAGGTAAATTGACCCTAGGCTTTATCTCTGAATGTAGACTTTGGAGTTTTGGAGGTTTGTAGCGTGCAAACATTAGAGAACTGAGCAATGCTTACGAAGCCCAGCCTAGGTGCTAATGTAGATGCATCTTGGAAATAGGATTGATGTTTTTGCTCTTTGATAATCTCCTTTGTAACAGATTCTGAAGTATCTACTCTACAAACTTGCTGGAGGCATGTTTGTTACTGTAGGCTTGATGAGAGAGAACAACTGACATGCTCAGCTAGTGTTTGGTGTGTAGTCAAGATATGATTAGCCGGACAGCCTACCTTATAAACCATATTGACTTGTTTCTACACTCAGGCTCCTTCTTTGTAAGATATAGAATCTGAGATCACATGACTTAAGCAAAAAGGGTATCTTGAAGAGATTTGGTTAGAATCTGACAGAATTGAACTCTTAGAAGCAGGAAGCAGATTGGCAGTTACTGGATACTGAGGGTGTGGGGTGATGAGGAGGCCCTAATCAGAGGATATACATTTCTGTTTGATAGAATCTGTGCCAGGCATCTATTACGCCATATGGTGATTACTGTAGGAGGTGACTTTAAGTGTTCTATACATATGCACACACATACACACATGCACATACACATACATGGTCATGGCTCTATTAATTAGTGGATTAGCCATTATAGTATATGCATATATATTAACATCATGTGGTATAGAATATATATATATGGGATTTTGAACCTTATTCATTTAATTACTGTGAGGAGGAAAGACTTACTTTGTGAAGAAATCTATCATTAAAGAGTTTAAATGGAGCTTTAATGGAAGAGGGGTCCATGGGTTCCCACCCTTCCTTACTGAACTATAAGCTGGGAGATTCTGGGAAAGAAAGGGTCACTGCCTTCATTTGTGTAGCCTCCAGGGTGCCCACAAAGTTCCAAACCCAGAGCCACAGATCCTTGTTACACTTAATTGGTCATAATACAAAACACAAAGTCATGAATATGGGTAAGGACTTGCAGGAAGGAGGGTGTGTTTACAGGGGTGAGAGGGAGATAAGAAAAAGTAGGGATTAGAGTAATTGGAATGAATCACATACATGTATGAAATTATCCAAGAACCAATAGACAAGTAATTTATAAGTAAATAACTCAGCAAATAATTTTTTATTAATAAATGCTTCGGTGACAATGCACTTGGTACACAATTTCAATGAAGAGACTTTGGATTCCCTAGAATCCACATAAAAGATGGGCATCCATAGTTAATCCCATTACTCTCTCCTAGAGACTCTGCCTCAGGAAATAAAGGGGAGAGCAATTAAGGACAAGACAAGTGACATCAACATTATGCGTCTGCACACATCTGCACACATGTGGACGTATATCTATGCACATGGAAGCTGGCACACACTCATCCAACTCTCTCTCTTACACCCATAGCCACACACACACACACAAGAGATGGGGGTGGGGTGAGAGGGAGAGGGAGAGAGAGAGGGAGGGAGGGAGAGGAAGAGGTGGTGGTGCCAATTGGTGTGTTTTCTGCACAGCCATGGACAGTGCTGCACAGTATTCTACAGAGCCACCTCTGTGTTGTCTTTCATGTTAGGTTGCCATGGACCCCATACTCAGCACCTCAACAGTGTGCTGGATACTGTTCATATAGCAGGTTCCATGTAGGGAACCGAGACCCTAAAACAGTGAGCCACTCCAAGTCAGCAAGTTAGATTCTGAGCAGGTATGTCCCTGAGTCAAAGTTGAAGACATTGGTATCTGAAATGTTTACATATACAGTATCCATGCCCAGGACACAGAGGGAACTGGGAAAGTCAATAACGAACACATTTCAGTCTTGCTATGGGATGTCCACCTTCCCAGGCTGCGGATCTGGCTCTCTGCAAGTCCAGACTCTGAGACTCTAGTGAGTGAGCACAGGGTCAATGCGACTAGTGTGCCAGGCACTCCATATACATCAACTACATCCCATTTAGCAGAGGAAAAGGTTGAGGGTCAGAGAAGGTGACTAAGTTTCTGAGTAGAAGGCGGTGGCATCTCAGTATCTTTCCTCTCTTATTCCTGGAAAGCATCTAAAAGCAAGAAGAAGAACGAGGAAATGCCAACTTTATTTTTGGGCATGCTCAAAGATAGCTGTAACTTTGTTTTCTGAGAAGCCTCACAGCTGCCTTTCTCCCTTCTCTATGGCAGAGCCTAGAAAAACTTACAGAGGAACTTGGCTACATAAAGCCCGTTTGTCAAGCCTGAGCATGGCCAGCTCTCTCTTCATGTGAGCCTCTACCTGGAAGCTGGTACAGGGAAAATTTCATTTAAAATGTAGCCATGAAAGTGATGAAGAAGCCCAGAGTGGACAATGGCAGAAACCAGAAAATTGTCATTTTAGAGCTGACATGTGCAAGACAAAAGTGTAATGATGGTTTTTAAAAATGTTGCGGGAGATATTTAAAACGGAGGCATTCAATCTCGCTTCTCTTAGTCAGCCACCATGTTCCCAACTAGCCTAGGCCTGCAACCACGAGTGGCTGTGGTGTATCTGGTGCTGCTCAGTTTATGCTGTCTGCTCAGGTGATCAGAGACACTGGCCCTGCCACTCACGAGATGCCAGCATGGGAGACGGCTCTGCCAATCTCTCTCCACAAGGTTGGGCTGATCCCAGACCATCCTGACATCCACGTGGGCCTGGTAGGAATGAGACTCTAATGCTTAGATTATCCAAAGGCTTTATATATTTGGTAATGCTCAATAACAGGATGCCCACACAATCAGAGGTGTAACCCAATACCCAACCTAGATATATCAACTACCTTTGACTGCTAGAGACCGGTGCACATCTGCTTCCATGTTCCTCTCTCTCTCTCATGCCCTCTCCCCTAGCTCCTCCTCTTCCTTCTCCTCTTCCTCTCCTTACTACTCCCACTTTAGCTCCTCCCAACTTGTGGGAAAAATATCCCACTACATAAAAACATGTAGATCTCAGGAAAGAACATGTGCATTGATATGTGTCTCTCTGTGTGTGTGACTCTTTTCGTGTGTGTGTGTGTGTGTGTGTGTGTGTGTATGCCTCTCTCTGTATATCTGTGTGCAGCAGATGCCAACCGTCATATGAATGAAGAAGAAATTCTAAATACAAGGGAAAAGAGATTCTATTGAAAACACAGTAAAGGATATAGATTGCAAGATAGCAGAAATAAAAACAAACATCATTAAGTTGAAATGAAGAAAGAATTAAATCAAATTATAGAGAAAATGATAGATAGGGAACAGACAAATGAAACCCAACCCATGCAAGATTTTATTCCCCTAGAGAGTAAACAGAAAATAATCACCCAGAACAAATATCTTGAAGACGGAATCCAAGAAAACTCCCCAGAAATAAAACTTAAATTTCCATAACATTAAGATAAACACCAAAGGGTCATAGCTTTGATGAAATTACTGCAGCAAGAGAAAAGAGAGCTGAGAGCTAACAGTCCCATGATGCTGTGTCTTTGGAGATGCTGGTTGGGGATGGTGATGAGTCTTTGGAGTTGTTGATTTGAGAGTATGGGGAATGGCTACATATGGGCCAAATGTCAGCCAGAGGCAGCCATGGGAGCTGAGTGCAAGGAAGCTGGTAAGTTCTACTCTTGCCTTTCTCTTTCTAGAATTATTTTGGGTAGCCATAGTCTCCCATGCCTTAGGCACTTGCCCATGAATGGTGTCCATAGTCACCATTGATAACAGTGGAATTGAGTAAACACCACAAAGTTCACAGGATGAGGAGATGGGGAGTCTGGAGAGACTGTGTTCCCTGGACTGTCTCCTTACCTCCTCATCTTCATATGCCTGGCAGATGGGTTAAAAATCTAGGAAGAAATTATCTACTTGGGTTCTCTTCCTTCACCTCCATTTATCTTTCTTTTCCTCCCTCTCTGTCTCTTTGAGATAAAGCTTCATGTAAATCAGGCTACGTCAACCTTGTTGTAGCGGAAGATGACCTTGAATATCTGACCCTGTAGTTCTCATCTCCTGAATGCTAAGATTGCATGCTTGGGTTATACAGTACTGGGCACTGAACTTAGCGCATGCTGAGCAAGCCTACATACTGAGTGAGCCACATGTCTATATTCTCTTTGACATTATTTTGACATTCTACCCAGTACTTGGACACCAACTTTGTAAGCACCATCGGCCAGAATATTTGCAACTAAAACTCCAGGCCTTGTCATCAAACCCCTGAGCTGTCTGTGGAGGACCTGGACTTCTTCCGAATGAGGTTGGTATCAGTGAGGGAAAGTCTCTTCACATTAAGTGGATCTCTGAGTTCACACTGTCATGGCGAGCCAAAGGCACTGCATAGAAGAGAAGCAAACACTAGGGGAGAGAACCTTTCTGTAGACATCACTGTTTTGTTTAATTATTAATTTATTTTTAATTTAGTAGAAGAGATTTCATTGTGGAATTTTCAAATATTTGTTTTGTAATAATATTTTAAATGCATTTTTGAAGATTTCATACATGTATACAATATAGTTGATCAGATACTCTCCTCATCCCTGTGACCCACTTTATAATCTTTTTTTCCCCCAGGGACCAAAAAAAAAAAAAAAAAAAAAAACCCCAACAAAACAGTCCTTATTGGCCTCGCTACTTGAGGGAGGTGAATTGGGAGGAGTGGATGGCACTAATACCAGGCTGGCCGTGCGTCACGGGCTTGTAGGTCCGATCATCTCTGGTTTGATCTCCACCTGGTTGAAGGTCTTGCCATTGTACACGCCCACCATGCTGCCGACCGTCTCAGGCAGAATGATCATGTCCCTCAGGTGGGTTTTTACAACCACGGGCTTCTCCATGGGTAGTGCCTCCTTCTTGGCCTTTCTCAAGCGCTTAAACAGTGAGTGCTGCTTCCATCTCAGGCCGTGATTTAAGCACAGCCTCTGGAGGGCGCTGTACAACTGCATCAGCTGCTCATAGGACATGTCCAGATGTTGGTCAAGGTCCACGCCACGATAGGTGAACTTGCGGAATGTCCGCTTCTTCTTCTGCTCCACTTCAGCCATCTTGGCGGCTGCTCGGAAAAGTCACTTTATTATCTTCTGTCTCCAATATCTCCTCTTTCTGTGCTCATGTTGCATTTGTTCTATTACCACCAGCATTTCTCAAAACCTCTTCTTGTGGTCTCCCTTCTAGTTTCATGACCTCTAACCTATAGCCTCCCTCTGACTCTCTGTCTCTCTGTCTCGCTCTGTCTGTTGTCTCTGTCTCTCTCTGTCTGTTGTCTCTGTCTCTCTGTCTCTCTCTCTCTGTCTCTCTCTCTCTCTGTCTCTCTCTGTGTCTGTCACACACACACACACACACACACACACACACACACATTAGAGCTAGAATCTGTAATCTGCATTTGAGAACAAACACGTGATGTGATGTTTGCCCTTCTGAATCTAGGTTTCCTCCCTTAATATAAGGATTTCCACCACCAGTCGAGTAAAGAGCTGAGTAGACAGAACTCAAAAGAAGTAATAGAAACAGCCACTAAATAGATTTAAAGTTGGTCAACACCTTTAGCCATCAGGGAAACAGAAGTGCAAACTTTGGTTGTCGTCAGGGTATCACTCTGTAGTTCAAGGAGACCTTGAATTTGGAGAGATCTTCCTTCCCCAGATGCCTGAGTGCTGGGGTTACAGGTGTACGTCTTACCTTCTAACTTCTGACAGTAGGAGAGCAGCAAGGCCAAGCCAAGGCTCTGCTGGATGAGCATAGTGTACAGAGACTTCCGATCAGTCCGGGCCAAGTGTTACTCAAAGAGTAATGAGTGTGGCATACAATGTTGGCGCTGGCGTGGTGGGGGAGGGGATGCTCATGCGTCCAAGCAAGGAGCACAGCATCAGGCGGGTGGTGGTGGGGGGAGGGGGTGGAGCCACGTACCCTCCGAAAGCTTCTTGTAAAATTTGCCTTGATGCCACCCAGCTGGCATAAGTTGGCTCTTGAAATTGGATTTTGTTTTTTGAGGTCCCTAATACAGACCTGGCAAAGTTCTCTGAGCAAATGCTGTTTTCTGCGCTGCAATGACCTTTCACACGGAGAGTTGGTCTCCACGATAAAGAAAAGATACTCAGGGGACTATGAAGATCAGAGGTGTGTGAAGTCTGGGCACTCTAACACACATCACAAAGTAATCCCTGGAGGTGGCATGAGATATGTGACATTTCATCTAATGACCAAAATTTGAAGTTGCCTAGGTAATTTATACCCTTTGAAATAGACTCCTCCTTTAAAACATAACACCTATTGGAATTTCCCAGGTAAATGTACTAAAACTGGTTGCTGTCAGCATCTCTCCAGGTGAGTGGCTTGCTTGTTTGGATTGGATTGGAGATGCAGACAGCATAAAAGATGGCTTAAGTGTCAGACAGCAAATTGGGTAAGCTTGTGAGTTTGCTCTTGGGAAAGATGACATAACATGTAAGCCTTTTTTTTTTTTTTAATTCATTGATGTATTTAAAGATACTGAGCTGACTGAGCTGTTGAGAATACTGAACTAGGAAAGATTTGCCCAGCCCAACCCCCACCCCTAGCCTCCACCAGACTGGCAAATCTGTGCTGAAACTCACCAGCGACAAGCCCAAGTCTTGGTTGCCAGGTTATTATGAGAAATGTGACAAGTGTCGGTCCCAGATCATGTCTTCTCTAACAGGTGACCGCAGATGTGTCCAGCACCATTTCAGGAGCAGATGCTCCTTTTGGTCCTAGGGCTGGGGACAGAGCACACATATATTACCATCTCCTGGACAGAATGTTTTTTATGCCAGGAGCCAGAACCAAATTTCACCATCCATTTTTCTAGTTGAGCGGTTTCTAGACGCCAACCTTCTGTCACTACTGTGACAGTTTTAATTGAACCAATTTTGTGAGTGGCTGGCCTTTAAAAAAAAAAAAAACTTCTCTATTTATTTTTTGACAGTTTCATGCATGTAGATATAAAGCAGTCTGATCGCTCTGACCTCCCAACCTGTTTGATCTTCCTCCCATGCTTGCCACCCCCTTCCTTCCTACAGGTCTTGTGTCGGCTTCATTTGTTTTCTCACTCACTGAGTTTAACCAGCTGTCTGAGTGACCGTGAGTAATAAAGACATCCAGTCATACCCATTCCCATCAGGAGTAGAGCCTGGTGGGGTTATCGGCGGGTACATAATGAGAAGAATTCCTCCTCCCCCAGAATCTATCAGTAGCCAGTAGTTCATCCACAAACCATTCTTTTACGTAAGACTGGCTGGCTGTACATTCCAGAATGCACAGACCCAGGGCACAGTGACTGCTGGTACCATGAAATCATGACTGCATGGCTGTGGTGTGCCAAGAAGATGGCATTCCATAACCCTCCTTCCTGTTTTCTGCTTCCGATGTTCTTTCTCCTTCCTCTCCCACTATGTTTCCCGAGCCTTGAAGGGGTGATGTACGTATTCTGTTTAGGGTGCTCAACTGAAGTAGACATGTTTCAAGATAAGTTTTGAATGGTTTTTGAAGTAACTCTGCATTTACTGAAAATGGTAGACTGCAAAAAGTGTTCTGCACGGCCATCGCTCAGGCTCCTGCAGTGAACTGCTGTGTCCTTCGTCACTTGCTAAAGCACAGGCTGTAGCCAGGGCGTTTCTGCTGAGGTCACTGCTGGCATCATTCTCATGTCAGCCGCGTTTTTCTTGCTAACTTTTCTGACTCAGACTCTCACTTAGAAAATCGCATCTCACCCATGTCACACTCCTTTGCAGTCTCCTCTGGCCCACGTCAGAGCCTTAGTCTTTTCGTGATGATTCTCTCAGTTGTAGAAAGAAATGGTCAGATATTTTGTATGACGGCCTGCGGCTGTATTCTAAGATGCTTTCTTCCTTCACAGACTCGAGTTATTAATTTTGGAGAATACAATAGAATTGAAAGGCCCCCATTTTATCACATTGCATCAAGGACATGTTGAGCACTTTTTCCACTGGAGTATTTCATTGTGAAGCTTTTTTCCTTCTTCCTATATTTGCTTTTCTTGGAAGTGAGTTTCTGGATTTTTGTCAAGATTCAAGGTTAGAGAATCATTTACCCTTCACTCTCTGGATAAGGGAATGTGTGCACATGTGGTTTCTTTTTTTGTTCTCAGTTTTTGGCTTTAGTTGTTGACATCTCTTTCAGGTTGTGTCCTGTGTCCCGTTAACAGATCCTGGTCGTTTGCTTTCCATCATTATGGTTTGAGGAATATGGACTTTTCTCTGCATGTCTCTAGAATCAGTCATTTCTCCAATGAAATTGGTTCTTTTTATTGGAGAATACTGTTAGAAACTAAGACCTCTATATATGTGTACTTTATATGAGGATGACACTGCTAAGGATCTCATAAGAACAGAGCTAAGAAATCAGGCATGTATACTAGCTTGTGTATAATATGGGTCTATAATGGTTTCTACCTATGAGTGTATATATTTATATTGTCTGTCTATAAAAATTTCTCTCTATATATATATGTATATATTTATATCATCTAATCTATACCTATCTGAATCGTCCATTATATATCGAGCTATTTCTCAGTTTCTTATGATGTCTGGTTGACATGTACAAGAGGCCCCATTTTCATCATTCCCCATTGCTTTCAAAATCAATATCTTTTTCTGATAAATACCTGGGTTGGACGATAATGGTGATACGTACCCAATTTTAAATTTTATATATGAAAAACATTTATCCTCCTAAATATTTCTGAAATTTAACAAGAAGATCTGAGACAAAGCTCTTTCTGGTGTAACCCACTCTGCTGAATCCTCATGAAAACAGACATCTAGACACACTTGGCTGATTAGAAATATTAATGGATATCAGTGGAGCCACTGAAAGTTTACTAGGAAATTTAATGCTGATTGATGGTATTGTAGCATTATCTTTGTTGCTTTCAAATTTTAAAAATGAGCGTAAAACTCTCAGTTCATATGATTGATAGCAGGTGTTCATATTTATTGATTGTAAAAAAATTCCAAGTGTTTTTATTGACATATAGAAAACTACATACATTTAAACAATTGAGTAATGTTTGACAGACATATATCTGTGAAGTTAAAATAATGAACAGTCAGAATCCTGACCGAGGGAGATGGCTCAGTGGATACGTGGCTTTACAAGCTTGAAAATGGGAGTTCAGACCCTAGCACCCAGAGAAGTGTCAGGCAGACGTGGTGGTCCGCTTGTAATGCCAGTACTTAGGAGACAGAGATGGACGATCCAGTGAGCAACCTGGATCTAATATATAGAATGGGGAGTCAGCCATCTGGCAGACACAGATGCTAACCTGTGGCCTCCACAGAAGCATGTACATATATCCACATGTACGTCCACATATACAAACATGTATCTCTCAATACAAACATATATACACTTACACATTTATACTATACACACACACACACACACACACACACACACACACACACACACACACTAAATAAAATGGAAAAAGAAACTTTCTCATTTCCTTTGTGAATTTTAGCAAATAGAAGCATTTACAAATATGGAATCCATGACAAAAAAAAGGATATATAAACTTATAGATTACCTGTTTAAATTAATATCATGCTGACTCGATGATTATAGCCTTATATTAACACTGAAAATTAGTTAATGTTAGTTATCTTGTTATGTTTCATTTCACAGCTTTTGTGTATCATGGGTTCTTTGAATACATGTATGAATTTTAAAGATTAAAAACTATTAAAAATTTAAAAATTCATTGTATGCATATAACTATAATATAACTACACATTTATGCCCCCACCTCTCTCTCTCTCTCTCTCTCTCTCTCTCTCTCTCTCTCTCTCTCTCTCT
>JANHMN010000003.1:179626760-179640735 GCA_030674055.1 Rhabdomys pumilio
TCTCTCTCTCTCTCTCTCTCTCTCTCTCTCTCTCTCTCTCTCTCTCTGTGTGTGTGTGTGTGTGTGAGAGAGAGACATGAGTACAAGTGCCCATGGATGCCAGAAGAAAGTGTCAGATTCCCTACAGCTAAAGTTACAGATACTTGTGAGCATCCTGAGATGGGTTTCAAATAATTTAGTGTGTGAACCATCTGTAGGAACAGCATGTAGCCTTAACTGCTGGGCAATCTTTCCAGTATCTGCATGGATTCAAGAATCAGCACATAGATTTCTGAAAGAATGAACGAGAGACAAAGAGAAACACAGAGAAAAAGAGAAAGAGAGACAGAGAGAGAAAGACAGAGAGAGACTGAGAAAAAATGAAGGAAGGAAGGAATAAAGGAAAGGAGACAGATGGATGGCAAGATAGGTAGGAAGATAGATAGATGACAGACAGATAAATAGGTAGATAGATAGATATTGGAGTTACACTAAAGAGAGCAAGACATACCACTGAGGTTTGCATTAGGCTAGCTATGAATATTAATTTGTCCATTGATTTTTTTTATTTTTGTTTCATTTTCACTTTTGATCATAAATATTTATTTGTCATTTTTATATTTATAATTTGCAATCATTTGTTCATATTTTATATATTATGTTAAAAATATTTATTATTAGTAATAAAGTAATAAAATTTAATAGAAAACTAATTTCATAAACTTTAGACTTTTCTTCTTTCCTCATATAGTCATTCAATATAATAAACTGTTCCCTAAGTATTTGTTCAGCAATGCCTCACAAACTTGTGTGCTTCACTTTATTTTCCTGTAGTAAAAAGTATTTTTACAAATTCCCTTTTGATTCATTCTTCTTTTTTGGCTTATAGCTTTTCATGATGCTGTTTATTTTCTGAGTATTTGAAGAAAATTTCCCCAGAGATTTTTTTGTTGTTGTTGCTGATCTCTTATTTGATATCAAGTGTTGGGGGTGACATTTTCTGTGGCTGTGATGTCCTTCCCTTCTTAGAAGTTCTGATACTTTATTTTTCCTGTTGAGAGTCTGTAATCCTAAGTATGGTCTATTTGGTAACTGCTGTTGTTGAGTGGAAAATACCATAAATGTTAACGAAACCAAGTTGATTGGTGCATTGCTCAGGTCTTCTATGCTTGTACTGATTTTGTCTATTTTTATCTATTATTGAGTGAAGAATATTGAGCTGCATCTCTCTAATGAGGATAAGCCATGGAAATTGAGAATCTGTCTATGGGGAACATAGAAGAACTATATAGTTCTTTGTGTGACCATTAGTGACACATTTAGGGGAAGGGAAAGGAATGTGGTCCCTAGTTTTAATCTTGCTAGGTCTATATGCTGATAAGGAGAATGCTGGCTCTGTGCAGCATCTTTGCTAAGGGTTTTATGAATTCCAAGTGTGAAGAGACCATCTGAAATAATCACAGAAAGAGGTACTTTTAACCTTTTTTTTGGACAACAAAGTGATCAGTGACTCTGCTGGATGCTCATGATTTCTAGAAAATGAAAGGGTAGGAGTCATACCCCAGAGCTGTCCTTCTCCTCTGAGGCATTTCAGTGTTCATCCCTCCCTGTTTCAGTGATTCCTCACTCCTGCCTGTTCTGAAGCATCAGTTTCATCGTGATGAGAAACATTATTCCTCTGGGAAACTCTAGAAAACTCCCATGGGGCAGGGGATAAAAAAGCAGGTGGCAGATCTGGGATTCAGGTACTTCATGGAAGGTAAGAAAGATATTTTCTGATGTGACCCATTTGTAGGAAGGGAACACTTATTTTTGGTTAATGTGTGTTTATAACCTTTGTAAATGTTGCCTAAATTCTATATGAGTGGTTTCTCTGAAAAACTCGGGAACTTTAGAATAACTGTCAACACTGGAACCATTGAAGGTGCAGATCTCCTGGTTTCATAACCCAGCGATCATTCAGCAGTGACTGACCATCTAAACTAGCTCTTCTCTTTCCTTTGGGGCCTTTTGGATGTGGTTTAAAGATACGTGTGGAACAAAAACCAAGCACGTAAACAAATGTATACATTTACCAGGAATGAAGATCCTTGATTTTCACTAGACTTGAAAAGGATGTTTGGGCATAGGAAGGCCCGAAGAGCTTAAGGGGTCTTGAATGAATAAGCATTCTTCTCATGTGCATGGAAAATAGTTAAATTGCTCAATACATTTAATAAAGTTCAGTTAATAAGTGTAATTTAAGCAACTTTTCTAACATTTATTTGAAATGGTAAAGTTCTCTGAACTTGAAGTTGACCAATAAAAGTTTCCATATTAACACAGACTTATATAAACAGGTGAAATGGAATAACAGTCTAACTAATTAGAACATTTACATAGCCTAAACTTCCCCTAGCATTCAATTTTTCATCTGTAAGAGCAAATGACATGAAAGAAAATTCTTATTGATTAGTGGAAACAGCTCATATACAGAGAACAAAGAACAGGATCTTGGTAGAAGTGAATAGATGGTTATCAGAAGGTGGAGGGACGACTGAGGTGTGTTGAGATTGATGGTGGTCTATGGGTACATAGTCATACTTATGGTAGTTAGATCTGAGATCTACTACAAAGGAAGAGGCCTAGAGTCAACAATAATGTGTTACATATTTCAAAATAGCAAGAACAAAAAGTTGTTTCAGCATTTCACAACAGACATGCTTGATGGGATGATATATAAATTACCATGACTTGATTATTATTCAGTGTATGCACGCATGCATCAAAATATAATACTATTTACCCTAATTATCCTTTAAAATAGCCTTCACTAAACCAAGACGGTGTCTTCTAAGGGATCTTAAATTTAGTCATAATGGCACACCCGCAATGATAGAATTAGCCTATCAGACAAGTCTTTATAAGTTTTAACTCAATAGTACCCACAATAAACTTACAATAAGAATGTGAATATAAAAACCAACACTATGGTTACCATAAATAATTTAGAATTTTATTGTGTCATTTGCATTTATTTACATCTTTAGAATTTATCCCACTGGAGAGTGCCCTTTAAATGACATCTAGGTTTGTTTATATAAGTGGGGGCCTATGGTAGAAGGAAACTGGGAAGCTCTGTAACACACTTCCTGATAGTTATAAAATTTAGAACATCTGCATTGTAGTAGAAGCAAACCAGGCAAAGGTCTAAAACATCAACCCTGGCCATTTTACATGTGTGACTGGGAGGTTTTATTTTAGTGGCATGAGCTCTATCCCTTTGAGTTGACCTCAGATGTTCCATCCTAGAAACTGAGAAATGTCTTGCATCAAAAAGCAAGGAATATTCTCTCTTCATCTTCATTCAGTCTAGAGTAAATCTGCATTTGGAAACAAAATCACTATTACTGTATTCAAAGAAATCACTGTTCTTTAAATAAGTCCATAATTTACTCATATGGTAGCTACCATTATACCCCCAGTCTAGTCTTGGCTTTCGAACTCAGATCTTAGAAACACAGCCATTAAGTGTTCAGGACAGGAAGCTCCAGGCTTAGTTCAATGCTGCCAGAATATTTGTTTCATTGTTGTGTGTGTAGCTTCTAAACTTGAGGTATCTCACTGACATCATGAGATTCCTGAGCCCCAAAGCAGGGCATAGCTATTGGTCATTTGCTCCTGCAGGAAAGAAGTCAGAACAGTGCCACAGGCTCAGAAGTACCTCAAGCACATAACAAAGAACAGTGTGTTTTTGAGACATTACCAGATATCTGGACCTATTCCTAGATTCCTCAGCTCTTCACTGCCTGACATCTCTCATTATTCTGGAAGAGCATGACTCTGACAGGTCACCATGTCCAAGAATTCAATATCTCTGTAGCCCTAAGTAAAATCATTGAGGCCCCATGGGTCATGACATCTAGTAGCTACAGCACACAATGAGAATTAGAGACAGGGGGGAAACATACACAGATGTAGAAACAGAAGACTGAAATGTGGTTTACCAGTGCCTATGGTAGGGCCAGCCCCTTCCACATGTGCTTGCAAGGTACCTGTACAACTTAGGTGATCCCTCAGGACTTCCCCATTCCAATTCACCATCCATCCTTGGATGACTGCTGAAACAATCAAAACACTTGCCTAATTCTCATGTACTGAGAATCAAAGGAAAGCCTAGGACCTGCTGCCATCACCTGCCTCCTCTGCCTGTGCCTGCATTTCTCTGTGTCTTAGGTCTGAACACCATTTTCTTCTTCAGCTGCTCTGCCATGACTTTAAGCTGACACTTCCCTATCCCAATCACCCAATCTACACAACCAGATTGTAGGTCTCCTTCCCAGACATGTCCTACATGTCACAGTCTTTTGCAAACATGCCCTGATTTTTCAGGAATTCTTCAGGATACAGTGACATTCTTATCATTTTTCTTTGGACACCAATTCAGTATAGTATAGAATCTCTCTGAGTCATGACACACTCAGTCTTTTGTAACCCTTTTTGAACTCCATACATACTCACGGTGTACTCACAGGTCTTATTAACATTCCATGCATGCACACAGTGTGTATGTGTTGTGTGTTTAATATTTACGTATGTATGCTCTGACCCCAAAACAACATATAAGCTCTTATAAGTCTGTCACTGTGCATCTTCTGTCTTTGAAAGAGGAATCTCTATAATTAACTCTCTGCCTTTAACCTTCATTGTTAAAAAAAGAAACTCTTGGCATCTCCATATTCATTGTATACAAAAACCTTAAGTTAAAGTTTCTTGATGTTTGAGAATTTCCAGCACAAACACCAAACTTCTATACTCCAAGTTCTTTGATGTACTATAAAATTTTTAGAAGGAAATGTTTCTTGGGCATGTTCAGTTGCTATATTCAACACTTTATCATCTTCTTATCCTTCTCTTCTACATGTTTTTTTTGTAAATCTGACCATACACCTTAATAGAAAAGAAAAGGGGCAACAGTTATGCTGTAACCTTCTATCCTTTCTCATCTTAGCAGGAATGGCGAGAGTTGTAACTGCATTCAAAGTCATACCAAGTAAAGGGGAGGCTGTATAATCACTTCTTTGATGTGGGTGGTTCCTGTGAGAACTGGAAGCCAGGCAAGGCATTTTCTGAAAAAAGGACCATTGACTTCATTGAGTCAGTGAAATTCATGGCCTGCTTCTTATTGACTAGTGAAGACATAGATAGAGAAATAAGTGAAGAGATTGCATCAGCAGTAGAGTAAGTGACAGGGACAACTATATGTGAGTTTTCATCTAAGTCCACTAGACAAGAAAGGTCCTTGGGACTGAACCATCTTGCTGCTATGTCCCACTGCCATGATGTCACCTAGCATAAGTGACTGGATATGAAGCCATATCCAGTTGTGAGAATGATTTCCTCTGTGCAGAAAGAAGATATTATCAGTGCAACAGAGAGAGTACATGTAGGCAACTGCAGATTCATCTAAAGAACAATTCTGCTTCTTTCTGCTCATTGTAATCCCCAGTGAGCACACAGAGTGTAGAAGGGCAAGGAAGGATGGAAGACCAGTTGATGCTCCACTCTTTGACAGTTGTTCGGTCCAGGGTTAGGTATGAATTGCAGATATGCAATGAGATTCTATTAGAAGCTCACTTCTAATTGAGTATATAAGTTGGAAATGGAAAACTAGAATGAATTTTCTAGGTATGCGCAGTGGACAAAAAGATAAGTGGAGAGAACACTGTTCAGCATATCAATTGTAGATAAATTGTTCACATTATACATTCAGTGTGTTCAACCAATACCTGACACTGGTGAAGGCAATTTCATCCTTACATATATTATTCTTCTCTCCTTCCTTCTCTCTTTTTTATGAGCTCTGCAACTGAAGTTATGCTGAAGGAACCAATGGGCTGAGAGTTACCTGGGTGTCCTTCAGTGTGGGAGCCTCTTGGTGGGAATGAATCTTCAAGCTCATGAACTTCATACATTTGATTCTAGTATGTAATATTCACAATTGGTTTCTAAAACTCCTCAGAGAATCTTTAAGTGACACAGCAGTGAATGGAAGAGGCGTTTTTAATTTTTCTAAAGAAAATATTTTCTGGTTAGGAATACTTACAGTTGGCCTAACTTACCTCCTAACACTATACACATTTTTACCTGTCTTTGAAGTGGCCATCACTTACAATGCTATCAATGAAAATGAACAATTCTATGTGACAAATTCCTTTATGTCAAACCAGACACAGAGAAGAGAAGAGATTATGAGTTAATTTTGTAAATCTTCTTTTCTAGAGGTTTTCAAAGTCTCATAGGCAGCTTGGCATCACAAAATGATAACAGTGTTTGGTGCCATTCAGTAATCCCACTCTTTACCTTTGAAACCTTTGTCTATACAAAACCCTCCAGTTACCTACCAGTTAAAATACAAACTTTATTTTATTTTATTTCATAGTGCAAGTTGACATTTTTCTTTTCTTTTTTTTAAATGAGAATCAGTAAAATTTATTTTATTCAGGATTCAATGCTATTCTTTTTGTCTCATTTTTTTAGTCTTGGATATTTTATTTATTCCTACTTCAAATGTTGTCCTTTTCCCCCATTTCCCCTCCCCAGAAACCCCCTATCCCATCTCCCCTCCTCCTTTTTGCTTTTCTACCATTTTAATTACATACAAGTATTAAGGTCAGTTCTAGGTTGAGCAATGCAATAGATGCAAATAGTCAAGGAACAAGCAAGACATTAAACACAAATAGTCAAAGAACAAGAAAGGCAATACACAAAGTTCCATGAACAATTATTCCTGCCCATCGTGTTAAAGCTTGTCTTTAATAACATCAACATGTTGGCAGCCAAAGTACATGGCTTGAACCTGAAAATGGACCCCTAGATAGAGTTATTAAATTAACAGGCTGGCAAGCCAAGGACTGGTAAGATTCTACACAGAGCCTTACCAACCTAAGACAAAAGTGCACTGCTTTTGATAATGCATATTCCATGATGGGTAAGGAAGGCATTTTTGTTAGAACAATCTAAGACAGGTTCAGTCTTGTTTATCAAAAAAAAAGTGGGGAAGGTGGAGAGCTTTTGGGGATGCTTGGCTTGGGAAGAATCTGACATGGGCCAAGGACAAGAAAATGGGCTGCTTGTCAGGAATATGACATTGGCCAAGGACAAGGAAGTAGGCTTCAGGTAGAATTCTGACACTAGGCTAGAACAAAAAAGTAATTTTGGACAGGAATCTAAATCTTAGGCTAGAACAAGGTAGTAGGTTTCAGATATGAAAATGATCTTCAGTTAGGACAGGGAAGTAGGCACAGATATTTTGGTCATCCTGATAAGCCCATAGAAACACTGATCACGGGATGTTCACAGACTTTATTTTAAAAAGAGAGTTGTATACAAACTCAGCCTTATACATATGTAAATAATATGTATTGACTCCATAAATGAAAATGGCCACTTTAAAATTATTTTTACCTAAAAAAATGTTCTGCCTAAGATGAAGAGAGGGAAGGAGTAGAACTATGTTCAGTTAATCCAGACAGCCCTGGCTTCCTGTCTGATTAATGTACCCATAGGCAGTTTCATGGGAAGGGATAGCTTGACATCTCTATACATTACTTAATATTAGCAGGGGACAGATGGTTGACCTTTAACACACTTGCCATGGAGTGGAGGTTCCTGAAGCTTGGGTTTTGCAATGTCACCCAGCTTCTCTCAGCGTTCTCCAAACCCTGCAAGCAACTGCAGCTGAACTCTTTGGTTAGTCATAATGGAATTTCCCATGTTATTTGGAATTTATGACATGTGAAACTGCAGGATGTGAGAGAGTCTGTCAATTTAATATCTATGGGAGAAGTACCCTGCTCAGGTGAGCAACAACCAGCCTTGGAAAGGATGGACTTAAATGAAGGGAAGGCTAAGATCCCCTCGCCACACAATGTGAGCTGTAAAGCAAATGTGCTGAGAAAGAAATAGCCTCCACTGGGAGCCAGACATATTGATTCATCCGTTGGCACTAAAGAGAAAACGGAGAGAAAAAAAGAACATGCCATTTTCCTTCTCTAGAAAATGATTTTTAGCTGACCAAAGGGTAGACAGCAGGGGACTTGGACTTTAGCAAAATGAGCCATGGATTTTCCATTGTCGCTCTGTATTTTCTCTTTTCTCCCATCTCACTGTGTGTTTGTCTCCGCCTTCCCTTTTGTGTGTACATCTTCATGTGTGTGTAATGCAGATACACACGCATGTTTGTCGGAAGTTCATGGTGGACACTGACTTGGATTGTCTTCCTTTATCACACTCCAGCTTATTTTTGTGTTAAGGTCTCTCAGTGAATCAAGAGTTGGAGGCTTCAGCTAGACTAGCTCATCAGAGTCCCGGGAATCCTTCTGCTTCTGACTCCTGGGCTCTGGGACTATAGATGCTTGCCACTGTCACTGACTTTTGTGTAGGTGCTGTGGATCAGACTCATGTATTTATGCTTGAGTAGCAGCCACTTTTCCGCTGAGCTGTTTTTCATCTTCTTGTTATTCCTTTCACATATGTTCCTTGTCTGTCCTTCAGACTTTTCTGTAGCCCCTTTGGCCTGTATTTTGACTACATTGACTCCTTGTTTGATTCTGGGCCTTTGTTCCCACTGTTTATTCTTTCTAAAGCACTGTTTCATGCTTTTTTTTATCTAAATCCTTTATGTTTCTGTCTAGCATGGATGCATTCTCACTAGTTTGCTCTTGGACTGGACCAGCTGACTTTCTTCTGGGCTCTATGATAGTGTTACAGCCAGTGATTGTACCATTGGTGATTTTCTGTTTGGGGGTTGGCCTGCTTGTCAAGACAGGAGCATGGCTAGACCTGACTCTATGTCATCAGTCAAATCCTGTATTCTGAACTCAAGACATGTTCAAATCATAGCCGCTGAATAAAATATAATTGAGGATATGAATGAGAAAGTGCATGTAATTTAGGAGGTGGCTTCTTTGATGCTGTCCTGATGACTATGATTGAATCAATTTCCTTGCCTACCTGCCAGCCTGTTGTATTTTATACAGTTCATCACACAACCAGATAAGTGTCTGTCATACTGGGGATGTTCAGTGTTGTCTAGAAAAGCGATGGCCCAGTCAGATCTCATTTCATTCCCTAAGTTGGTGGGGGTGACCAGTCACCCTATCTCTGATTGCCATTCATAATAATCTTCTGAGAACATCTTCTTGCCACTCAAATACAAACTTGGAAGACTATATGAACCCTCACTATCAGCTGATAGAAGCCTTATGGCAACCATGCCTACTTGTAGTTAGAACTCAGGGATTCTTACCAGTCCCATGCTATCCCAAGTATCTCTCTACTACTCAGGGATTTCTAGAGAACAAAATCCAGAGATTTATTATGATGACTTTTATGATAATTATTATGCAGAATAGTATCAAGTAATTGTGGACACTGAAGAGTCCCATGATCTGCTATCTGCCAGCTGGATGCCCCAATAGAGACAATGATGGAACCCCATTTCATATCTAACTCCCTGAGCGGGAGAGGACCTATGAATTTCACCATAGTCAGGAGAAGAAGAGCTGATGTCCTAGGTTAAGGATGCAGGTGGGAAATGGACGTTGAGTGTTTCTTTCCTCTGCTTTATGTTCTAAGTCAACTGACTCCAGTGCTTGTCTCATCTGGAAATATGTTCTCAGGCAGGAACACTGTTCAATTTGGGCCATTTTCATCTGGCACTTTGTCAACTGGACACAATAAGTTAATCAGCACACTCTCCCTCTTTGAAACATTCTTCTGGGACTGCAGTCATCACATACCTGTATAACTTAATTTTTTTTCAAAACCTATTTTTAAGGATGGTTCTTAGACACTTTAACCTCCCTTATAGCCCACCACCACGAGAGGTAGTGGAAAAGAAAGGGTACTGGGGAAATAGACCTATTTAGAAATGGTCTTTGGAGAAAATTCTGTCTGTGTTGTCAGGAAATCGGCAGCTCGATCCACTCGCAAACACTTCAGGGATATATTAACAGTCTAGTTCAGTAGAGTTGAGATAGCAAACATAAATCAGCGGTGGTGGCATCAGCTCAGCAAGAGCCAGCAAAATGGACCAGGAGGGATGCCAGGAGTTCTTTATTGTGCCTTTCTCAGAGAAGTGAAGATCTTTGAAGACTCAGTACCAACAAGTGTTGTACAGCTAGCTCTATAAACAAGCCCGGCTCAGCCCCTATCACTGTCGGTCAAGTTCTATTTATACTTCCTCTAAACATCATGTGTCCTCTACAAGTCTTGCATCACCAAGTGTCTTGCCTCAGCACGTGTGTCTATCTCAGCTGGCATCACTCTGCCAATCAGCCTGAGTTCATGGAAGTAGCAAAAAGCCATGGCACACACACCACCAGAAGTTTTGTTTTTTTTTTTTTTTGATGCATTTCTCACCATGGAGTTTTGACAAATAGAGCTCAACTGCACGCAGTGTAAGGAAGACCAATAATGCGTGTTGTTAGAGAAGAATCCTTCATCTCATGTCCTCCCATGTGCTTGCTTTAGCAGAATATTCTCTCTCCTGTGTCTGCTTCAGCAAAATATTCCTTCATGTGGTGTTTGCCCCAGTCAAACACCATTCAGCATAACTGGCTTTCCAAAGAAAAGTTTCCACTTCATCATGAATCTGTTTTCCTTGCCAGATTGACCCATTCTTTTTCTCTGCCCAAAAATTCCAACTCTTCCTTCAAGAGCCAACATATTCTGCAAGAATGCTTTGATGGTTTCTTCAGAAAGTAGCAGGTGCATCTTGTGTAGCCATAACAATTAGTCTTGTGTGCCCCCATGTAAATGAGGAGGTATGGAGAGTTTAAATGAAGAATCCTTCACAGGATAAGAAGAAATGCTTTTGTCAGCTTGTTGTTTCTCCTCTGCAAGTCTGCCCTCTGCCACAAATGGTCTGTGCTGGGTCTTCAGTCAGTGTTTGCTGAATGGCGAAGCCTAAGCAAACTGTAAGGTGGAAAAGTCCTGCTCTTTCAGGTCTCATTTTTACAGAAGTGACAGACTGAGTAAGGAAACAAGTCCTTACATCACTTGTTCCTTTCTCTCATGAGGCCTTTGGAAACTCTTTGGGTAGAACCGCCCAGTGTCCTGCCTTGTGTCTTTCTGTCACATTGCATAATCTGAAACAATCTTCTGTGTTCGATTGCTTGCATGGCTGCCATTAATTTCGTTCCAAGAAAGATACAGAAGAATGAAAAGGGGAGGAGGAAGAAGAAGGAGAAAGGGAAGCAGATACAAATACACTTCAGAAATAAATATGGCTCCTTCTCTAAGTTGTATTGCAATTGAGTTGCAAAAAGATCATGTTGGCCACATTTCCCAAGAGTAAATTTGTTTGCTTCATGAGTTAGCAACAGAGACAGTCGTCAAGGACTTGCTCAAAAGTTTTCTTCTCCAATCTCTCTTTATCTCAGTCTCTCTTGATTTTTCAAGTCAGGATTCTGTATTTGTCACCTTTAACTTGAGCTGTTAATTAAAGACAGTCTTGAATTAGTGTTATTTTTTTCATGTGTGTCTGCAATGGGCTGTTCTTGCCTATGGATAGCTCCCCTGCCTCTGGATCAATATATTATCATAGCTGATAGGACTGAAATGAACATCTGATTTGACGACTGATGTCAACTTTCACAAATGGTTGTGGCTACAGTATTTTATCTATAAAGTCTAGTTTGATCATTTCAACAACACTCTGGGACAGGAGCCATTTTATAATCAGGGACTGAGAGTCATTGAGATTGAGACACTTGGTCAAACCACATGACTCAAAACAGGGAAATGTAGACCTCTGCTATGATGCAACCAGTGTCCTTTCATCTGTCTCTTGACTTGGAGGAAGTACGTGAAAACTCACAGGTAGGTTAAGTGGCCATTGATGGTAGACATGTTTGCAATTATCCTTTGGAAGCATGCAGAGCACCTTACAGTATCATGAGTAGTAATCCATAGAGGTGAAGGCTCTAGGTAGGCACTGACTCACCTTCTCCATGGTCAGTGAGTTGTGTACTGCTGTCTTCAGCTCTAGGGACTTACTTTTAGTTTCTGGAGAAAAAGCAATGGCTTTGAAAAGAGCCTGTGTTGTTTGGGGTTCCCATAGGGCCCCTCTTGCCAGCAGCATGATTCAATGTTATCCATTCCTAGCACTGGAAGCTTCATAACATTACTTTTCAGTGTGTGTGTGTGTGTGTGTGTGTGTGTGTGTGTGTGTGTGTGTGTATTTGGAAGAGGTTGACATTTAAACTTGTATATGAGAAAGAATAACCTGTCAGGAGAAATAAGACTGCCTTGAGGAGTGATGGAGGCTAAAGTGAGGGCCAGGGGAAAGAGCAGCAATAGGAAGTGTGGGAAGATGCTCAAAAAAAATTTATATACTTGTGTGGCAATGTCCTTATGAAACCCAGTAGTATATATGGTCAGTGCATGCCAGAGGTGATGATGATGATGATGATGATGATGATGATGGAGGTGGAGGAAAGAAAGAAACAGAGACAAAAGAACAAAGACAATATATACCTGTTCCAATGATTCTGATCTCCCTCGCTCTCTCCAATTCATTAAGAGCCTGAATAGAGAAAGAAAAAGAAAACACAGGTGTTCTCTCTCTTTCTCTCTCTCTCTCTCTCTCTCTCTCTCTCTCTCCCTCTCTCTCTCTCTCTGAAATGGGTGTTGTTGCTCCTCATTTCTGGACTGGATACTCTCTGTCAAGTCTCCCTGGTGCTTAGTCCTTAAATTGAACCTCAAAACATCAGCCTCTAAAATTTACATTTTCTCCAAATATATTTCTAATAAATAAACAAACATGTATTTGCTTCCTAGTGGTTTTGTTTCTCTGAAAACCCTTAATGCATGGTATATTTGGGTTATTGTTTACAACACAGAATTATAGAGAAGTAAAGGAAAAGTCATTTATAAAGAAAAGGCTAGATGCCCCAAATGTCACTGTTGATTTTCTTAGATAAGGAAGTTATTAATTTGTAAACATAGCTGGTATCATGCTTCATTTGGGTGTAATTTTAGACCTTTCTTGGCTTTATTTTACACACCATAAACTTTCTTGTCATGTCCTTATGTATTCTTTACAAACATAATTTTCAACAGTAGGAGCATAGCTACTTCATGGACGTACTATAATTTACTACTGCTTTCCAAAGCCAACCATTTAGACTGTGGCAATACTGCTTCACCATGTGTCCAGTACTTGTAGGGATGCTTTTTTTTATTGTGGTCAATGAGAGATTACCCACAAGCCAGTTAAACTGAGGCCATCTTCATCCAATAACTCTCTGAGTCCCCAAGAGCATTTGACATACAATGATACCATATAAGCTCTGAGGAATCTCCCTTGAGAGGTCATTATGGCTAGGCACTAGCCCATGAGGGTTTTAAACAGTCTATATCACACTCATGCTTTCAAGGAAAGACTCACTTTCCCCCAAGGAAGTTTTCTGAATTAATTTTGCTCTCTAGGGAGACCTACAGGGAAACAAGATTTCATATTTAATGATTTGCCATCACTGACTTGATGCCGACTTTCACATCTCCCAACAGAGATTTGGTAATGATATGCTCTTGCTTTGGGGTGTTTTCCTGTGGATTATTCCTAGGAAATAATGATGTTCACACCTCCAGGAGGACTGACATCCGAGCCTGAAAGGGAGGTTGTCATTATTTAAAACATCATGATTATGCAAATCAAACTTTCCTCTCTGGCAAAGTTTGTTATCATTGATCCAATGCCTATTCACAGCACTACTTTGGTGGTGAGGCTGGCAGTGGGGCTGCACTTTAAAAAATTAAACAGAGACAAGAGAGGAAGAAAGAAAGTTTGAAGGAGACACCCCAAGAGATAAATTAATGGATGGGACCCTCACTTGACCCCTTGACTTCAAAGTAGCTGAACTTCAACTGCTACTCTGGTTTCTAGGTAGGTTATCTGTCTGTCTCTCTCTCTCTCTCTCTCTCTCTCTCTCTCTCTCTCTCTCTCTCT
>JANHMN010000003.1:179640745-179692069 GCA_030674055.1 Rhabdomys pumilio
TCTCTCTCTCTCTCTCTCTCTCTCTCTCTCTCTCTCTCTCTCTCTCTGTGTGTGTGTGTGTGTGAGAGAGAGAGAGAGAGAGAGAGAGAGAGAGAGTATGAGTGTGTGTGTGTCGTGCATGCACCTGCATGTACAGTGTGTTCATGTATGTTTCTGTGTATGATGTGTGAGTGTATGTGTTTGTATGATGTGTGAGTGTATGTGTGTTTGTGTGTGTGTGTGTGTGTGTGTGTGTGTGTTTGTGTGCACATGTGTGTAGAAGACAGAAGACAACAGAATAGCTTTGGGTGTTGATTCTTGCTGTCAAGATTGTTTGAGGCATGGTCTTTGCATGTACCAGGATTGCTGGTCTACAATCATCCAGACACTTTCTCTTCCCTATTTCCTGTCTCATGATACGAAAACTGCGACTGCACCATCGGTCTGCCTTTTATGGCTTTTAGGGACCTGAATTCAGGTCCTCAAGCTCTTGTTGCCAACACTTTATCTCCTGACCTCAGTCCAGGGTTGTTGTTTTGTTTTGTTTTGGGGGGAAGCATCTTATTCTTTGTATCTTTTCCATGCCTCATAATCTTAAATGGAAATTAATGACTGATTGGGACCTTGGGGCCTCTATGGTAAAAGCAGTAGTGCTGAGAAAGATAAGGCAGACATATAGTTCACCTCAGGGGCACTGGCATGCTGTGTCTGGTGTATGGCATTTTTAGAAGATTTGCTATTCATGTTGATCTGTGTCCTATGGTGCAGATACAATGAGTGTTCTTGCTGCACAAGCCCAGCTTCCAGACAGTTAGCTGTCTGCTAACAATGCACTGCTGTGGACTCCTGCGAGTGAATTCTGGAAATGGTTAAAGCCATGGCTTTTAATTGATTTGGGGATTATGGATTCTCAGGGAACTTCAAAGTTTGTGGAACCTCAGCAAGAAAAAAAGTTCACAAACACCTGTCTTTTTATACAACGTCTCACAAATGTCTCGTAGCTCCTGAAGCCATGTTAAAGCAACAAACAAATAAACAAACAAACAAGCGATTCTTATTAAGCCTTCAGTGGTCTTCTAGAAAAGAATCGTGTTCCAAAGAAAGATGGTTCATTTAGTTCGTGTTACAAGTAAGCCACGGAGCCGGACTGCCTTGCTCAGGACTAGGGCTTTACTCAAATCAGAGAGCACTCATTTTAGCACAGGCCTCAGCTATCATGATGAATCAATTCTTTCGATCATATGGGGGCCATGTTCCCTGAGACAGGAAGTGGCCTGTGAATCCAGCCCCAAGCCTTGACCTTGATGGGATTATTTCTAAGCTCAGCAGAAGTAGTTGGGTCCTACTTAGGTCTGAATTGCCCAAGTCAGTCTCCTTATTTTCTGCCCACGGAAAGAGTAGACATTCAAGACTTAATGTGAACTGGGTTGACCCAGGGCTTACAACCTGACCACCAACTACAGTGAGCTCAGGACGACTCTTTTGAGTAATGTGCAATTTGAGGTTTGCCAAGAGACAAGCAATGGATTCTGGTTTCTTGGGCAAGTGCTTCAAATTAAACAATTGAGTTTGAGGTATGGTTAAAACCGTACTTCAGGGCATCATCATTTTAAGTAAGATGCAGCCACATGCTCGTGCTGGGAGAGTATGGTTTGCAAGTTCTGTGTAAGGTCATGACTCCCATGCGAGATGGTTGTCAGTGAGTAGAGGCCTTGAGCTGGGTCTCATGATCACTCAGAACAAACCCCACTGTCTGCCAGGCTTTGTGTTCCCTCTGGCTTCCTCTCTCAGAGGGAAGAAAGATGAACTCAGTGTGTGCTGATGATGTGCTAGGCCCCAGGTAAACTGACCCAGGTTCAGTGTCAGTCATGAGAGTGCTTGTTTAGTAACGTCCTTAAATAAAGACAGCTTTGCTATCTACAGGCTCTGTCAATACTAAATCAAACAATAGTGGATCAAAAATATGAAAAACGCATTTGCACTGACCACAGACACTTCTCCTTATATTACTCTCAAGATACTATAACAAGATACTATAACAACTGTACATGGCATTTAGACTGCATGAGGTATCACAGATAGTCTAAAGATGATTGGAAGCATCCAGAAGGGAATGTGTAGATTTTATGTAAAAGCTATGTTATTCTATGTCAGGGGTTTCATCATAGTTGGATTTTGGTAACTGCACATGAACCACAGCTACTTTGTATTTTCTTCTACTGTATCACATTAATATTATTAGTCGTAATAGTATTTTATATTTTAGGGGTTTTTTTTGTGTGTGTATCTCTGGCTGTTCTGGAAATCTCTGTTGACCAGGCTTGCCTTGAATTCAGAGATCTGTCTGCCTCTGTCTCCAGAGTGCTGGGGTTAAAGGTGTACACACCATGCCTGGCTCTGTGCCCCTTATCTGGTAGTAGAATATATTATTAGATGTTTTAAGTAGGAATAGCTTCAGTGGTGAAAAGTTACCTTGGCAGGAAGTCAGCACACTCCCGAAAACACCTTCTAATGTGAGTCCATAGTTTATCATGAGCAATGCAATTCAGGGCTGGCTGAAAAGAAGCCCCCTCACCACAGAGTCTTTCTTCATCTTCCTTGTAGAGCTAAAAAAGGATCATTCTGCAGCTAGGGCTGCAGAATAATTTGTACGAAGATACAGGGAACTCTAAGGGATCGCGATGCATTTTACTGCTGTGTTTTATTGCCTTAACCTTTCCAAATGGCAAAGGGGGCATTTTCTGCATCCAACACAAATATCATCTGGTGGTGCTTTGTTCTCCCTTATTGTCAGAGAAGTTTGCAAGTGAGTCCCTCCCTACTCTGCTTGTGGTAAATTGCTAGAAGATGCCATGCTCTTTGTCTTGTTAGAATACTTTTGTTCCCAAGTTGAGGTCTGCAGTAGGGGCTGTCTACAAGGCCATCACAGAGTCTCTAATGAATCTGGGCTTCACTGGCACTCCTCCTGAGCATGTGCGTGGGAAAGGAGACTTACCTGCATACAGATTAACACACGGTTTTGAGTTTATGTTCTCCAGAGCAGAGGCATGAATGAGATTCCCCCTACCTTGTACACATTCCCCTTGCTTTTCCAGTTTTACTTATATTTTCAAACAGAACTTATTTTCCATATACATTTCTGGTTATCAGCACAGTATTTGTTTATTGTGAAGTTGGAAAAAATGAAAATAAGAATAAAATCCTGTGCTACTGTCTGACTGTCCAGTTGTCCCGCTGCAGTAGCTCTGACTGTCCAGTTGTCCCGCTGCAGTAGCTCTGACTGTCCAGTTGTCCCGCTGCAGTAGCTCTGACTGTCCAGTTGTCCCGCTGTGGCAGCTCATGGTCCTTCTAGGCTCACTCCTCACCTCTCATCCTTAGTATAGTTAATATTGATTTCAGCATTTTGCTTACATAGTGTCAACAGTTGCATTTTGCACTATTTGGAATGATATTTGCACACCACTTTGAGGGCTGTGTAATATTCCACCATGCACATGCTAGTTTCCTAGGGACCCTTTACACTGTAGGTTCCCTTCGTCACTTACATGTCTTGTAGACATTGCTGCTTGGAAGATTTCACACAGGAAGTGTAAATAGTTGCCCTCAAATACCTTCTCAGAGAGCTTTAGATAGTTCAAAAGAGTCTCTTTAAAGTCCTTGCTATAAAGGACTGCCTTTCTTTCTAAGGAAGCCAAACTAAATGGTAATCTTATTAACATAAGATGAGGCCCCTTTGTGCTCCAAGCCCAGCAGGTCTGAGCTCCTGCTGTCTTTCCTTCCTTATCTGTTATTCTCTTGCCCTCTCTCATTGGTTACCAATCATCTATAATTATGTATCATCTATTGTTTACCATCAATCACGATTATACACAATCTACTTACAGCCATGTGTACTAATGCAATATTATGGTAATGAATATCTCTTGCATTCTAACAGACTGTAACTTTCACCTCACAGCCAGAGTTAGTAATATACCTTGAGGTCACTTACAGACTTAAGACATTTGTCCTACTGTGTGCTCAGCTTGTTTCTCTAAGTTGCCTTTAAGAGAACAATCTAAAAACAAATCTTACTTGCCTTGGATCTCCCATGTCAGCAGCTTTTGCAAGCTAAGCTGATATATACACACAATCTCAGCTTATGTACTCTTCCAGGCCCCTGACTCAGAACATGTACGTGAGAATCGTTTGAAGAAAGCAGCAAATACAAAGCCTGAAAGCAACCTTCTAAAATAATATTCAACACTTACAGATATTGATTGATAAGCAATGGTGTTTGTAGTACCATTTGTTATGGGTCAGTGGGTCAATTTTGGGGGTTCTTTGGAATTAGTGACTTAGTTCCTTGTAAAACTATGTTAAAGATTTTCCTAAATTATCCCATCCCTTCTCTATGTAATGTTTTTCCACTGTTCAACAAAGAGATGACGAAGCCCTTTGTGAGGAACAGACACACACACACAGAGAAGATACACACAGAGACAGAGGCAGGCATGGATTCACATAGTGGGCAGACAGACAGAGAATGAAAGACAAAGGGAGCTTGAAGTAGAGAATTGGGGAAGGGCTTTTATTTCTTTCCTTCATGTGATACCAGTGCATTAATGCAATGTTATTAACCCGGAGTTAATTCCAAATGTGTTTAGCCCACACACCCATATGTATATCTCCCATTATCGTCTTCACTTATCCACCTTCCTTTCAAACTGTATCTATCAAACTATCATCTGTTTATTATGTATCTATCCATAGACATATACACAAGAAACGTACATATATAAGTGTGTATATATATTCTCATGTCTTACAGAAAGAATAGTTCTATGTAAACATTTTTGGTTACAAGTAAGATAAAAAATTTCCATATCTATATTTATACTATATCATCTATATCTAATCTCTCTCTAAATAGGCATAGGCATAGGCATAGGCATAGGCATAGGCATAGGCATAGGCATAGGCATAGGCATAGGCATAGGCATAGGCATAGGCATAGGCATAGACATAGACAATAGATACAGATATAGATATTCAGCCATCTTTCTTTTACTGTGAGCTCTCTTTTCCAGTCATTTCAAGAGCTGTAGCTTGTGTGAAGCTGTGTGCTATCAGAGTGCCCTTGCCTGCACTTCGTCTCGTGGAAGCCAGCAGCACACTGCTATCCTTTTTCCTGACCCATGAGCTCCACCAGGCCAGCCATCATCGGAGGTGCATGAACTTGTGGTGTTTCCTAGTATTTAACCTAATGTGAGATTTCTGTTTCTGACCTGGAAAGGAACCTTAAATGATCTCTTACAGAAATGCCTAGCGTCAGGCATTGGCAATGTGGTCTTGCTCGAATGACTGGAATAATGCTCTGTCATTAGCCTGGAGATGGTTCAGAAGAGGAGAGTCACTCTGAGATGAGCACAGTGGAGGTGGTCCAGAAGCCTGTGATGAGATGACTGTGCCTGAGGCAGTGGTTTAATTGGCCTCCTTCTCCTCCTCCTTCTCTGCTCCCTGAAAGGAAATCAACCTGGGACATTTGACTACAATGCTCTCTGCAGCCTCTTTCTCAGTGTTATCTCTGAGAAGTGAAAGCCTCCCCCTTGTGGGGTCCAAATAAAGGGGAATACTTGACACTTGGCATTTTCCAACTTCTTGGAAAAAAAATCAAAGTGAATGGGGAGGAATGGTTGTTAACACAGCTCTATTCACCTCTGTGTACAGCATGTCCCCAGGTGTGTGTGTGTGTGTGTGTGTGTGTGTGTGTGTGTGTGTGGTGTTTCTTAGTTGAACAAATTAAACTGATTTGTGATGAACCAAAAAGAGTTGGCATTTAGACCACTGATGTCATTTTTTCATCTGCATTTCAATTTCAATTTCTGTATTCCAAAACACCCCAAGGTATGAAGAAATATGCCATGATGGGGGCAAGGGTAGCTCAGGAAAAGTGCTAGCATGTAGGAGATGCTGTGTTCAAGCTCTAGCAAAATGGGAAACAGAGCAAAAGTCTGCTGCACCATCCGTGTTGTTCTCGCTGCCAAGACTTGAATTAGCTGCTTACTGGAAGTTGTTTTAAGAGAACTGAAATGTTAGCAAACCCATTTACTCAGTTGTGAAGGGTTGAACTATCTGACTCTAAGTTTCTTTGCAGTTCATTGCTTGAATACTTTTAGGCTTTATAATCCATGCTCAGAAGGAGACATCCTTCGAGATATTTTCCCATCTTAGGAGCTCATCTGCTTATAATTTGGTGCCTGGCCTTCTTATGACCTGGGGCGTTGCATATCTGAGATGGCGGCAGGGCGAGGGGTACAATCTGTAACTCAGAGCTCTTTCCTTTATTAGGAACGCTGACAGATAAAGACCAACTCCCAGGTCTTCTTTATTAGTTCCACATGATAATGTCCCAGATATGGCTGCTGTCTCCTTCTGACTCCGACCCAGAGCTGTGGTTCAGGGCTCTGTAGAGCTTCCCATCTGATTTTGCTTTAGATTGATTCCTTATATAAAATGAGTTGACATGTCCACTAAGCAGCAGGAAGTCCTGGGAACTGGAGTCCCATAAAGAGCTGGGTCAGGGGCCAGATCAAGAACAACGGATACATCTGTGTGTATTTACAGTTAGAAATCATCAAAACCCTGTGAGTGGGTGGATTCTCATGGGATAAAGGGTTAACATGCAAAAGCCAAAGGATAGAGGTGGACAAATGCTGCAAATCAGAGTACTTTCCCTCCTGAGAGCCAGTTACTAGACACTAAGCACTTCCTGTGCATGCTTCTTCATGCCTGACAAATGGTAAATGGAGATCATTAGCCTATGACCCAGAGACGAGAATAATAAGCTGATACAATTCAGTGTATCCTTGCTGTTTTTGTAGGACAGGACTATATGTACCCTGTGTGGCTTGCCTATGGGCTCACACAAGAGAGTGAAAGACTTGTGTCTTGTTTGATATTGTGGGATCCTTTTAGCATTGCTGCTTGTCCTGTATCTTGTTAAACAGCCAGCCATGTTGCTTTCCTTTCTACTCTTGCTTAACACTCCTGTACCTCTCCCTCCCAGCAGACGCAAAGACTGTGCATATAGTATACGCTTATGGGCTGCAGGATGTATCTCAGAGGAATAACTCTTGCTTAGTGTGCATAATGCCCTATGTGTGATTCCCCAGCACAACACACATGTGCATGCACATGTGCACACACACACTCATACACATATACATATATATACTTATTTACACATATAAACTTATATATACATATACTTACAGATATACACACATGTATATGCACACACACATGTATATATACAAACACACTTACCTACATATGCACGTACTTAACACACACATGTACACATATGTGTACACATACACACATACAGACACACATGCACATACCACAAACACACCACACAAACACATATTCAAGATCTATTTATCCTTTTGATTTATATTATTTTGTTCTTATTATATATTTTAAAATATTTATTTTCATAGGATGTGAGTGTTTTGCCTGCATATATGTATGTGTATTATGTGTGTGTGGTGTCTGTGGTGGTCAGGAGAGGACACTGGATCTCTTGAACTGGAGTTGCCAATGGCTTTGAGCTGCCATGTGGGTGCTAGGAAGAGAAAGTGGGTCCTCTGAAAGAGTAGCAAGTGCCTTTAACTGCTGAGTCATCTTTCTGGCCCGCATTGTTTTGTGTGTGTGTGTGTGTGTGTGTGTGTGTGTGTGTGTGTGTGTGTGGTACATGTTCTCTGTGTGTTTGTTTATACATGTACATGTGGGTGCCTGCATATCACTGTGAAAATGTGGAAGTTAATGACAACTTTGGTGTCAGTCCCTGCCTTCTACCATCTGATCTGTGAATAAGGCCCTGCTTGCTTCCCTCACAGGAAGGCGCTGTGGTAGATCATATACACCTCTGTAGACCTTGCTGTTGCCTTTGAATCCAGGCTGTCAACAAGGTGAGAATAAATTCACAGGGCACATTCCGTGACTATCCACGTCTTTAGGGACACGCTCTACTTTACAAACTGAGAATTAATTACAATACCAAAGCGATACAACATATTGTGGTAAATTAATTGGATTTGACTTCATTTCCAAATAGACTTGTACTGAATTCGCACTCTTCCATTGGGAGTTTTCCACTTAATGAGCAGAATACAATTCTGTTGAGCTTTTCATCAAGAAGGTTCTCAGAAACGAGGGATGACTGCAGCTGTTGCTGCAAGAGTTGGGTAGGAGGAGGACTTTTTGAGCCAGCATCTGACTCCAGCCTGTTGCTTTTCTGCGTGTCTCTCCTTGTGATGGGAAGACATCTTTCCTCAACTGGAAAGCAAGACTGAAAAGCCAGGCAAGAAACTAGTGAAGGTACTTCCCTGGGAATCCTTCATCCTGTCTTTGACTTGCACCAAAGCCAACAGAAGCAGGCTTTTAAAAGATCAAATATATTTAGAGGTCATCGTATTGTCTTTGTTCCAGGCTCTTCCTAGTCACTGGTGCTCCAGGTTCAAACACAGAAACCTCCTGTTCTCCCAAATCAATGGCCTTTCCCACCAGACTGCAGAGCACCACAGATCCGCAAAGATGTTCTGCTTTGCTGTGTCAGCTGCCTGACTTGCCCGTCTGACTCTGGAACCAGAGACCATTTCTAGCTGTCCAAGGAGACAAAGGATGGGTAGATTTGCTAATGACTGTTGTCAGGGAGGCCAGAGATGCTAAATCGCCCCCAGAGACACTGATGTATCCTCCAGCTACCGGAAACAGGCAAGTTACTCACAGCTAATTCCTTTGGGAAAAGGTGAAAGTGAGCAAGCTTGCTCTTTTTAGAACCCACCTGAGCTCACAGAATTAGGAAGCATATGTGCAGGGCTTGCATCAAGACAGGGAGGTGTTTGGCAGGAGTGACACTGGAAATATAGAATTTTCTCCTTTATTACCCATCTTCTCCACGACAGACCCATCAGAGATTCCTTTGAGACTCCACTGTTTGGAAAGTTTGAAATTTGGGTTGAAACTTTGGAATCCACACATGATTTTACATGACTGTTTTCAATGGGAAACAATCATTGAAATTATGAATAATAACCTCAAATGGCTTTAGAGATTCTTCAGTGTTTCAGATAGAATTTTGGCTCCCTCGTTTATTACTCAGAGGAGCAAACACTTTGTGTTCAGGTCTCACTTCCTGTGCCTCTGGCAGAGCAGACACTGCTAAATGATCAATGCAGTCTCTCTCCTGGAGCTGAAGTACACTAAGAGACTCACTCCTTCTGTACTCTGTGTTCTCAGAGGCCACCACAGCCGACCAGAAGCTTCGTGAGACTAAAACTGATTGGCTGGCTAGGTTCTAAGCTGATGTAGCCTTGTTGTTTGTGGGTAAGCACAGGGGCCAGTGGGATGCTGCCATGTTTTGATCTCAGTTTCAGACTTACTTATACAGACAGATCTTGCCATGACTGTGAGCCAATGGCCCTGCTTTTCTTTATCACCACAGTGTTGTGGGTAATATTTAATAAGCGGCGCCCGGTGCAGCTTGTTCTCAGACAGCCGCCATTTTCCCGTGGCTCCGGCTCTGGACTGCGGCTCCAGCTATCTTGAAGCACCAGCCCTGGCACCCATGAGATGCCAGCGTGGGGGATGCCTCTGCCAGTCTTCCACGCTATCTCCACAAAGCTCAACTGAACCTCAGACAATACCCGTCATGCCCAAGGTACCTAGTAGAATGAAGACTCTTAATGCCAAAAGATTATGCAATATTTATATATGTGAAAATGCTCAATTAACAAGATGCCCGCACAATTGCAATTGTAAACCTAATTACCTAACCTTGATATTAATAACTACCTTTGCTAGAGACACTCGGACATCCGCCGCCATCTTCTCTTCCTCCTCCTTTCTCTCTCTCCTCTTCCTCCTCTCTTACAGCCAAATCACCGAGCTTTATACAAATGTAGTGGAAATATATCCCGACACACCACAGTTTTGTTTTTTTGTTTTGTTTTGTTTGTTTTTTAATTTATATGAATGTTTATCAAAGAGCAGCCTTGGAAACCTGTTGGCAGCAGGACTCTTTCCATGGCCTTTTAAAGTCAAGGCCTAATACAGATTTAGTTGTGCCATAGCCTAGGCTTGGAAGGCGTGGAACAGTCTGCTTATGTGGCAGGCTGGGTCTGGCTCTGTCTTCCATAATGAATCTGTGGTGGGCAGATATGGCCTGGAGCCAGTTTCTACAACATTCCTGCTGTAGTTCTCCACAGCTGACCTTATTTCAGAGATTTCACCAGTTTGCTACCAATTAGAAGTAAGGTCTGTTTTCTGAAACTAGCCAAAGGCCAGTTAAGATTTCTTGAGGACCCTGTGCCTCAGCAACAATGTCACTAAATGAATCTACGGATGCTGTAGGGAGGGCTGGTATTTGTAAGCCAAAATACCACATTTAGAGAGTGACTAAAAGCTTCATTTCATGTCACCTGCCTGGTCACACTGCTAGTAGTCACACAGCAGAGGGATTGCAGTCAACTCCCACCCATTGTGGCAATGCCTGGAAGGCTGTAGTTTGGCCTCAGCGAGGCTTAATCTGATTTAGAGAGGGAAGAAGAGATGTACAGGGAGGGCAGGAGGGAAGAAAGGGCAGACATTCAAATGAGAATCTTCCCTGGAGCCCACGGCCTTTTAGGTTTGTTCATTTCCATAAGGATTTATTAATACCTGTCGAGTTCTTATTACTGTGGTGGAATGGGAGGGCGGAGTAGGGAGCAGGCTTTAGCAATACCTGTGGTGGGAACGAACGTGTGGTCTGGCAGGGAAAATAGATTCACTGAGAAAGTAGACAAAGAAATGGGTAAATTTCAGCAGAATATTAGCAGAAATGTCTTCACTATCATACAGGTACCTGGAACTATTGGAGAAGGAAATGAAAAAAAAATGATAGCAGCTACTTACGTGGCTCTGTGTGTTTGGAATGAAGATTTGCTTTTTTAAATAATGTAAATCCAGATTTCGTGAGTTTCTAATGTGTGCATTACCATCTTTCTGATGAGAAAAGTGAGTTCCCAAGAAGGGAAGAAAGTGTGTCAAGATCACCAGCAAGAGGAGAAGCAGGCACGGACGGACATACCTGCAGTCGGGCCCTAGAGTCTGGGGCTTTTTAAATCTCTATTTTCTCCAAAGGAAATGAGCCACAGAGAACGGGAAAATGGAATCAAGGTGGCAATGTTGTATACACAAGCTCGCAACTATACTCATGACCGTGTAGGAAGGCTCCATTCATGGTTGCAGAGAAACTTCCAGGGCAGAGGAAAAGAAGGAGCAGAGGGATCCCAGCTGCAGTCGGTAGCTAAGTGGCTGGCAGGAGTCCAGGGAAGAGTTTGTCAGTCAAATTCGGCTTCACATGTGGATGGGGACAGAGAAAGTGTTTGGGAAAATGCCAGACTTGGGTTGAGGCTGTCAAGTGACCTTCAGCATGCCATCTGACCTCTAACCAGTCTGTGTACCAGACAACTGGGCTGACTGGTGTTAGCAGAAAAGGGAGATCTCTCAGAAATACAGAATTCACTTAGTTCTGTCTGAGTGTGAATGGTGCACCGTGGGGAACAGTGGACAAGGGGAGCGTGACTCTGCCTTCTGAGCTTGCGTTCTAGCAGGGAGACAAACGAAATAACAGATGTAACAATTAGGAGTTCACCACGACACAGGCAGGAATTAGTGTCCTTTATGGGTACTTGAGACAGTGTCTGACATGCAGCAAGTAGCCAATACATGTGGCTTTCACTTTCTGTAATATTAGATTTTGCCATCATGGGATCCAAAACAGGAGAGGAAGCCATGATGTCTGGTATTCTTCACTTTCTTTCTTGTTTGCTTACAAAAATTTCCTTCATTAAAGCTTCATCATCCAGGGATGTTAGGGAAAGCCTTTCTTTAAGGCATGTGTTAATCAGTTATGGCACTCTCACTCACTTTGCCTAGGTCTGATATAGAAGAAATTACACGACTATAAAAGGTAGTGAGATATAAATGCCACAGAGAGGACTTCTGGGTAAGAGTTTCTTCCCCTAAAAAACCAACAACAGTGAAAAAGGCAACGACACCACAGAAGGAAAGGCCTTATTCCCTGCTGTTGACATGAGCAGTTAAAAGTGTGTTACATTTCCATGGGTCTTGAGGGAGTCCGCCTAGACAGAGGACAGGTAAGTTGAGCATGACAGAGGGAACTAGGAAGAACATGCACCCACGATTCCTGCTTGGACACTAAATTAGGCACCTAAAGACTACTCTATGTTAGTTGTACCTCTGTGACCAGACACTACCCAGAAACTACTCAAGGGAGAAATCTCTTGTGACTCATGGTTTCAGGCTATTTCCACTCATCATTGCAGGAAATGAGTGATGGCAGCAGTGGCTCCATCATGGTAGGATTATGAGGTGATGGTTCATCCACACCGTGGCAGGCAGGAAACAGAGAGCACTAGACCTTGTTCTGCCTTCAGAGACCCATCTGCGGTGACCTACTTCCTGTAGCCAAGCCTCTTGTCCCAAAGACTCTACAGCTTTCAAGATAGTGCCACAATCTGAGGACCAAATATGAACTTGGTCTGAAGTCAAGCAATGGTCATGTATCTTGTTAGCTGAGATAAAGAATGTGGTTTTTCTTGGGCTGGTGAGATGGCTCACTAGTGCTCTTGCAGAAGACCCAAGTTCAGTTCTGTGCACCCACACGGTGACTTACAATTATCTGTAACTTCAGTTCCAGGGCGTCTAGCTCCCTCCTTTGTCTGCTGCAAACACCAGGCATACATGTGGTACACATGCAAACATACATGCAGGAAAAACATTCACATACATAAAGTAAAAATAATATTTTGAAGAATATTTTTCTGTTCGAATCACTTGGAAGTGGATTTTTTTTTTATCGGTAGCCAAAAAGCATAGATTTGAAATCTGAGACATGACAGGAACGGGGTACAGTTCTTCCTGTGCATCACTGACTCTGGAGAACGAAGAAAGTAAGCCTCACTGATGTGTGAGATGATCCCCATATTTGGTAGAAACTTTCTTGGAGTGAAGTAGAGACGCCCTTCCTGTTCCCAGGCTCCACATCTCTCCTGAGGACTCCACTCTGTCCTCAAATGTGGGCACAAACACTTTAAGGAATTCCCATGGGCAATGAATGCTTCAGGACCCAGGAGGCCCTAGACTGATACTGTGTATGTCATGGACAGGAGAGTCTACAAGCATTGTGAGCTGGAATACCAGGCTATAACTTCGGAGGACAGACTGACTGTATGGACAGTTCTGCTTTTTTTCTGGTGCCCACAGACTTTAGTAAAGCAAATATCAGGGGAATTAATAACTAAGTGGATTGAAACAAAGAAAGGTCTATCTTACAATTGTCACACATGGCATGACGTATTAAGACACAAACAGGTGAGTACCCAGGTGGGGGTGTGCCTTCATACTGTCTAACCCTTGAACATTCGGGGAGTATATTTAAGGAGCTGCCATTTTGGAATACCCAACTTGAATTTAGCCTGAGCCTTACCACTCACCATTAAGACTATTACCTAGGCTTTCCTGGGACATGTTCTTACATTGGCTGCTGTCAGTTCTCTGGGTGAAAAAAAAAATAAGTGCTGAATATTGAGGTGAATTGAGGTGTACTCTCCTATGCCCTTTCTGTGATCCCAATTGGCATCTTTAGTCTGGAATAATCAGAAGGAACTATAATCTTCGAAGGTGCAGTTGATGGCCTTTCTTCATTTGGTCCCCTCTAGCTTCAGGGTAGCTTCCTAAGGGAGAAACCCAAGTGGAAGGCCATTAGAGCCTTTTCTACATCTCTAGGCCACAGTAAAACTAAATCTCAAACTCCTTCATCTACACACTATCTAGCCTAGTGCATTAGTACCACTGTGCTTTAGAGCACAAGATGCTAACACAGAGCAAGCCAGACAGAGTGTGGTTCCTTTCTCCAACAGGATATTCACTTTAAGATGCTAAACCAAACTCTCTTCTTTTCTTTCTTGGCTATTGTTCTTCTAATCTCAGGGTGCTTCAGAACCAATGCTCCGTAATTTACTTATCAAGTGTGGATTCTGACTCACTTTCCCCTGGGCTAAAGTTGGAATATGGACAGAAAGCTGATGATTCTGCCAGGCAGGAAAAAAGGACTTGCATTCCCTGCAGACTTCCCTTCCCTGGGCCGCCAGACTCCCAAGGCAGAGGTCAATACTGGCTGGTGTTTTCATATTCCCTTGGGCGAAAGCTGGCAGCTTCACAGTTGCGCAGCAAATGAAAAATGGACATTTGATCTTTCTCAGGTCTGCATGAGTCTTGTGAACTGGTCTCCAGGAGATGCTGGCCTGACAAAAGAAGAAAGAGGGAGCCCACATCTCCTCCCCATAGGTCAGGTTAGAGTGCTGAAATGATTCATCAAGACCCCTCGCTTCTGCATACAAACCCCAGTGCTCCTCGGCTCTGCCCAAGGAGTGCGCAGAGCCTCTGAATTACAGGACTTTGATGAATTTCTAAGGGAAAAGGCCAGCTTTGCCGAAGCCTATTGCTGTGTTTTCTCTAAATCAGGGCAAATAGCATTACTTCTCCAAATGTTGCTATTCTAATGAGAGTTCTGTTTGCCCACAGAGGCTGCTCTTCCACAAGATGCAGCTAGAAGTTTATGCTACAGATTGAATAATCTGCTCTGCTTAAATGTGATTTGCTGCAGAGGGCTGCTTGGGGTTTGGATAAATGAGAAAGATAAACATGTGGTTTTTGGTAACGTGATTACCACTGGAGACTAGAATCCCCCCCCAACTCACATTATCTGTGTCTCCCACTCTCTCAGCTTGTGAATGAGTCAAAACAATAATTTTTCAAAATAGAAAGCTGACATGAGACATTTATGACAGATGTGCTTGTCCAATGTCCTGACCACACATGTACGTGTGTATACAGGATATACACAGGCCAGCACACAATACCACTTGGACATTATCATGGGCAGACTAGCAGGCAGGGAAATAAGTGGTTTTCCCCACAGTCTATCCTCTACCACCTAGTGGAACACACTGAGCACTAGAGGTAACACCAATGTACTGGCGGGAAGCAATTTGTACAAGATGCAGCTGTAAAATTCAGGAAAAACCAAAAGTAAAATTGGCTCTAAACCTCTAGGTGCTCAGAGTTTTGTGTGGTGGTTTCAGGCTATGGGAAAGGAGTTGTTTACGGGTACAGTGGATCTACCTCACTCTTGTGTGTTTTATAGTTCGGTGTCAGAGCTGTAAAGCAGGCCCAGGGGTTCTAGATTCCAGCTCAGTTCTCTGATTACTGCACATTTATGGAGCTCATGCTTTATGTGCTGGGACATTTGGGGTCTCTGAAGAGGAATCAGAGACAGGCTCTGGGCTCAAGGAACAACACAATCAAGTCCTAATAGACAGACTCTGAGCCTGGACAGGAAGGCTGCAGATGAGAGGTAGGCTGCTGTGAGGCATTGATAGATAGGAGTTACCTTGTAGCTGGGAATTGAAGAGAGTCTGTTATGGACCTGGCCTTTGAACTACATCAAGAAGGGTGTATTGGATTTGGACAGAACATGGAAGAGGAGGAAGGATTTCTTATAGAAGATACAGCATAATTCAAGGTGGAGAAATTCAGAGACTGAAAGAAAGGCCATCCAGAGACTGCCCTACCCGGAGATCCATCCCACATACAGACACCAAACCCAGACACTTGCAAATGCCAAGAAGTGTTTGCTGACAGGAGCCTGATATAGCTGTCACCTGAGAGGCTCTGCCAGAGCCTGACAAATACAGATGTGGATGCTCATAGCCAACCATTGGGCTGAGCATGAGGACCCCAATGGAGGAGCTAGGAAAAGGACTGAAGGAGCTGAAGGGGTTTGCAACCCCATAGAAAGATCAACATCAAGCAACAAGACCCCCTCCCCCCCACCCCAGAGCTCCCAGGGACTAAACCATCAACCAAAGAATACACTTGGAGACCCATGGCTCCAGCTGCTTATGTAGCAGAGGATGGCCTTGTCAGGCATCAATGGGAGTAGAGGCTCTTGGTCCTGGAAAGGCTTGTTGCCCCAGTGTAGGGGAATGCCAGAGTACAGAGGCAGGAGTGGGTGGGTGGGTGGGTAGGGGAACGCCCTCATAGAAACAGGGGGAGGAGGATAAAATAGGGAGTTTATGGAGGGAAAACCAGGAAAGAGGATAACATTTGAAATGTAAATAAATAGAATATCTAATAAAAAAAGGGGGGGGTGGAGAAATGCATGTAAGGAACAGGTACCCTCTCAGGGACAAAGGTCTTGTATATAGATATAGAAGAGAAGAAACCAGGATGAAACTAAAACAGCTGTAACATGTTCTTTTTTCCTTCTTATGTTCAACCCTGTTTGACTATTTCCCAATGTGGGCATACCTAAGATGGCCAGCCTGGAAGCTTTCTCAAAATTTCTCTATAATGGGAGTCAGCCTCATTAAGTAAAGTCAGATAGTGGTTATGTGCTCACAACAGGGACACCCTGGAGGAGGGCTGAGATATGTCACCTAGCTTCCCATCTGCTGGACCTGCTGTTGCCATTTGCTATCCCTGGACTCTCCTGTCTCTCCCGATTATCACTTGACCAAAACTACGCAGGAAACTGAGCACAAGTTTCCCAGGAATTTTTTTCCTTGATTTCCTTAGCAGAAATGACTTATTTTCCGGAACATTGACTTCCTGTGTTGTGTTCCTCTGGGATGTCAATGGGATTCTCCTATAAACAATGGAAAACCCCAAACCATTAGCTGTGCTCCAGTTCCCAATTTTGCCTGGACTCTCTGTCTATTCCTGTAAGAAGTTCTTATTGTGGATCCTAAGTCAACTGCCAAAGTTGGGCTTCACACACACAAGATGCGAAAACCCAGAGGAAACTGATGGGGTCAGATGCTATGGCTCTGAACTTGGAATCAGATCTGTTGCCAATGTAGCTCATGGGCTGAGATTGTGACAGGCTTATTCCAGCTCCATCAGTCAGGGATCTGGAAAGACTGTGTCATTCCTAAAACTCAGTATTCTCTAGGGAGGCATCAAAAAGAGGAGCCAGTGCCATCTTGGGCTGGAGAGCTGGCACAGTGCCAAAGAGACTTCGTTGCACTTGCAGGTGACCCAGGTTCTCACAACCATTCATGACTCCAGTTTCTGGGTATCTGACATCTTCTGGCCTCTGTGAATACCAGGCATGAAATTGAAATGGCAAACGCATATATAGGCAAAACACTCATATATATATATATATATATATATATATATATATATATATATATGATAAAATAAAATGAAATAAAATAAATGTAAAAGGCAAGTACTAAAAATATAAGAGAACTGGGCTGGAAAGTTGGCTCCATCAGTGAAGCACTTGCTGTGCATTCATGAAGAGCTGCGCTTGGATCCACAGCACCATATAAAAAGCCAGCTGGTGGCTTAGGAAGAGGAGAGTCAGTTCTCTTTAGGAGTGTAGTCCCTGTTAGATTGACCACATACCAGTCCATGGCCCCATACCCATGTAATTGCGGGTAGCATTGACTGGACTCTGTGAGTTATTACCAAGAAAATGAAGTTTTCAGGGAATGTAGAGAGAGCTCAGAAAAGTCAGAGGGGTATCGTTGTATGGATGAATAAGATAAAAAATAATATATGCATGCAAGCAGTTCTCAAATAAATAAAAATATATTATATTTTAAAAATATGATGGCCTATGCCTGTAATTTAGCATTGGGGGAATGGAGCCAGAAGGAACCCTGAGGCTTGCTGCTCAGGAAATTTAACAAAATTGGTTATCTTCAGGTTCACTGAGACCCCCTGTCTTTAAAAAGTACAGTGCAGCAGTAAGCCACCAAGGAAGACATTGACTGTTGACTTCTGGCTTCCATATGCATGAGTAGACACATGTATATACATATAAACACACACACACACACACACACACACACACACACACACATGCACATACATGTACACACATGCACTCACATGCATGCACACATGCACACATGCACACACATGCACACACAGATGCACAAGTGCACGCTCATACTCTGTTTTCCTTATTAGTGGACTAAGGAGTAGCATTATCACTGGGCCCAGCTCTTTATTTCCTTTCATTGCTATTTCCATGGTTTTAAAGTCTAATTAACTGCTTTCTTTTGTCCCACACCCAGTTTCTCCTGTGTCAAAGGATACTTTTGAATATCAACAACATCCACACAACTGTGTGATCCGGAACACTAAACATATCTTGATATCTTTTCAACCCCATTTACGGCTCCCAGACTTGTGGCTTTTTACACACCCCCTTCTAATCCACCCCTCTCTATTTTAGTGTCATTTCTTTGCTCTAATAAAATACTGACAAAAAGCAACACTGGTGGACATTTTTATTTTAGCTCATAATTCCAGCTTACAGTCCATAATAGCAGGGGAGTCAAAGCTGCAAGAACTTGAAACAACCAGCCACGTGGTATGCACAGTCGGAAGCAGAGAGAAGCAGGTGCATTGCTCAGCTTGATGTCTCCACTCAGACAATCTCAGGCACAGCCTGCGGAATAATACTGACCACAGTGGGGTGGGTATTCCCACATTAATGAACTTAATTAAGGTGGTCCCCGGAAGACTGTCCATAAACAACTCAGTGAAGATGCACAGGCCCCCTCTGGGTTGTTCCAACATGACATTTAAAGCTAACAGCCACATTCCTCTCCACAGACACAAACAAGCCAGCTCAATGGATAACTGTAACTTCCCATACTTTAGCTGGGTTACTATAAACCCACAGCCAATCAGTGTGTGTTGTTTATTTGGTTTCACTATGTGAGGCAGGCTGGCCTTGAACCCACAGCCGTCCTGCCCCAGCATCCCACATGCTAAGCTATGGCCCATTTTCAGCCCTCTCTTTAAAGTTGCAGTGTGTGTGACTCCTCAGGGTCTTCCTCCTATCTTCATGTGGCCTCACTGGTCATGTAAAGGAACTGGCAAAAGGTACCTCCACAACTTGGTGTTTCTTACCTCCTGCATTGATCTCCAGATACCTGGGGCTCTTTGTTCAACACACCATGGCTCTTGGCTCTGCCTCCATCTGCATCCTCACCACTCCCTAAAGAATAAACAAGCTTCAGCTTAGACACCCTTACATACTACCCTTACATACTCTAGAAGGACCTGGGCTTCTCTGGCATCTTATTGCAGTTTATAATTAGATATTAAGAAATGGCAAATGCATATCTCTTGCTTTTCTATTTGACTTAGACTCTGAGGAGTTTAAAGTACCATGTCTAAATTCTCATTATTATGTTCCTGAGAGATGATGCAGTTTCTGGCACTTAACAGTTAGTTAATGGATATTTATGATAAAACAATAAGTCCATAAGAATCACAGCCATAACCATATTACAAAGGTGGAAGCTACTCTCTGGAAGAGTGGCTTAGTAAGGCTAGTTATTGGTCCATATCTCATCTTGTTTTGTTTTTCCTTTTTAGATTTTTCTAGACCAGCAAAATATGACTGCCTGCAAAGAATATGTGTAAATCAAGTTGTGGAAAGGGCTTTGGGTTTGTCCTTTGGGAATAAATCCCTCTGTGGACACTTGAGGATTATTTTCTGTGGTTTGACTTATATAAACTTCTCACCTCAAAAATCTTGCTTTTATTTTAGTAAACTATGAGAGTTGGGTCTGACTTTCAAAAGTATGGGCTTTAGACTTCGGTCTTAGAAAGATTCTCCTGGCTTGTTTTTCTGGCTTCACTTTCTCAGAAAGCCAGTCAGTCACCACCACACTGCTTCTATTTGCAGTCCGCTAAAGTTCTATACATGACCTGACTGTGCTGTCCACACATGACCTGACTGTGCTGTCCACACATGACCTGACTGTGCAGTCCACATGTGACCTGACTGTGCTGTCCACACATGACCTGACTGTGCTGTCCACACATGATCTGACTGTGCTGTCCACACATGACCTGACTGTGCTGTCCACACAAGACCTGACAGTGCTATCCCTACATCCAGGCCAACATGAACTCATCTCTAACTGCTCAGCTCCCTCCTGTTGTGTCTAACCTCAGCTGTGACACTGAGGTCTCATGACCCTATCCTACGAATCTCTAACTCATGTTTGGTCAACCCCAACTTCAAATACACATTTACTGACCAAGGAAGTCTGCTCTCTCTTGTACTTCTTTTAATTCTCATGTCCATATTTCTTTTACAGGATTGTCAAGGTATGTTACAGATTTACAGCCCAACCTCCCTTCAAATACTTTCACACCTATGTTTTGGTTAGAACAGGCTGAGTTATGTTGCAGTAACATGAATTGGGAAATATTTAGAAAAGCCTCGGTGTGAGCCAGCTATCTAGTTGGCAGGACAGCTCTGCTTAGCTCTGGCTGCCATGTTTTGCACTAGAAGCGTGCCACAGCCTGAAGTGGCCAGAGCTACATGCACCACTAGACCCACAAGATGCCAGCATGGTGGCTGACTCTGCCAATCCACCACACTGTCCACAATGCTCGTCTGAGCCCAGACCATTCCCACTATGCTCAAGGTACCCGGTAGAATGAAGACTCTTATAGCTTAATAATTAAATAATAGCTAGTATCAAAGCATGCCAACATTTGCCCTCCAGCCTGGAGATAAGATCTGCAGATAGAAAATGTTGCTTTTGTTCAGTATATAGAAGTCCCATTGGTCACACATGCTGCTGTGCATGAGGTTTGGGGGATTCAGTGTGCACTACTGCCTGGCTTGCTTCGGTAGCACTACCTATTACCTATGGCAGTAGGTAATAGGATTTATGTACTTAGAAATGCTCCATTATCAAGATGCCCAAGCAATTAGAGTTGTTACCCAATATCTAACTTTTTGATAGAAGTTGCTACCCAGAAAAGCTTTCGACACATCCATGGTTCTCCATGGTCCATAGCCTCCTTCCTCTCCGCTCCCTCCTCTCTTTCTCTTCTCCCAACTCCTCACTCTCTGACCTTTCATACTGCCCAATCACCGAGCTCCACTGCACATAAAATGGAGTAGAAGCAGGAAATTATCCTGCTACAGTAACGCCCTTCCCAAAATAAATACCTAATGCAGGTCACTGGGTGCCTTTTTTTCCTTATAGAAACGTAGACTTCCAGCTGACAAAAAGCTTTCATGTCAGAGTATTTCTCTGAAAAAGAGACAAGCACTTAGCATATTCTCCTGTGATTTCCTTGGTTTTGTTCAGGTGTCATAGAAGCTACCCTCACCCATGGCTTATTCTCCAAAACTAGTCACATGGTTCTACTGAATTGCAAAGGAGCAAAGGGAGTAGGCACTGCCTACCAGCTACTGCCATAGGTAATAGGTAGTGCTACCGAAGCGAGCCAGGCAGTAGTGCACACTGAATCCCCAAACCTCATGCACAGCAGCATGTGTGACCAATGGGACTTCTATATACTGAACAAAAGCAACATTTTCTATCTGCAGATCTTATCTCCAGGCTGGAGGGCAAACGTTGGCATGCTTTGATACTCGCTGTGTACCCCCTTTGTTTTGCTAACAGATGATAAATGCTGGAAAACCAGACTTTCCTCATAGTAATTAATAACTTCCTCAAGCAGCCGAGAGAGCTGCAGGAAGTCTGAGTGGAACATCATCTGGGAAGAGTTGTTTGGTTTGAGGTGATCATTTGACTTCTTCTGACAGTATGACCTTGAACCAGTGCAAAGGTTCGGTTTACTTTAAATAGCAAGCCCTCCTTTGGGAAACTAAGCATTATCCTCTGAAGCTTGGATCCCCTTGCCTGTATGATGCAAATATTACTTTGCTGTCCTCATCTCACATGGCTGGTGTGGAATGAAGGGACTTCTCTACATACTGCCTGGGACAATCTGAGCATTTGGTGAACCTTAGCTGCCAGGGCCGTCTCTCAGAACCTTGGCTTCCTCAGCTATGAAAAAGGTATAATGAGTAACAAATCTTAAACTCAACATGGTAGCACCTGACTACATTCTCAGCACTCTGGGGGCTGAGGTCAGATTCTGCAGGTTCAATTTGGCCTATATAGAAAGACTCTCAAAGAAAAAAAAATACAAAAAACAAAACAAAACAAAAATAAGCAAACACAACCAACCAACCAACCTAACAAACAGAACAAAACAAACAAAAAGTGAGCGAAGGCCAGTGCTCAGTGTGAGCTGAAGGGCTACACTTATTTGATGCCTTGCAACCACTAAGCAATGCAGAACAAATAAGTGTTTACAGAAGGGTTAGACCTCTAGGAGATGGTTAATGGAAGTTCGCAGAAGAGAACTAACCATGATCATTCTAAGGTACCTTTTCTAATTACATGATAGGGGATGAACCTACCCCTCTCCTGTGAATATCCATTTGCATTTCATATGGAATCCCCGTGACGAGCACACGCATGTCCTGATGTACACAGGGTTGACCCTCCTAGTGGTTCAAGCTTTTGCCATGGCCCAGAAAGCTCTGCCCCATGCTCCTCAGGCTTCAGGCCTCTATCCGGACTGTGGGATGAAGGGGAGGAGTAGCTGCCCTTTTGTGGTCTAGTACTTCAGCCTCACTAGACAGAAACCACATGGAGAGCTGAGGCCAGAGGAAGCAATCTGTTGTCTGTCTGGCCCAACTCATATTTCACTTAACAAGTCAGGGAAGATGCCATTTCTCTCTGAGGACTTTATTTTCTTGTCAATAAATCTCTTGTTAGCTGCTTGCCTGGGCAGGGATTCAGACTGGCTTATCACTGGGCAACCCTGTCAGAATGGCTTCGTTAACCCTAGTTTCATGTTGGAGGGTTGAAACGCCAAATCTTTCAAGGTTTGAGATTACAGGTTGAGGCAGTGGTATGGGAGCATCCATTCAGTTTGGACTGTTGTCCTTCTGTTCCTTTGACAAATGTTTATCACAATGAACCATGGGGGACACAGAGACGTGGCTAGAGTGGTTCAATAGGGAGACGAGTGGGCAAAGATGCATTCACTGCAATCATGGTGCTTGGGTCTACAGTTTGTCCATTGACACTGGGCTTTCTGCATCTCTCATTGTTACAGCTGAACTAACAATTAGAAAGTACTTGGCCTAGTTCCTGGAAAGAAGTTAACATGTGATTCTAGCTTTGGTAAGAATTAATGTTGGTATACCTACTATGAGCCAGATATTGCTTGAATGTTTGGGATGCATTAGGGAACAGAGCAAATACTCATGACCTCAAAGAGCTGGAGACAAGGAGAAAGATCATACCCTGGTGGTAGTGCTGGTGGTTGTGTGGAAGGTAGTCCCCGCTTTGGGGGAGCTAAAAGTCTATGAGGGACAAAAGAAATAGCTGAGTGTGTTACTCTAGTCTTCCCCTGGATACTTGTGGTCCAGCAAACTTCTCATCTTGCCCTGTGAGGTCTTAGAGAGGAAGAGTGATGTTCCCTTCCATTCTCAGCTTCCACACCTGCTTTTCTGAGTATGTTAATGAGTTTTCCATGGTAACACTCAACTCTATGATAGGGCAAAGGCTGCCCCAGGTAAAATGGAAGGCTTATGGCTTAGAGGGGCCTCAGATGCCAGAGGAAAGCAGGTAGCAGTGTTGTAAGGCAGACCTCATGCATTCATTAATCCATTTATTTGGCACATTTTATTGAGAACTTAGGTAGTACATGTGACCGTGGCAGATACTCTGAGGGACACAGAGACGTCTGGGGTATATATATATATATATATATATATATATATATATATATATATATATATATATATACCCTCATCATCAAAAAAAAAATTAACTTCATCAAAGCAGACAGTGAATGTGAGTGACAGTGTCCTGAAGCCACTGTGAACACCGTGTGCCTCCATTTCTACTATTGGTCCAAATTTTCTATAATGGGACTTTATTTTGGAGAACATGAAAGACTGTTACTTGGAGAGCCACGTGGGGTTGCTGTGGAAGTCCTCCACAGAGGATTCGAACATAGGTCTAAGAAATCAGGGGAAGCTCTCTTTCCATCTGCACTGTGACTGTATATACTGTGGCAGAATTAGTAGGACTGGTGTCTCTGGAGAGGAAAACCAATGTCCACCCCTGACCTGCAGGCCTCACCATTAGTCCATGTCTTCTGTCCCAGAGGCTCAGGAGCCCATCACTTGTGGTCCCAGTGAGTATGAACACTGCAGCTACCCAGTATTTACTTTGTGCAGTGTGGTGACCTCTTTGATTATAAAATTCCTTCTCTGTAAACATAATGTGAGGACCAGTTTTCTAGGACACACTTTGGAGAAACCCTGCTTTACTTTCAGTTTGCTGTAGTTCCTCAGAAGACCGCAGAGAGGTATATTCTGAACCAAAGACTGATTAAAAGGCAAACTCTCGCCCAGTAACTGTAGAGCTGGTTCCTAAAGCAGCTGCTTTCTCAGCAGCAATCCTTCCAATGGGACATGAGACACACTGAGCATCCCCAGGTTGCTATTCTATGAGTTTGTGATGAGGTCTGGGTACTTGTAACCACTGTATCCGATCACTTCGATGTGAAAGCTTGCCTACACAGGGCAGAGAGATTATTCAGATTCAGTGAGGATCGGGAGAGGTTCGGCTTTTGACAGGCTGGAGAACTCATCCCGCCATCTTAGGTGATCGAAGCTGATTACATTTAGGTCGTCACTATCCTTCCTCAGAGTGTGGCATTCTCTCCACAAAATTTTTTCAAAAGTGGGTTCTTTTTCTCTCTTCACATTCACCTCTAATTGTTGATTCTGTACTAATAGCTCTCTTGTAGGGGATGGCAGATCTCCTTAGGCTCTCTGCAGTGCACCATGCTTTAGGATTCCTTAAGGAGACCACATGACTCCCAGGCTGGAGTCTGAGGAGCCCTTGCACCACTGACAGTCCTTGCAACCTGCTCCAGTGCTGCTTCAAAATGTTGGACTCCAGAGAAGTTGGCTGCTTTAGAAAACTTTCCCCGTGGGACAGAGTTACGCAATTGTATCCTATAGTCACAGGCTAGCTGACAAAAGTCTTGGTGGCCGAAGCAAACATTGTCTTCTAATTTTACTTCCAACGGGACATGGCTAGGAAATTTTGAAATTAAGGAATATTTCCTCTTTGATTATAAAATTCCTTCTTTGTAAACATAATGTGAGGACCAGTTTTCTAGGACACACACTTGGAGAAACCCTGCTTTACTTTCAGTTTGCTGTAGTTCCTCAGAAGACCCCAGAAAGCTATACTCGGAACCAAAGACTAATTAAAAGGCTAACTCTAGCCCAGTAACTGTAGAGCCAGTGAACATAAATTAATTCGGTGATCAAATATTTGTTTTTTGAGAAAAGAATCCAGGGTAAAGATACAGAAATGGGAAAAAGAGGATATTGAGATCCTGGACACACAGATCAAAGGCATGGAACCAGTTCTAACTTTGGAACGTCGTTTTGGCAGTGCATCCCACCCTGGACAGCAAGATGCTTCTCAGACAGCAGTTTCCGAAGCTCTTGGAGGGAGAGCAGAGACAAACAAGGGCACTGGAATCTGCCTCTTGGTTTCCTGGGCTTATGTTTTAGACACTTATTTGTTACTTTCCCCCACAAACTTGGCAGACAAAATAATGGGTTTCATGACATCAGTTACATGTGTGTGCGTGTGTTCGAATCCACCCCTTACCCTGCTGCCCAACCCCCTCCCCCCACGTTTCTTACCTGTCCCACCTGCTCTCCTCTTTTTGGTTCATTTTCTCCATGCAAATGACACTCCCTTTAGTATCACATATATTCTGTTCTCCACACCAGCCTTGCTTTCTTACGTTCTCTTCTTTCTTCTTTTATAATTCCATCCCCAATCCTCCCATGCCCCACTGACACATACAGACTCACACTCACACACACACAAGTTTAGAATCCACACTACATAAAAATCTATGTAATATTTGTCTCACTGAGTCTGGTATATTTGACTTAATATACTGATTTCAGGTTTATCATTCTGCCAATGTCATGATTTCAGTTATCTTTATAATTGAATAAAATTTCAGGGCATTTATGGAGCCCATTTCCATCCTCTATCCATCTGCTGATGGACGTGCAGGCCAGTTGCTGTCCTTAGCTGTTGTGACTAGTGCAGCAGACAGCACTGATGTACATGTGTTGCTATTGACTTAGCATCTTTTGGTGTGCCTGGGCCATATGGCCGTTCTACTTTCAGTGTCTATTTTTGTTATTTTTAAAAGAAACCTCCATATTGATTTCCATAGTGGCCACACATGTCATTTTTATCAATAGTGTTCCTCTATGGGGGTACCTGAATCTGCTGCCATTTGTTCTTGTTGATGGCCATTCCTCATGGAGTGATAGGAAATCTCATAACAATTTTAATTTTCATCTTCCTACCAAATTCTACCAAGTCTTTAAAAAGGAGATGACACTCATGTTCTTAGAGCTGTTCCACAACACAGAATGTGAAGGACATCACTGACCACAAGCCTACGTTACCCTGACATCCAAATCTGATAATGACACAGCCAGAACCATTACTGGTCTGATTCATCTTCTGGCCTTCATGGGTCTTTACTGCTGAGTGACTTTTAAGGGAATAAAGTCGGGTGGGGGTAACTGTGAGACTATCTTGCTAGAATTTGCCCTAGTCTTTGAAAAAGGTTAAATATTAGGGATTACACCTGTCTACACATTCAAGATGAACCCCAAGATGCAAGTTCTGATTTGATGCTGCCATCCCTCCTTGTTTGACCCATGTCTATTTCTTCCATTCAGAGACTGAGCAAAAGAAGATATGATACCGATGTTTTGATGGAGACCAAGTCCATTTACCAACTAAGGAAAGAGAGGCTCACTCTTCATAAACAGTACAGAAAGAGATAGATTGTAGATTACATCCAGACTCTACACTAGTGGTTCTCAACCTTCTCAATGTGTGACCCATTAATAGAGTGCCTATTGTTTTGGTGAGCCTTGACCATAAGCCCTGACCATAAATCCTTCACATTGCTACTTGATAACGGCAATTTTGCTACTGTTATGAGCCATAAGGTAAATATCTGAGATGCAGCGTAATTGATTTGCCACCCCTGTGAAGGGGTTGTTTGTCCCCTAAAGGGGCTGCATCCCACAGGTTGCTCTATGGACTCCTCTATTCCACTGTGCTGAATTCTCAGGTTCCTTACTCATAGTGCTGGATTTCAATGTCCGTGATGGATAGATTTACATAAGACTCTTTTGATGCCTGGTTAACTCCCAGGCTATCTGTTCAGGAAACAGTCTCTGGTTTATTCCCATGAGGTAGATTCTAAGATTGCTCTTTCCCTGGTCCTTCTGGGAGAGGGCTAACATTAGTAGACCACACAGACTTCCTTTTCCCAAAGAGTCTTCATTGGTGATGCCAACTTTCCTAACGAGGAATAGAAAAATGTCCAGTTTTTGGAAACATTCAAGGCCTTTCCCAGGGCAGGGTGATTGTTGGGAATTTTTCTACAGGTTGCAGCATGTTCTAGGCTTTAAGAAAATTTTTGCTTTAACCTCCTCTTGATCTTACTCATCCTAACCATTCATTATCCCTGCACCCACTCCCTGCCCCCTAGTCCAGCAAAGTCATGCATAAGAAAGACCCTTTCTAGGGTGACCGTACGCACAGAGTATCACCATGTAACTTCTCTTGGCTCTGGGTGAAGTTCTCATGGTTCACTTTCTGCATGAGCAAACTGAGGTGCAAGGGCTCTGAGGCCCACACCCCCAGAAGTGGCTAGGCTAGGGTGAGCCTGAGACTCCCAACTTTGTTGCTCTTTATACTGGGCCTGCTTTCAAGATTGAATTGCAATGTATAAACCATAGAAAAGTCTAGGTGAGTCAGAGGGGTTGGACTTTGGAACTTCTCACATTTAGACTTCTGGGGAATTGAGATTAAAGTTTTAAATGGCTCTGCCCTTTACTAGTTGCATGGCCTCTACAAACTCTGAGTCTTTGGTGGTGAAATGGGTTTATTCCTCTCAACCTCACAAGCCACAGGGTAGAACACCAGAGCTGACACAGGCTGTCGCTCTGACATGGGTGACTGTCCACATTTATGTGTCACTCAACTGAGCTTGTGGTCACTTTCACCCAGAGAAATGATCGGGTTGAAGAGCCTCTCATGTGCTTGGTAATTCCTGATATGATTGATGGTTTATTGCATCAGTCTTAGTGAGTTTGAAGCAGCCTGGAGGCCCACATTGACTGAGTTTCAGATCTGTTATGGCTCCAACCCCCAAAAGACAAAAACACATCCAGTTCACCTGAGTGTTGCTGTCTGTGAGAGAAAGGTGTGCTGAGATATGGGATGTGTGACAGACAAGGACTGACAGGACCAGCGGACAGCATCTGGCTGAAGATGAAATGGGCTTATTCCTTTCAACCTTTCAGATTGAAATGGAGATCATTAGCTTGATTTGGGCTAGGCTCGGCTGCTGTGAGGACCTAGTCACTGAGTCTAAAAAGTGATCTAGGCACAAGTGCTAACTTCCCACTTGGATCCGGGTGAGGGCCCTGCAAGTGGGGCGGGCTTGTATTTTGAGGTAGGAGCTGAAGTTACAGCTACTTAGAGATAACAAACCACTAATTCCAATACATTTACAGGTTTTACTATAATATTTTTATTACTTCTTTTATAATTTAATACAATATACTTTGATCTTACAGCCTCCAGATCTAACCCTGTTTTTCTGTTCCTTTCAAACTTTGTGTCTTCTTTCCTTCTCCTTTAGTCTAAAGAATAATGCTCTAAACCTGCAACTGTGTCATCAGGTACAGAGATAGATGAGGCTCTGGTTTTGTTTGGCTTTTATATATCATGCATTTTGGCAAAGCAATTATTATGAAAATGTATAATGAACACGTTGTTCAGACTAATGAGGGGGTGTGATCAGAGGCCTGGAACTGATGTTGTGGGATAATAACTGATTGAATAATTTTGCAAATTGATATAATAAGCTTGGTTTGGGTTATTATAAAGCTTCTCACCAGGCTGATTTTTAAATCAGTTTTTAAGAAAGGAAATAAGAAAAGTCTCTGGAAGTTGTTAGACCGGTAGTGGTTGGTTGTGTTGAACTTTGCCTTGAACATGAGTAACTCCTTCCATGGATCACCCAAAAGTTTGTTAGAAGTGGTGGATGTTAGGCTCCACTGTTGGGCCTGCTGAGTCAGAACCCACACTTAATAAAACAGTCAATGATTTGCATGCAGGGTACAGTTTGCAGAGCTTTGGTATTTGATGTTCTCAGGGATAAATTTTGGGAGCTATAACAAGCTGGATTCATGTGGAACCTCTGGAGTCAGATGAAAGAGATGCTACAGCTTGGCTAATGGTTAAGTTCCCAGATATAAGGAGACATCATTCTGTGAATGGTCAACTGTCCTTTTATATGAATGGCCGCCTCTAGAGCAGTAATTCTGGGACACCAGGGCATGTGATGTAATTCAGAAAGAAAACACTTTGCTAAAAAGGCATATGAAGGAGAACCATCCATATCTGTTTTTCATTATCTAAATAAGATTTCTGTTTTTCATACTTTCTAGACTCCTTGTGGTACTCTGCTGCCACTTGGAGGGTTTTTTTTTCTTTTTTGAATATTTAGAAGCAATTTGATGGAAACATTACTGCATGGGAACAAAAATATTTTTCTCACAAAATGTTCTCATTCAATAGGTTGCCACATATTTTTGTTCCATATGGTGCTTCTCAACCCAACAGTGTCTGAAGACAACTGATATACAAAAGAGTAGATTCACATGTTTAAAGTGGCTATATAAATCCACTCAAGATAATTGGTGCTTAGTTTTTGTTGTTGTTAAATAACGTTAGACAGCAGTTGAAGCTAAGTTCTTGAAAGTGAATGCAGAGAAAGTAAACAGATAACTGGATCACTTCCCTAATCGTCTCTAACAACTGCTTCTTGGGGTCTAGAGTTGAGTAGCCATCTGCAGGAGTGAAGAATGTCTTACAGTGGGAGGAGATGAAACAAGAGAGCAAAGAGGACTGCCAGAGTGTGGTGGCTGGAGGGTGGGAGCAAGGCGTGTGTTCTTAGTGAAGCTGAGGATTGTGGTGGTATGGCTGGGGTTCAATGACCTCTATGGAGAGAAGAGGAGAAAAGGTGACCCTAGGGTGATGAGAAGGTGACCCTGGAGTGGAGTCTTTTGGAAAGCAAATTATGAATCTGCTCTCTACTTTCTTTAGGTCTCCTTTGTGCTAGCATATGCCTCTGACATTTGACATCAAGCAAAGCATCTAGCCCTGTCTTCCCATTTTCTTTTTAGTACCAGCCAAAGCCCCTGGATATTCCCTGCATCCAGATACCCATGCCTGAAGTGGATGTCTCACACATTTTATCGGCACGGAGACTAACGGAATAGAACAGAAGCAGTGGTCTGTCACTCCCATTGTGTCAGTCTTACTTTGGTTTCTCTTTCTGTGGGATCCTTCTCTCGGGGTGAACCAGCTGACAAGTAGTAAGCATGTCACTGGAGAACAACACATAGTAAGGGACAAACCCTGTGACCACGCCCCAGGAGTCAACTTGAAAACAGACCCTCCATTCCTAGATAGACCTACTGGTAAGTTTGCAGCAATGCAGGGGACTGGAATTGTCTATTGAATGCATACTTCTGACTTTCAGAAACTCCAAGTACTAAGTTTAAGGTGAACTCCTACACTCTCATAAATATGTAACGTGCTGTCTAGTACATTACACTGTTTATTTGTATATAAATACAAGTACTCATGGTTTACTCTCCCCAAGCGGAAGGTAGCTGCTGGGAGGGATTATTTGTTCAGTATTGTCCCTTTGGTGCACAGATAATCACCTAGATCGTAGTAGTTGCCTGGTAATTACCTTTAGAATGAACAATTGAAGTCTGGCACACTAGTTTTTATGATTTTAGGAAAGTTTAGTGTCTTATATTGGAAGGTCTTCAGGACAAAAACAAACCAAAAAACCAAATCAAACCAAACCAAACCCAAAAAACACCAAACACAGGACTTATTACTCTTCTGATCTAACTGGACAAGTATTTTATAAGTGACAAACTTTATAGCTGACAAAACAACCCAACCTGTGTTTCTAGAGGACAAGAAGAGGGGCACACAATTTGTTGTTTGAAATTCAGCTATACCTCAAAGGATGACAGAATTTTTCATTTGTTTTCACCAAAGCTGATGGCTGTAGAGATCTATAGATATAGATTCTTGTCTAATCCTCTTCTCTAGCTGCCTAGACCTGGATCCTGTAGGACCAATGAGAGACACAGGGAGCTTACAGACCACATTTAAATTATAACATGGGAACTCACAAAGACAAGTGAGTCTAGTTGGTGACTTCACCACCATCCCAGAAGCAGTTATATCTGAGATGTAAAAGCAAAATACTGCCTTCTCAGAAGTCTGGCCCTGCATGGCTCTGTGGAAATCTTTTCTGAGTGTAGACACTAATGCCAGCTGTGCGCACAGCCCACGCCTTTGGGTCCAGGCTCTGCAGGATCCGCTTTTCCCTTTGATTCTTCCCAGCCTTAGAAGTAGTAGCCACTTTGGCCCTTCTTCAGTAACTTTTATAAATGCACCATTGCAAATTTCTGCATCCTGATTTCCCACTTACTAAAGGGTTGGGAATCATGAGAATAGAGCCCTTGCTTACCTTGATGGAGTGGTCTAACTCACCAGAAGCTCAAATGAGTACACTTTAATGAACACAAAAGAAGAGAAAAGTCACTGTGCTTTCTGAAGGAACACCACTAACCCCAGTTTTACAAATTCCCTCTGCTACCTGCTCTGTCGTTTAAGTGACTCTGTCATCTAACTATGATCAGATCCATTCACCATTGAAGAATAAGTGTGCTGTTTCCATTCATATCTTTGACCCTTAGAAGGCAGTGTCAGCTATTTCGCTGGCTTCCCACATTTATTTCCATATGAAGAATGTCCCTGGACTTCTAAAATATGTTGAGATATCTCAGAATATTATGGGTAGGATCAACCAAGACAGCAGGGATGTCTCACTGTCACTGACAGCAAAGTGTAGGATAGCTTTCAGGTATTCACAGTGGCCTTTGGAAGATTTTTATTTACATTCAATGAACACCGTCTCATGCAGGTTCCCTGTGTGCAATTCAGTTCCCTGGCTCCTGATTTTTATTAAATATTTTGTGAGTGTGGGAATATTGTTCACATTACTAATGGTATTTCTGTTTAATTTTTTGATATAATTCATCATTAAATGGACTCTGAAATGGAGTTTCTGACCAAACAGATGGCACCTGATGGAGAAGAATGGTTTGTTTTTGCAAAAGGAGTGATTTCAATTTTGAATAAACAGGAGCTTGGGAATGTATGGGCTGGGCAACTTGGCAGGATCATTATAGAATGCAATTAAGTGAATGCTCCCAGCTCAAAGACTCTGATCCTGTTTTTTGCATAATACATCTCCTTGAATTCAACAGAGAAATGCTCTTCATGGAAATTACCATTTTGTCTGCCTGGCTATCATTCTGCTTTGGTGTCTTAAATTAAATGACAGAATTAGGCTGACCGTGGAGGGCACACCTGTCAACAGAAAGGATAGTGGATTCCCATACCCATCCTCCAAATAAGTCATCTAAAGGTTGAGAATGAAAGGCGATAAGGAGGAAAGATATTGAACAAACATGACATTTGTAAAATGAGAAAAGCTGCTCATGTACACATATGCATGGTTATATGTCATGTGACACATATGCATGGTTATATGTCATGTGACAATGATTTTCTCTTTGTCGTAGCTTGCATTTTGTTGCTATGACGAATACCATGACTAAAAGCAACTTGGAGAGGGAAGCATTTATTTGGCTTACATTTCCATGCCATAGTTAATTGCTGAAGGAAGCCAGGGCAGGATCTCAGGGCAGGAACCTAGAGGCAGGAACTGAAGCAGAAGTCATGGAGTAATGCTGCTTACTGGTTTGCTTTCCAGGGCTTGCTCAACCTGCTTTCTGACAGCAGTAGCCAGGACCACCTCACCCCTAGAGAGCTGAGTCTTCATACACCAATCATTAATCAAGAAAAGGCTCTGGAGACTTGTCTACTGATCCATCTCATGAAAACATTTTCTTAACTTTTCTTCTTAGATAACTCTTGTTTGTGTCAACAACTCTATAAATAGCAACAACAATAGCAAAATCCCAACCAGGACACTCAATTTCTTCTCTCACCTCTCACAGACAATTTCAGGAACAACGCCTATGTCTACCTATTATCAATATAAAGAAATTAAGTTTGAAGCTGAATGACTCAAAGGAAATGTACTTAAGGAAAGCTTCTGTTACTGGCAAGTATCGCCACAGGGGAGAAACACAGAAGGCACAAACAACTAAAATCAAAAGAGCTTTGAACACTTGGGGACAGGGCGCATTCTTTTATCTTCACTGTGCTTATTTCAGTTTGTTTATGGTTTGTGAGAGTAGTCTTAAGAAGGTGAGCCTCTAGAGATTCAAAGACAGGAGAATGGTTGTTTAGATCATGGCATTTCAGTAACTTCATCGGTGTGTTTGAGAACAAACCAACCAGGAACAGTTCTTTTCACTGTGTCCTGTGACTTAGTGATTCTCAGAGGTCAACATTTTATTACATCACAATTTCATGCACAGTTCTTTGTGTAGGTGCTCTTGTCACTTGGGGTGCTGCCATGAAAAGACAGTTTTGGCATAAAGATTTATCTCTTGCAACAGGGGTAAGACACTGTTTCAGAGCTCAGCTCTCTGTGCCTTAGAACCATCCTGCCTGCAGTCTGTATGATGTAGATGACAACTGGACAGATCTCATAGGATTATTGTAAGGGGTGTTGTGAGATGACCAGCCAGTGTCCAGGACCAAAAGGCATCTTGCCTATGGGACTTCAGTTGGAAAACAAGAAAGTGTCCTTCCTGTAAACTGGGATCAGTTGTTTACCTCACACGCCTTACTACAAGTGAAATCTCAGCACTGGGTTCAGTGCATAGCAAACATGATAAGAATTACATGCTGACATAACTTTCTTTTTCCTAAGCATGCCTTGTGTTTCCTCTCTCCAAGACTCCATGTCCTCCTTTCCTTTGTCTCTGTAATAGCTCACATTCTTTCTCCTTTGCGTATTAGAATTTTAATTATCTTATTTCTGTGACCAGACCAAATACTCATGAGGCTCCATCTTACTCAACCTTGTATTTTTTCAGCTTCAGATAGAGTATTTGTCACATGGTTAGAAGATACTCCATACATGTATGTATAAAGTCGGGTACTTCTTACTGTAGAAGATAGTACTTCTGTCTTGCAGAAAATAGTCACATGCACAGCTCCATCCTATGGTCAAGGAACATCCTTGCCCTGTAGGTACTTACTGTCTAAGAAGAAAACTCCGGCAAGCTCGAAGATCAAAACTCGTGTAATAACTCTGCAGTGTCTCACATTGAAATTCATGTTTGCTATTGCTCAGCTCTCATCTGGAAAGCATAGATCATTCCAAGAAATCAGACTTTCTTATTCCTGCCTGGTAAAATAGCTCCAGGAGTTTGTGTTGGCTTTGTTAAAAGAAATTCTGATAGTTCGGGGTCATGTGTTTGTACTTGATGGAATGTTTTAGAATGTTCTTTCTGGATGGGATTGTATTTCATTATTTCCTTCTGTGTAAATATAACACTTAATTACTAACACTAAGAAACCATTCTCTGAGAGCTAAATTGCTTATTAACAGAAGATTTGAAATGGATTTGAGTTTCAAAAGGAAAAAGAAGAAATTGAAGCCATGTATTTTTAAACAATAATTACGTAGTTGAATATCATGCACTGAACATAACTTTGCAGATTCAATTTTGTTGTTATTGGATGAAAGACAGAAGATTAATTCTGTAAATTTAAAAGTGTCTATATTTTCAGATCCTGACTTGGAATGTGATAGTTCACATTTGGAAGCTGTGTTCCTTATTCCACAATTCCGTTGGTAATTTGAAAGTAGAAATAATCCTATTTTTTAAGGTGGTATCTCAGAAAAGTTCACTAGCAAACATCCTTTCTATCTCATTTACAGTTTTCCATCCATTACAATGGGAACTATGAATAATGTCAGTTATTCAATTTTCAGAATCATGCTTATTATATTTTCCATCTCATTCAGAGGTCATTGAATCTGGGACTCAACCATAACATGCAGATGAAATTACTATTGTTTTCTCCGGTTAATGCTAGCATTTGTTATTTCCCCTTGTTCTAGTTTTTTTTTTTTTTTCAAGATGAAAAGTACATTAGTAGGGTGTTTCAGTCTGAGTGCAGAGTGGCTAAAGGCATCCAGATGAAAGTTAGAGTGGGAATAACCCACTGCCAGGATCTAGGATGGAGAGGAAAATGAAGAGTTTAAAATTGAAGGTGTCCTCTGACCCAGGAGGACATGTGATGTCAGAGGTGTGAGGATTCTTTAAGACCCAGCCTTTCATTCAGAACACACATAGGCATAGTCTCCTGGGCCCTAGAATCCTGATCAACGACTTAATGTTTGATGTCCGCTCTCATCATAGAAACCACGATGAGATCCTGAGGTTTGGAGACTGAGATGTCTTTACCCCTCCCTTCAGTACTGCGTTAGGTAATATAGTGTTGATAGTACAGTATTTATGGTATTGTTGCATCCTGTTTCAGTGACCCAGAAAGTCTGCTTTCCTTATGATTACACTTGAGGAAAGTCAATACACCTCAAAGGAAAAGCATGCACAATAACTCCTTTCAGTCTAAAGCCTTCCAACCTTCCAGGCTTTGGCCAATCCAAAGTTGGGCAGGAGGCAAATGAGGACTGCAGGCCTTGGTGCAGGAGTGTATGTCAGTGCAGACATGCATGGGTGTGGTGATAACTCAGCACTGTGAGCACCAGCCACTTTGTCCCTGAACTCTGTCCATGGAAGAGTAGTGTGGCCAGGAATACTGGGATCAGAATTTTCTGACATTAAAGTGTGGCAGACTCTGAGGTATCTTTGTCCCTTCTGCCAGAGGCCCAGGTTTGGAGGCACAGTACCACATAAAATCAAGAGGTATAAAAGCTTTTTGGAACAAAGCAACAAGGAACAGTTCAGTGACTCTGACATGGGTCAAGGGCCAGTCTGAGAAGTACTATGGGTAATGTCCCAGGGCCCTCTCCACGTTGGTAGAATGGTCCTCACTCCTTGCTGACAATAGGCAATGGCCTTGGTTCAACTGTGCAGTTCATGTTTCATGCTGGCTGAAGGCTAATGAGAGCTAGACTTTGCCATTTGTCTGGCTTTCTCAGTGGAGTGTGGAAGCCACATGAAGAGCCTTGTAATTCATTGTCCCCAGGAGCTACAGTCTGTAACATCACAGAGTGTATTATTCCACATCACAGCCTGTTGTGACTTACCCAACAATTTCCACAATGTTAAATTCAGCCCAATTTTTTATACAGGTCAATGAAGCAGCTAGAATTGAAAATACATGTATAGTAGTTATAGTATATTACGTTCTCTATGCCCCAATGGAAAAAAGTTAAATAATTCTTATAAGTCTTTGATAATCCTTATAAGTTTATGAGAATTTCATATACTGTGTTTTGATCATATTCACCTATCCTGCAACTTTTCTGTATCTACTTGACCAATCAAGTTTGTCTTTTCTTCCATTTTTTTCTTTTGATTCCCATTAGTTAGTATATTTATGTACTTCTAATATTGTCTGGCATACAAAAACAGTCATCCATTGAGAGTTCTTGGCCCCTTTAAATAATATTTTTTTCTTGTGACTGGTATTGTTTGTTTTTTTTTTTTTTTTGTTTTTTTTTTTTTTTGCCTTTCATTGATCCTCTCCACCTTCCCTCCCAACTGGATCCACTTCTGTCTGTCTCTCATTAGGAAACAAACAGGCATCTAAGGGTATTCTAGATATGGTTTCTACTGCTGTGATGAACACCATGACCAAGGCAACTTGGGGAGGAAAGTTTACATTTCAATTTACATTTCTAGGTAACAGTCCATCACTGAAGGAAGTCAGGACAGGAACCTTGAGGCAGGAGCTGAAGCAGAGGACATGGAGGGCGCTGCTTACTGGCTTGCTCAGCATGGCTTGCTTAGCCTGTTTTTTTTTTTTAATAGAACACCAGCCCAGGAATGGCACCATTCACACAGGACTGGGCCCTCCCCCTATCACTAATTAAGAAAATATCTTACAGCTGGATTTATGGAGACAGTTTTCTCAACTGCTGTCCCCTCCATTCATATAACTCTACCTTGTTTCCAGTTGACATAAAATTAGCCAGTACAAAGGTATAATAATAAAATAAGATAAAAGAAAAACTAACACATCAGAATTGGACAAACCAAACAGAAGGAAAAGAACCCAAGAGAAGGCACAAGAAACAGAGACTTGTTCATCAGAACACTGAAGAATCTCATAAAAACACTAAACTGGAAGCCATAATATATCCACAGTGGCCCTGGTGCAGACCTGTGTAGGCCCTGAGCATGCTGCCTCAGTCTCTGTGAGTTCATATGAACTTTGCTCACAGGGATTAGAGGACCTTGTTTTCTTGGTGTCCTCCATCCCCCTAGGGCTCTTCATTCTTTCTGCTTCCTCCTCAGCTGGATCCCCTGAGTCCTGAGGGGAGAACTTTGATGAAAAAATTTGATGAAGATGTCTGTTTTAGAGCTGAGTGTTCCAAAGTCTCTCGTTATCTGCATAATGCCTGTCTGTAGGTCTCTGCTTTTTCTCATTTGTCGGTGGAGTGAGGAATTGATTGATGAGCATAGCATGACATAATTAGGGATCATTTTCATTGCTACTTTTTTTCAGAACAGTATTTGATTTTTCCCAGGGTTCCTGGGCCATCTAGTCTCAAGTTCTTATCAGTCAGGCAGTATTAGGTATGGGTTCCAACTCCTAGCATAGTGTTTAAGTTAAATTACATATTTGTTGGTTATTCCCACATGCTTTGTGCCACCATCGCCCCAGTGTATCTTGCAGGCAGGACACCATTGTAGATAAAGGGTTTGTGGCTGACCTGGTGTTTACATTTTTCTTTTGGTAGCATGTAGAGTACCTTCCTGTGCCACAGATGCTATCATGTAGAGGTGAAGGCTTTATATAGGCATCAGCTCAGTTTGTCTATGTTCAGAGAAATATGTATGTGTTTTCTACAGTAACGGGTTCTTGACATCAGTTTGTGCACAGCAACCAATAGTCTTGCAACAACCTGAGTTGTTTGGGAATTCCTACTGGACCACTTTAGTCAATGACTCAATCAGATGTCATCTAATTCTATCCTGAAAGCTGCATTTGGTGCCAAAGGATGTCCAGTTGAGGCTCTGTCTTCACCATTACTGGACAATTTCATTGAGATCTTCTCCATATATGTATATATTTTAGAAAGATTCTACAGCATTAGGTTTCCATACTATGCTCAAATCACCCTTAATTTTTTTTTAGCTGTCTTTCCTCAAAATTGATGTTAGCTATTGGTTTGCTATCTATTGCTTTTATTATGTTTAGGTATGGACCTTGAATTCCTGATTTCTCTAAGACTTTTAGCATGAAGGGGCTTTGGATTTTGTCAAAAGCTTTTTCAGCATCTAATAAGACAATCCTGTGATTTTTTCCCTTTGTTTACATAGTGTATTACATTTTTTTTTAATTTCACAATCCTTGCATCCTTGGGAGGAATGATATGGTCTTGTATTTGGTTTGCAAGAATTTTATTGAGTACTTTTGCATCGATATTCATAAACAAAATTGGTCTGAAGTTCTCTTTCTTTGTTGGATCTTTGTGTGGTTTAGGTGTCAGAGTAATTGTAGCTTTATAGAATGAATTAGGTAGTGTTCCTTCTGTTTCTATTATGTGGGATAGTTTCAGGAGTATTGGTATTAGCTTATCTTTGAAGGTCTGGTAGAATTCTGCACTAAATCCATCTGGCCCTGGGTTTTTCCTCTTTCTTTCTTTCTCTTTCTCTCTTTCTTTCTTTCTCTTTCTCTTTCTTTCTTTCTTTCTTTCTTTCTTTCTTTCTGATTGGCGTTTTTTAATGACTGCTTTTATTTCCTTAGGGGTTATGGGACTATTTAGATAGTTTACTTGATCTTGATTTAACTTTGATATATAGTATCTGTCGAGAAAATAATTTATTTTATCTAGATTTTCCAGTTTTGTTGAGTAGAGGCTTTTGTAGTAAGATCTGGTGATTTTTGAATTTCCTCAGTTTCTGTTGTTATGTCTCCCTTTTCATTTCTGATTTTGTCGATTTGGATACTGTCTTCTTGCCCTTTAGTTAGTTTGGCTGAGGGTTAATCTATCTTGTTGATTTTCTCAAAGAACCAGTTTTGTTGGTTGTTTGTATCATTCTCTTTGTTTCTAATTGGTTGATTTCTTCCCTGATTTGATTATTTCTTGCCTTCTACTCCTCTTGAATTTTTTGCTTCTTTTTGTTCTAGAGCTTTCAGGTATGTTGTTAAGTTCCTAGTGTAGGATCTCTTTATGAAGGCACTTAGTGATATAAAATTTCCTCTTAGCACCGCTTTCCTTGTGTCCCATAAGTTTGGGTATGCTGTGTCTTCATTTTTATTGAATTCTAGAAAGTCTTTAATTTCTTTCCTTACTTCTTCCCTGACCAAGTTATCATTGAGTAGAGAGTTGTTCAATTTGTATAAGTATGTGGGCTTTCCATTGTTACTGAACAATGAGCCTTAGTCCATGGTGATCTGATATGATTCATAGGATTATTTCAATCTTCTTTTGTGGGGGCACCCATCTGTCTTCACATTTTTCACCCAGAATTGTTCCTGTCTAGAAGAAATTCAGGGACAAATAGATTAGAAACTGAAAGAAAGGCCACCCAGTGACAGGTCCAATTTGGGATTCATCCTATGTTCAGGCACCAAATCCTGACACTATTATTGATGCCATGTTGTGCTTGCAGAAAGGAGTTTAACATGCCTGTCCTTTGAGAGGTTCTACCAGCAGCTGAGACAGATGCAGATTACAGCCAAGCATTGGATTGAGTTTGGGATTCAATCTTGGATTGGAAGAATTAGAGGAAAGACTGAAGGAGCTGAGAGGGATGGCAATCCCATAGTAAGAACAAAAGTGTCAGCTAACCTGGACACCTTAGAGCTCCCAGAGACTAAGCCAAAAACCAAGGAGCATAGTGGCCTCTGGAATTCAGTGGGAAATGACAAGCCATTAATCCTGTGGAAACTTGATGCCCCATGGAAGAGGGACACTGGTGCGGGTGAGGTGGGTCAGCAAGTCGGGGAGTACCCTCTTAAAGGTGGGGATGAAGAACTCAGGGAGGGATACGGGGGGGGGCAAGTTTTAGAATGTAAATAAATAAAATAATTTCATAATAATAAAGAAAAAGAGCCCCTGTGTTTATTGATTTTTTTCCTTTTATTCTTCTAGAAACCAATTATTTGAGTCTGAAGGAAAGATGCTGATCCTTAATGAAGGTAACCAAGTCATCATTTTGCCAAAGCAAGGAGGCAACACAGAGGGATGTTCTTTGGGGCTTTCATGTGACAGGACTGCTTAGATAGCCTGTTCAATTTAAAACTCAATTCCAAAGCAAAGAGAGAGCCATTTCTCCTTAAATGCAGTGCATCTGACAGCAATATGACACTTTAAATCGAAAGGGGCTATGGACAATTTCAAACACACTTAGAAGCACCAACTTCTAACACTGTGGCAATTGTCACCGATTTCAGACACTGGGAAGGAAGGCATTCTGAATCACAAGTTCCTTGAGTCTGCATTATTAGTTTTATTTTATTTTATTTTATTTTATTTTATTTTATTTTATTTTATGGATTTTACTGAAAAAGCATGAAGGAGTGAAGTGTTTTTACTTTAAGAGAAATCAGAGTTATTCCTAATTTCTAAAACAATTTAAATGGCGCTAAATTTTAGCTACATTGGTATAGTTGCTTTAAAAGTAACAATTTCAGGTTTCTGATGTTGCTATTTGACAAAGTCAGACCCAGTTTTTGCAGCTGGCAAGAACAGTTTGAAAATGTCTTACCAAGTGAAATTTAGGTCATTTTTATGCATTATGTTATGCAGAGTCACAGACCTCAGAAAAACACACTAATAAAACATCACACCCAGCCTAATGGCCTCCCTTCATTCAGCCCCATGATGATAAATGAAATGCTGTCAGTGTACAGCAAGTCCATTTCTTGCACGGAGCCCAGGACTGTGGCAAAACAGGAATGTGGAGAATTGATTGTTCACATTTCAGAGGAAAAACATCCTGAACTTCTCAGCCCTATGCAGTAACTGTCCCTGCACTGGGAGAGAAATCTAAACTGCAAACCACAAACAAGGATTGTTCAGAACCCTAGAGGGATGGAGATGAAGCTGGAAAAGACTTTTATAAACCAGCACCCAAGAAAGACCAGAAAAAGAACACCTTGGAGAAGAGAGCCAGCCGAGGCCTCCCTCACTTTGCAAAGGGCTGGTTCCTCCGACCTTCTGGCAGCATCTTTCTATCACATCCTACCATGACTTTTTGCAAGGCAGGGACTTATTATAGGTAGAGATAAGATGGAGAAGCCCCGCCCCCACCCCCTGCCCCACTATTGTGGCATTTGTGGGTGGACGTATGATAAGAAAGTTAACAATGACACTTTAATAGCGTTTTCATTATCTGGAGTTACAAACATAAACAATGAAGCCCAATGGGCTTACCATATACAGCAATACAATTTGAGTTTCAGATTCAAATTATCTATAATATATCAAATATGCAACAGACAAGTTGGCAGAGTGGGTGGCAAGGAAAAGAGGTGAAGGGTCTTCATACTGGAGGCAAGACTGAAAGTGGGGCAATGGGGTAATGGTACAATGATCAAGAGATTTTAATGCCGCCCCACCCCATGACTATGTTTTCTGAGACTGAGTTTCACTATGTTATGCCAGCAGGTCTTGAACACTTAAACTCAATGTTCCCTCTATATGAGCTTCTTAAGAGCCAGGACGAGTGGTGTATAACGACCATGCAGGGTTAATGTGGCACGCTGGGGGTAAGAACCACAGGGACGATGCAGCACAGATCATGGGCTGCTCATCTGGAGTCCTGTGCTCCCCAGGATGACTCTGGGATGAGCAGAGCTGAGGCACTGACCCTACCTCTATGATAGGAGGCTCTGAGAAACAGGGAAGGTTGCAAGCGTTTTACAATGATCTTCAGTCAGCCAGTAACAGGTTGGCTGACAAAGGAGGGTGTTCTGCTGCTCAGTCATTGTTTCTCATTTCACTCTGTACAAGCTTAGAAGGTAAGAAGCTGTGCATAGATGAGCATCAATTGTGTACACACTCACACACACTCACACATACACTCACACAAACATGCACACACTCACACACACATACACACACACTCACACATACACTCACACAACACACACACATACACACACATATACACACTCACACAAACATACACACACTCACATACACACACACTCATACACACATACACACACACTCACACACACATACACTCACACATACACTCACACACATGCACACACACACTCTCACACTGTCACACACACACACTCAAACACACACACTCACTCACTCACACAAACACACACACGCACATACACACACACATACACACACACACACACACACACACACACACACACACACACACGAAGTTGAGAGGATGGGAGAGATTTATATTACAGAGCTACTAGAATCCAATCCAACATCTGAACCAAAAATCATGGAAACAGAAGACTGAGGCCATGCCAGGTGCTTATTAGAAATATAAACATCCAGGCCCTGATGGCTTTGCTGCCTTTGCTAGCACAGGCAACAGGAAGCAACTGAGGTGTAAAGGCAAGTAGTGAGCGCAGAAAGGCGTCTACCTGAGGGGAGCGAAGCCGGGCTTGAACAAAGCTAGCCCTGCTGCTCACCTGGTCCTAGTCAGGTGGTTGTTGCCCACTTAATACAAAATTATCATGACTACTTATTGATTCAAACAACCAGTGTGCTTTTCTGTGCTGGTCCCAGAGAGATGAAGAATATCTTCTCAGGAGCTCCATAAGACAACTACTAAAGCAAAAACAAGATGTTGATGGGATGCAGAACACACAACTCTGATGTCATAGAGGATGACTAGGAAGAAATTAGGCTGTAGGAGGTCAGGAAAGGGTTTTCTGAGGGATTTGCATTAAAGTCACATTAGAGTCAGTACTGACATCAGAAGTGCTTTGGCAGATACAGCATCTAATGCAAAGGTTGGGGACACCAGAGACTGCAATGAGAAGGTGGTCATAGGAGGAGGGTGGTGGGACATGGGACCCTGTGGGCTTGGATTTGATTGTACATGTGAATGTGATTAACAACACTGACAGGCTTAGACCAGTACCTTAACCTGATCTTATAGGTGCTTTTAAAGCTATGTGTTGGCCTCTTTGTCAAAGTCAGGTGGCTGGCTGTAACTTCATGGTTTATAAACCCAGCTCCTCTGATCTATTCTGTTGATCTATGGGCTAGTTTCATTTCTGTTACTGTTACATAATACTTAGCCAATCAATCAATCAATCAATAAATCAATAAATAAAAGAAACTTGGGGGAAGAAATGGTTAATGTGGCTTACAATTTCTCAAGACAGTCCATCACCCAGGGAATGCCTACGCAGGAGCTCAAAGCAGTTAGTCACATGGGTGGCTGCTTGCTTGCTAGCTTTCTTCATTTTTACAAGGTCTGGGGCCTAGGGAATAATGTTGCACACAGTGGGATGGGTTTTTCTACATCAATCAACAATGAAAAGGATTTGCCACAGACTTGCTGATCAGGAGATCCTAGGTTGTGTCAAGATGACCAATCAGAAAAATTTGCATGCCTATACACTGTGCAAGTAACATATTGTGTTTTTTCACTATGGTTTTAAAGTATAACTTAAAGTCAGGTATGGTGATGCCTATGGCATTGTACATAATCAAAATTTTCCAGGCCTGAAAAGAAGAATAAATTAGAGAGATGTCCCAGTAGCAAATTTCTTGCAACATAGACATAATAATCTAAATTTGATGCTCAGAACTCACATAACAAGGTTAAACATGATGACACATGCTTGTACTCCAGTACTGGGATAGGTGAATACGTGAACCTCATTCTTCAACCAGTCTAATCTAATTAGCAAGCTCCAGAAAAATGGGAGAGAATTTGTTAACAAACAACAAACAAATAAACAAAGCAGATGGATGGTTCCCAAGGAACAAGAGCTCAGGTTGACTTCTGGCTTCCGTTAAATCGTGGCTGTGTGTGCTTGTAAACAGAAACACACACAGAGTCATGTACTCACACACACTTGAAAAAAACCCAAAGTTATGTTGCTTTCTGGAAAGTGGATGGATAGCCATTGAAGCTAGTTATATTAAGTGAATTGTATTACTCTCAGAAAGCCAAGTAGCTCGTTTTTTCCCTCATTTGTGCTTCCTAGATTTTATATAGATATATAAAATTACAAATGTACACAATGACACAAAAGCATAAATGAAACCAAGGGAACTAATGGGAGAGTGGAGAGGTGAGGAAGAGAGAGTAGAGGGGTGTTGGGGGTACCTTTTTCAAAGTATTTTTTTTCCTGTCCAAGATTTACTGTAACACTGAGGTGAATGGCTGTATCCCTAGTTTAGTAATAAACTGAGCCTCAAAAAGCTTGGTTTATTGACTCAAAGGCACAGAACTTGAGTTCTCAGCTTCACTTTAGTGGAGTTCCTGGGATATCATCCTGTGTTACAATCAAATCTCTACTTTCCCCTCAAGTAACAGAGACTTAGCAGATATTGTTCAAATGAATTAAAATATCCCCCAAAACTTATGTTTAGTCAAGAAGCCACAGTGACTTTTAGAAGTATGAGATAAAGAATCTCCCCAAGTTTCTCGACAAACATCATGAGTCAAAATCTACTTGAAGACATCAAACTCCTAAGACCATCAAATATTTGGGGAGATAGGATGCCTTTATCTGACTCTTACAGTTGGGGACAGTTTCCACCTCACCTGTGAGTCATCTGGAGATAACAGAGTCATATGAGAAAGTCAGAAACACTCAGCAGCTCCCAGAACTCATCTGGGGTTGGAAACTGTGCCTTTATATTTGGGTAACCTGTGATGGCATACTGAATTGGTGGCTGCTCATATCATTCCAAAACAAGGTGTTTTACTTACAGCTTCCTTAACTCTACTTCAAAACATAAAAATGGGACAAAGACAAATGGACTTGTGTGTAGTGATCTGTAAGCACACCTTAAAAAATGACAGGGAACCCAGTGGCTTCCATAAGAAGCCACAAAAAGGAGACTCCAGTGTGCCTGTTAAAGGGATAATATTAAGAGAAGGGTCACTAAAAAATCTCTGAAGATTGATATTTCAAAGTTGATGACCTGGTCAACCCTTTGTGGTATACTGGGAGGTGAGTGTTAGCATGAGGTAATCCTCCCATGATTCTATCTGAGCAGAGCTGTTCAAATGTAGAGGACATATATAGAAGTGTAAAAGTAACTTTTATTTGTCTGGTGGAATTGTCTTGGAGACTTATTCCTGAACAAGTTTATCCTTTCTAGTTCTTTCTGAACTCTGGCTGGCCGGTTCAACTCAACTGTTCTAGCTCAACCTCCTCTCCAAACTAACTAATTCAAGTTGGCTTCTCTCAGCTTCTCACTGAATTGCTCTGCTTGACCTCAAACTAACTTTGGCACTTTGTTCCGATCTTCTGGCTCCTTCTTATTCTCTGGCTTCAACTGCTTCTGCCAAACTTGCACTGCACTGCATAAATTCATGAACAAACTCAGCTCCACTGCACTGCACTCGCTGCACTGATTCCCAACTCCCCCATTCTCTCTTCCTGCTCTGTTCTAAAATAGCTTCTTTTTCTTGTGCAGTTCTGGTGAGAGTTGGGCATATCCTATCTCTGACTCATTCTGTCAAATCTTTCTCTGATTCATCACTTTGTCTGCCCTTTGATTAGACTTCACTTTCAAACATGGCTGCTTCTGTTTACAAACTTATTTTACCTTAAAGGTATATACTAAGGGCTTGTTTGTATTTGAGCCAGAGGGATTAAAGATGTGTAGCATGTCTGCATTTCAGCTGAATCACATAGACCTAGGTCTTTTGATATGATCCCTTGCCAGGGTAGATACGCTGCTGGGTTAAAATTTCTCTACATGGGAGAACTTGTTTGGTTAGCTTGAAATCAGACTCATAGATGATGCCACCCTGCATTGTCAGTATTACTGACCTCTCCCACCTCCCCAGCTATATTAACTGAATGCTGTGCTTTTGAATGGGTTCCCTCATGAAGTTGTCTTTTCAACGTTTTTCTGCGTTAATTTAATTGAGCCTCTTCCCTTTCCCTTGTTCCAAGGCTATGCTTCAAAACTGAATCATTTTGGGGAGGCTATGAATCCCAGCCACAGTTTCCAGGAAATCAGTCACTTTTAGATTTCCATTGGAGATGATAAGTCATTCTATAGCCCTGGATGTTTCTTGTCCCCTGCCTCTAAAATGCAACATTTTCCCTCATAGTAGAATTGCTTTTGAGTTCTCTTGGGACCTTTCTACCTGTCACTGTGATTGGAATTCTAGTGAGGAGGAAAGCTCACCTGCCATGTCTGTCACTTGCCATTTCTTTATAAAAACCTCACTCAAGCCTTACAGCCAGCTCTAAAAGACAGACAAGTCAGCTATTGATACTCAGCTTACAGCTGAGCTTGGAGAAGAGAAATCAGAGCCACTTCACCTGGTGGAGGCAAAGGTCTGTATCACAGATGGCCATGGCCTGCTTGCTTCTAGGATGCTCTTGGCAAGTCTTGTTTTGTCAGCAGCATGTGGTTTCTCAGTGGCCCCTAAATATATATCAGAAAATGTCCAAAGGGGACCTCCAGCTAAGTCCTTTGGTAAAAATAATTGTTTCATGGGGGTGGGGAGGGTGGTGGTGGGTTGTGTCGTTTGGGGGAAGTTATGGAACCTCTAGTGAGTACAGACTTACAGGAGGAAGGACATCACAGAGGAGGACTTTGAGGGCTTGTAGCCTTATCACATATTCTCCGCCCCCTCCTCTGTTTTTTTCCTCTGTGTGGAAGTAACTGTTATCAGCCAGCTTCCTGCTGCGAGCATCAGACATTCCTTACCAGCCTTGGTGGACTCCATTCCACGCTGGAACTGTTGGTTAAAATGAACTCTTCCTTAAGTTGTTTTTGGTCATCGGATTTTTTGTTTGTTTGTTTGTTTGTTTTGTTTTTTTGATACAGGGTTTTCCTGTGTAGCACTGGCTGTCCTGGAACTCACTCTGTAGACCAGGCTGGCCTCGAACTCAGAAATGTGCCTCCCTCTGCCTCCCAAGTGCTGGGATTAAAGACATGCACCACCACTGCCCGGCTTGATTATAGGATTTATTGCAACAACAGAAATAATGAAACAGAATAGCTGTCTTATAGTCTCTCATGACACAGAGAGATGACGTGGGGGCAGGAAGAGCACAGTGGAAATCATGCCACCTATGGATTCACATCCAGATGAACCTGCTTCAGATCACAGACTTCCTGGGTCTCTGAACAAGCCACATACACACACATACACACACACACACACACACACCATCAAGGTTAATTGAGATGACATAAGGAGGTCACCATCTTGAAAATGCCAAATTAGATCTAGAAGAGTCCCCTGAGCTCCAGCTCCCATTTCTGTGGTCTTTACAAGGTACACTACTTACAAGGTAGGCATGGAGACTGTTTATGCTCCCATTGTATAGGTCAGTTATCCAAGACACACGCAGAGTGGAAAGCTGAAGTGGTTGGTTAACAGTCATGCATTTCATACCCATGCCTGTCTTGCTCCCAGTACAGCTGTGTCATGCTCACTCACTGCCATGAGCTGTGTGCCATGATTAGAACAAGATGTCTGCCTTCCAGATGAGTGGAGGTATAAGCTGTTGCTGCAGGAGGTTTGGACTCGGGTTTGGGATTATTGTCATCCCAGGCTCATTCTTGCCACACCTGGATCTGGGAAAAATCAATCTTCCTTTTGGGGTCTCTGCTTCCTTGTCCTCATCAGTAGAAGGAGTGATCCATCATCTCTAAGGTCTTACCCTGCTCCAGGGACTCTCTGGCGAGAAACAATCTCTCTTGCTTCTCCTACAAAGCTGCTCCCCCTCCCCCATTCTATGCATCCTCTTACCAATTGGCAAGCATAGGGAAGGAGGTGGGTTCTTCAAGAACACATACATTTGAATGGATACTTTAGTAGAGAGATCCACCTGAGATGAAGCCTTCTGAATCCCCCCATTAGTCACGTCCTAAGTGGGGCTATCCAAGTCTTTCACAAGAGCCTGAAGCCTAAACCTATCCCTGCTCTGGAATGATTGGTGCTGCTCTTGGGACTCTGGAGAACTCTACCAACTATGTTGTACCTAGATGCTGCCTGTGCCCTGGACTACTTGTCACCCTACCCTACCTGCCATTGGTGGCTGGAGGTGAGGTGGGGCAAAGTCAATGACACAGACTCCGGGAGCAGGTGAGAAAGGTGGCAGCAAGTGCATCTGAACGCTGCTGCAAGCTCCTTTAATACCCTCCGCCTGTGCCCCATTGGTCCCAAGAAATCCTCTCTTCTAAACAGCAGTTCCCGATTGACTGGCATTGTCTGTGGCAGCGATTCTTGGTCTCTCAGGCAGTCTTCAATTAGGTCATCCTGCAGAAGATGCCTTTGTGGCTGCTGGCCCCTGGCCTTTACGTACACCTGGGTACCTGTACATTTTCTACTGGTCCAGAAACTGTTCTGGCTGCTCTTATTGGCATTTGCAGAGATGGCTAGCTAGTGTCTTGGCTTGACTAAAATAATGAGTCACCTCAGGCATCCTGATGTGATACTTCACAATGTCTCAGAAAGTCTGAGCACCTGGTTTTATTCACATTATACCTACAGAAAGTGCATGGTTTCTACACAGTGAGTCTCTGATAAGCCATTTCTATGATTGCAAGACCCACTCAGGGCCATTTCAGTTTCCCATTTTTGGCTCTAAGAGGGAGCTCTGACATCTTCAGTGTACTACTGGATCCCGTCTTCCAGAACAGTCTCTATCTGCCGTCCATCATAAGTACACTTCAAGCCTTTGCATAGAAGTAGACTAAGCAAACACCATTAAGCAGACAGACTCCTATTTACCAAGTGCACATTGAGGAGTCTGGGTTAAAATATAGATTTACTTGAAAGCATCCTTAGCTTAGGGTCCTTTGATTGTTATGTGTTCTCTTTAGAGATGGATTCTGAAATCTCTTGAGGGAGATTGTTGAAAATCCAACATTAAAAGCTGGTTCCTCTATTAAGAAAGATTGAGTTCAGGGTTCTTTTTTGTCAACTGAGCAATTCATCCAGGGAGAGGGTTGCTTTTGGGAACCTATGGGATATAGTTGTGGATACCCAACTCTGTATACAGCCCCAGGTAGTGCACAGACATTCCTCTCACACCCCAATAATTCTTTTAAGACTGCCTAGGATTGTGTCTGAGTTATCCTTCAGTTTGTTGGCCCGAGGTTCATAATGTTTGCCTGCACCTCTGTATAAGAGTGAGGGTCAAGTACAATGATTCCAAGAAGGGTCTGCTGCCCTGTTAACTGCTCACTACATACCAGCCTAGTATCCAGGCTGCCAGAGGAAGAGAAAAAAGTAGATAAGGGAACACAGGGAAGGAGGCAGGAATCCCCCAGTCTCTGTATCACCCCCTTTCCCAAGTGAGTGCTAGTTCACTGCAGGATGGGTGGGCTCTTTCATTAGCTTCAATAACATTCCTTTGGCTGTGCCCTTGATTGCCCAGGGAGGCCACTGCTATGACATATAAATTTAATGGTTTCTCAGCAAGCTTCCCTCTGGCTGGCTGCAAGCAGAGGACTAGAACCTAGGTGCTTCCCTTCTGCCTCTTCCTCTCAATGCTGAAGCTGTTGGGATGAGCCTCCAGACCCTATCTGGTCCTGGAGGATGCTGTCCACAGGGCTGCAGAGGGTGGATAAGGATTTAGGGCAGGGCTGGGTGCTTTGCATGGGAAAGCAAATCCCTCCATCTCTGAAGGCTTTGGCGATTTTATGCCTGCCCCTCACATGGGTCCATGGGTCAGCAGCCTACAGCATGTGATCTTAACCCTGGCTAGGGTGACATCCTAGTGGCTACAAAGCTTGCCTCCCAAGCACACGGAATGGAGTTCAATCCTTAGAACTCCTGTTTTCAAAAAGCAGAGTGTGGTGGTGCAAGCTTGCAACTAAGCACTGGAGAGCTGAGACAGCCAGATCCTCCTGGAGAGCAGGAGACAGGCAGATGCTCAGGGGTCTCTAGCCAGCCAGGCTAGCCTAACATCAGCCAAAGAAAGTGAATGAACTGGTTCTTGAGGAATGCCATCCCCTGCTGCCCCTTGACCTCTGTACCCATGTTCACGTATACACATGCACACACACATACACAAAGAAATGCAGAGTTCCAGGGCCCATTTATACCTAAAGCAGAAGATTCCTGGACTGATTCTAATGTGTTAAAGGTTGGGGCCAATGCAGACTTGCTCTCATGGCAGGAGCTCCTAATACAGAACTATAGGAGCTGATCCTGGAAACCATGCTCTAGTAATGAGCACCAACCAGCTCTGAAGTTTATACGGTGCTGGGTAGGTGCAGGCCACCTCCCCTGGTATTTTTATTCCAGCTTAGACCTCCATGCTAAAGTGTGTCCCATCTCTATTTACCTGGGTAATTTCTGCTTGGGAAATTTTAGTCACACCTCCTCTGTTCCATAATCTTATGCGCATACCCTTCTAAGTCTCAAGATTCAAATGGGAATGGTGCTAAATAATGAAAAGTGATACCAGAGTTTTGTTTATGGTAGGGATACTTAAACATATTTGTTTAAGTAAGGAGTTAGTTGAGATGGTGAAACAGAAAAATAAATAGCATGGTGGTAATTAGACTCCACACAGAGCCAGCAATAAGTCAAAGACTGGAATTTGGAGAAGTATTCAGGAGGATGGATTTTCAGAACAACAGTTTGGAATCAGAGAGGATGCTAAGAGGTTAGAGGTCAAGGAAAAGAGAACAAGGAGAATTTCCATTAACAGATAATAGAACTAAGATTATGAAAACAGTGAAACCAAGGTTTTTCTATCTAGCCCAAAATGGTTGACTGCAGTGGATTTGTGCCTGGGGTCTTCTTTCTCTGCCTCTAAAGTGGGAGTAATGGGTAATGGTTAGGGTTAGGGTTAGGGTGAGGGTTAGGGTTAGGGTTAGGGTTAGGGTTAGGGTTAGGGTTAGGGT
>JANHMN010000003.1:179692079-179703806 GCA_030674055.1 Rhabdomys pumilio
TTAGGGTTAGGGTTAGGGTTAGGGTTAGGGTTAGGGTTAGGGTTAGGTGTTTGTCATCAAAGAGGACCAAGAAAAAGCCAGGGAAAGGAAATATACTTAGCACCTCATGATTGGATGCTGTTTCATGCTCTTTGAAAATCAATAAGATAATTTCAAAATGTTCTCAATGGTTGTCTTCCCTGGGAAGCAACATCAACATCAGCATCAGCATCAGCATCAGCATCAGCATCAGCATCAGCATCAGCATCAACATCAAACACACACACACACACACAACAACAACAACAACATCAAACACACACAGAAAGAGAGAGAGAGAGAGAGAGAGAGAGAGAGAGAGAGAGAGAGAGAGAGAGAAAGAGAGAGAGATTAGCCACATTTGAACTGGATGGAATGTCTCGATTGCTTACCTAGTTGGTCCAGCACAGAAGGAATACTTTGTGCATGAAAGAATAACCTACCTGGGTTTGTGTCCCTAATCTGACACTTGGCCATGATTAATCCAGGGAAGTTACTGTAGTATTTTTTTTTTTACTCTGTTTTAAAAAAATGTGCTGGTGGCAAGTAAATTTATTGTTGTTGAAGGACAATCTTGAGGTCCATAGCAGGTGCCAGCTGTACAGCAGCTGCTGTTTTCTTGATATGTTCAAACCAGAAGGTAACATGGAAGTCCTTGTCTCTAGGTCCTGAGATGATTAGTCACTGGGCCTTCAAGGGTTGGGAGCACCTCCCTGGAGGAAGTGGGCATTGTTTTGGCTCATCTGTGGAGCAGGTGTTTTAGAATGCCTTCTGTACACTCTGCCCCAAATTCAGTTGGTGGTGCTTTCTGAATACTTCCTGTTTCTATACTCTGTGTCAGGGGTGTGCCATTCTTCCCTTGAGAAACTGGGTGCCTCCAGGGGGCTCTTTGTGGTCTATGAAGTATAGGTAAAAATAGCCTGTGTCAGAGAAACTCGCAGAGCTGCTGGGTGATGGGCCATATTCCTTTTTATATGCTCCTTCCGCAATCAAGGAGTCATGAATTCCAGTCGGCATGACATGGTCAAGATTCCTGGACCGCTAAGGGTGGGAAGCATGGCACACCAGAAAGTCAGACTTCATTGTCTGAAGTCACTAACACAGCAAAGCCTACTCTATCCAGTTTGAGATCATCCCTACCTTCCGGCGGACACCTGCCTGCCTCTATCTCCTGGTTTTAGAGTCTATAAAAGGCTCTGATGAGGTGTGCAAAACCCAGAACCACCTCCCTCCCTCGTTACCTCCCTTTCTCATTACACCTTCCATATTCAGCCATGGAAGCTTAGGAGGGAGACACATCCTCAGCTTCCACTTTGTTGCAGAGCTTAAGAAACTTCTCTTCTGGGTTTTCTCAGACCTAGTGCACTTCAAACAAAGAATGAACCTCAAGTCATTGACTTGGGCCCTTGCTTGCTATTCAAATATTCTCCCCTTCTTCTTTTTATCCAGCCTTTGCCTAGGTGATTCTAGAGACAGAACGTTTACAGCTGTCATTAATGTACCTACAACTGGGTTCTGGGCTGTGGGTCTCATTGCACTCCTGGTTAGGGGCGGGGATACTAATTAAATTGCTTGACTCATCTGAAAGGCCGTCTTCACTTTGCAATATGGGTAGATAGTTCATGAGTCATCCTAACCAGGGGACTGGTAGTGATACCCTAGAACAATTGGTATCCAGTGACACATTTTGGACCAACCAAGACATGTATATAATCTCTTATACCTGTTGGTGGTGTATAGCCACCAACAAAGTGCTAAATGTCAAATTTCATGGGCAGGATTGTGTCCTGTCTTTGGTAACTAGCCCCAATTTTCTGTCTGTCCCTCTATTGTCCACCCAAACTGCTGATAGCCTTTCTTTGTACCTCCCCTGTGGGGTTTACTACACTATGAGAATTCAGACCTGAAGTCAGTTCAGGGAGGAGGCATGCACATGTGGCCATAATTTCAAACAAATTTTCCCCCAGGTGCTGCATATCCCTGCTGCTGTGTTGATCAGATGCATATTTAATACTTTATGATAGAGACACAGATGTGAACTCTGCAGCCCTGCTTGTGATTGCCAAATGCTGCCAGGTCCCAGTAAAGTGGCTTTGAGAGTTCCCAGAATGCCTGGAGCTCCCTGTCTTGGTGTCCCCACAAGACCCTCCTCTCAGGAAACTTACTGTAGAGCTAATAGAAAAGAGACAGGGCTTATTAGCTTTCCTTCTACAGGCTGTTTGCATTTCTGCCCTGGGCACAGACTTATTTGCATAGTTGATTTATGGTTTTAATTCAAACATTACCATTGTTTCACATAATCCATTACCTAAGTTCCTCCTCAGATTGTTCTGCTAACAACTCTCCCAGCACCACATGGAGCTCAGTGAGACAGGGGGCCTCTACTACAGGATTTACCTCTCTATGGGGAAAACCAAATACAGAGGGTGGAGCGGAAATGAGCAAGCTGTAAAGTTCCTGGAGCACTTGACTCTTGACTCCCACACCACCACCACCACCACCACCACCACACACACACACACACACACACACACACACACACACACAAACACACACAAGCAAGCACTCACACACACTTAGTGCTTTCCACACCAGGGTCTTTGATAATTGTATTTTTATATTGTTGCTTCTCTAAGGAGAACTTTTCCTACATCTTGTCTTTTCTGCCCTTTGTTCCTTCTAAGGACAGTTAAAATTTACCAAAAATGTAGCAAAATGCCAAGCACGGAGGAGGCTGGCACTAAAGGCAAATTTGTTCTGGCCTTCTGGGAGAATACACTTTCACCAAACAATACAGACATAGAAAAAAAATTGCAGTCCCTTAATTAATTATGAATTCAAAACATCTGCTTTGTTGAATAAAACATTTAAATAAAGTCATGTTGAAAGCACTGGAGAGTCTTGAGCTACCAGGATTTGAGGGGCTAAGATTATGGAGAGAAGGTTTCTCGGGAGGTAAGCCAGAAACAGCTATTATTTCCCTAGAGCCATTTTTTCCTCATTTCTTAAGCTGTACAGAGGAAAGGAGAAAGGGAGGGAGGGAGGGAGGGAGGGAGGAGAGAGAAAGAGAAATAATATCAGTACATGATTTGTTTGGGGACATGGGAGAATGTGTCTGTCAGTCTAAGTGGCTTTGAGTTGCCCTGCACTTGTAGGAGAGAGAAAAATTTGAAGTTGAAGACCTTATGTTATAAGGGATCCTGGAAAGCACACAAGAGTGTCAGGAGGAATGCTGTCGGCTCTACAATATAAACGTGGGTTGAAGCAGAGGTCAACCAAGCCTTTTGGGAAGTCTGGAAATGAGCGTTGACAGACGTGAATCCCCTATGTCCTATGTCACTACTCCAGCTGCCTGACAAGAGCATGAAGGGAATCAAAATGTGTTCTCAATTATGAAATGGTAAAGAATTTTGATATAAAATTGCCATTCAGAAGTAGAGAGAGAATAAAGCATAGGGCATAAAAAAATACAAGTACATAGAACATGTCATACAGTCTGACAGTCACATGATTTCATTCAAAGGGGTCAGGAAGGAGAAGTGGGAATAAGCAGATGTTAAGAGAGGGTCAACTTTATGAACAGTGATGAGCAGTGGGGAGCCATAGGTTTAAGAATGTGTTCTGAACCAAATAGGAGACATTAAAACAAAAGCATGTACAGCCGCAGGGAGATGAGGCTACTGAAGCCAGAGACAAGAGAAAATACTAAGAGCAAGAATAAACCTGGCTAAGTGTCACAGGTCTGAGATTTTGCCATTTGAGAGGCCAAGATAGGAAGTTGGCAAGTTCAAGGCCATCCTGTGCTACAAAGTTGAGTTCAAAGATGCCTGGGCAATGAGTGAAGCTCTGTCTCAACTTGTCTTTAAGGTGAAAAGAGGGTTAAGAATATACTGGTGGAATGATTGCCCAGTATGTGTGAGGTGCTAGGTTTAATCCCAGCCATGAAGAAATAAAATAAAGTAAGAAAAAAATTTACTTGAAAGTCCTGCAACTTATATTTTATGCAAACAATGGAAAGGAGACAAACTAACATTTCTAAATTAATTCAACATCCAGCAAAAAATATCCTTGTCCAGTGAGTGAAATATTGAAACATTACATCTACAAACAGAAATAGTAAAACATCATCCCAGCATCCTAAAATATACTAGAAGAAATATGAAAGCCATCAAAACACACACCACTAGCTGAAAATTACAGAAACAATAATGCATCACAGATAGATACAATTAAAGGGAGACTTTTGTATATGGATGAAAACTGTGATTGTAAAGTATAGAGACAGTAATTGATCAGCATAACACCAGGCAGGGATAAAAAGGCAGAGTGTGGGATAGTTGTACAGCAGTGGAGGTATATCCTTGGATAATGTTATATTATACCACACAAGGGATCCATCCCAATACAAACCACAAAGTCTTGATAATAGTAACGCTTTAGTGTTGATTCATCTGTTGCAAGGATGCTAAAACATAGTGTTAAAAATAGAAAAAGCTTTATGTGTGTGGCAGAGAAAGGTTATCTGGAGGTTTTCTATATTATCAAGTACGTTTTAAATAGACAAATGGATTGGAAATTTTCAGGAAAAAAAAAGGCAAATAGACAATAACCAAGGATATGGCTCAGTTAGATCTGAGTTTGATCCCCAGAAGCCATGTGGAAAAGTCAGGCACAGTAGCATGAACTTGGGATTGTACAACCAGAGAGCACAGAAGTGAAGCCAGGCCAGCCTCCTAGGCAAGCTCCACCCAGCTCTGTAAGAGATCTTTTCCAAAAAAAAAAAAAAAAAAAAAAAAAAAAAGAAAAAAATAGGTAAAAGAAAATGGTGCTTGGGAAATAATATCCAAGGCTATCTTCTGACTTCTTCATGGACAAACATCCATGTGCACCTCTACATAAATGAACATGAACACATACATGTGCATGTACACATAAAGTAGACACACATTTGTGGGGAGCCGACAGAAGGCAGCTATCATCCTTGCAGCCATCTTGAACCATATACACTGACAAGAGACTTGTTTACAACAGCCTACAACAGCTGAGCACACTCTGATAACAACTTGTTTTAAATACCCAGGATCTCTCCTTGGGTGTGTGAGACTTAAAGGTGTGAGACTTAAAGGCATGACTTAAAGGTGTGATTTAGAGACAAGACTTAAATGCATGACTTAAAGGAGTGAGTAAAAGGTGTGACTTAGAAGTGAGACATAAAAGGTGAGAGGCAGACAGAAGACAGACACTTGGACTAGAGAACTTGGAAGAAAACTTGGAATTGGGAAAGAGACTAGCAACTTAGAATTAGAATTAGGACTTGAGACTTGTTACAGCAGAAACTAGGATTAGGACCTGAGACTTGGTACTAGGAACTAGGAACTTGAAACTTGGAACTGGAACTAGGCACTTGGAGAGAAGAAGAGAGACTGAAGAATAAATGGGATTGAATCATACTCTGTTTGTTCTCCATTCCTCGCATCCATCCTCACTCTCTCTTTTGCTGAACCCCAACAGGCGGACTGGAGCAGTTTGGGGCAGTGCGGGCTCTAACAATCTAGCCCCAAGACTTTTGGCAGTCTGGGTCCCAACATTGATAGAGCAGTCCCCCAAGCGTGGGGCAGCTTGGGCCTTAACATTTTTGGCGCCCAACATGGGGCAGAGCAGTCCACAACATACATTCATGTAATCCTAGTTTTAAAGTGTTAAAGTATCTCTCAGTAGCTAATGAAATACAGATTAAAGTGTTCAGAAGAATATAATAAATCTGAAAGACTTCAGTGCCAAAACTTGATATAAGCAACATATACAATTATGGAGAAATGATCGAATAAGCATCTATTTATTGTTCACAGAACTCATTTTGGTGATCAGTGCATATAAAGTGAATGCCAATACACTGATGTGATCAATGTCATTCAGACTATGCTGGGATCAAAGTAGCTACTAAAAACAACAGAATACTGGAAAATTGTCCAACTTCTTGGGAATTAAGCTGCCTTCTTTTATACCTGATCTTAGTCAAAAAAAAAAAAAAAAGGCAAGAAGTGATAAGCTAGACATTTTAAACACACATATCTAAGGCAAAATCACAAAGGAAATTATAAAGTATTTCAAATAAGGGCTGGCAAGATAGCCCAGTGGGTAAAGTTGCTTGCTGACATATCTGAGTTTGATCCTTGATCTTTTTGGTAGTAGAAAGAAAAAACTGACTCCCACAAGCTGTTCTCTGTCTGTCTGTCTGTCTGTCTGTCTTCTTCCCCCTCACAGATACACACACAGAAACACACACACACACACACACACACACACAGAAACACACACACAGAAAGAGAGAGAGAGAGAGAGAGAGAGAGAGAGAGAGAGAGAGAGAGAATGTTCTATGCCACAGGAAACTTTGGAAGAGGCCCAGGAGTCCATGAACAAGGGAAAACTAGGTGGCCTAACATTATTATGTTGATAACAAGAAAGTATGAAAAGATGACTCAGCAAGAGAAGATGAAAAAAGGCAAAGAAAAGCTAATAATGAACAAGACTGATGCAAATTAAAAAGTATAGGTTCAAAACCACCAAAAGTTGGATTTCTGAAACTGTTGATAAATCTTTGGTTTAAAGTAAAAATATATTCCTGTCATCAGTGACTGCCTTTCTCCAAAAAGAGCCCTCCTTCTGATGTCTGTACTTCCTGGGGACAAAGTGTTGACACACAGGAGCCTATAGGAGACACTCCAATTACAATGCTTACCAAGGTCATTTAACTACAACATGCTGATAATAGAACCACTGATTGATGAACTGGTCATTGATACAGTGGAGGCCTGGTTTCAGCATTCATAGTCTCCTTTCCTCATCCTCCCCACACTGGGGACATGTTCTCACAGTGAGTAAATTCTAAGCTTGTGCTCTAACTGGTGACCTCGACTTCTAAGTGTGTGTCTGTGGGGAAGTTGTATATCCAGGCATAATTTTCTTTTCCTGTAAAACAGACTTAAGATGAATAGAGTTAGGGCTAGAGGTAGTTAGTTCATTTGTATGGTGGACACTAATTATGCATAGCTCACAGCAGCCTGGGCAGGGTGTTTAACAGATATGCATCCTGGTTTAAGATGGTGCTTTCTTGGTAGACAGAGCCCTTTCTCAGTCTCCTGGATGAGGAGTAGATTTTCCACCTAGCTTTGCTGTTCTCACTGAGAAATGAAGGCCTGTGTACCAGCCTCAAGGTCGCCACTGGAGGCAATTAATTTCCTCAGTTCTGGCTTTCCTGTTAATTATTCTGAAAACATACTCATATTCTGTCAGCAAGCCTACTTTCAAAATCAAAATTGTAGCCATTTTTCATCCTTAATAAAGTCTCCTTCCTGTGCCCTCCCTTGGGCTTCATAATGGAGAACATCTTCATTCTAGAATATAAAGAATGTGGAAACGCAAGAATTAAAGGCCTTCTTTCCCTACTCTCCCAATAACAGCTGCTCCCTAGTAGAGGAACTGGCCTCCTTTTCCCGCTGAGGTGCAGTGACTTAGCTTCATCTTATTCGATTTATACATCAAAGCTACATACCAGGGATTGATAAAGCAAAGAGAGGCTGAAAGAAGTTACCTCCTTGATCAAGATCACACTGTAAATTCCAGGATCAGCATCTGTGTGTAAGTCTGTCTGGTACGAAATTGATGGAACTTTTGTTGGCACATATTAGATAACTGCCATTTCTGCCTAAAGCCAATACTGCCTCTTTTCTCTCCCCCTCACATGCATGCACCACAATTTAGTGATTATTGTTTCTGACAATAATTCTAACTGACAATCAGTTAGAGAGAAGAAGTACTTCCTTCCTCTAGCAGCTTCCTGTCTCCATCTGTGAATTCTGCATCTTCTACAGTACTGGTAAATGTCCATGACACAGTATTTGTAGATTAGCTTTATGTCTTTGTAGACAGGGAGATGTTTTGCTAAACACAACACAGAGTGGGATTCTCCTCAGGCCAGAGGACTGAGGAAGAGCTAGAGAGATGATTCTGGGGTTAAAAAGGGTGAAGACCTGGGTTTCAGTTTCCAGCACACACACTGGGCAGCTCACAACAGTCTGCAGCTCTGGTTCTACGCCTTAGAACCATTAATCTATGGAATCTGACACTTTTTGTATATGGTGCCCATATCTGTATTCTCAGGCATATACGTGATATAAATGAAAATGAAAAAGAAAACAAAGACAAAAACAGTAATGACATTGTTTTTAGAAAATGAGAAGAGTAATGATTCTGTGGGGGACAGACCAATCTGCCCCAGTTATCTTTAATTATCAACCTGACTCAAGGTACAGGATGCATGGCTGGAGTCTTGCCATTCCTGTCATCTCCTCCTGACCAGTAGCTATTGGGAATGTATGCAAATGTTTCTTAAACACATGGGACTGTTTTCAATGCTTTTAGATCCTAGTAGGAGTTAAAATGATTCGGGGTCCAATACATCAAAATGCCTCTTCTTTTCGAGAAAAGAAGCCGAACGCTGATTGCTGACATCCATTCTGAAGATGCTTCGCTAACAAGCAATGAAACATCACTAGGTAAATGCTAGCTGGAAATTTGGAAGCAAAACTCTTCTATGTGGCACACTCCAAGGGCATGGGTGACTGCAGAGAGAAAAGGCAAAGTCATAGGGAGATGGCCCAGTAAGAAGACAGTCTGAGCAGGGATCCCAGTTTCCAGATCTAGTTAGCCTCAAATAGAACTGAAGCTGGTAATATCTGCGTGTGCTGCTTGGTTTTGTCGATTTGACGAATTGTCTCTATGTGCTTGGCTTGTGGCCATGTCTATTGGGCATTTTCTTAATTGTTAGTGGGTGTAAGAGAACCTGTCCCACTGGGGATGGTGTCAGTTGTGGGCAGGTGGTCCTGGGTTGTATAAGTAAAGCAGCCGATCAGGCCAAGAGGAACAAGGCATGAAACAACGATGCTTTGTGATCTTCCATTTCTGTCTGGTTTTCTGCTCTCCTCAGTGATGGATGGTAGCCTATAAGCTGTAAGCCAGTGAGAGCAACTCTTTCCTCCAAGTTACTTGTGGTTCTAGTGTTTATTGTAGCAACAGAGAAGCAAACTGTATCCCTGAGCATCCCCGAATAAACCCAAACCACCCAACAACAAAAGAACAACAAAAACTGAAACACAGCTACACAGCTTCCTGTTTCATAGGCCTTGGTCCAAGCCTAACTTCACGTACCATTAATAAGAATGACAGTAAGAGAAGCAGGCAGAGCATTCCAGTCAGTGTAGGATGCTCCCTGTGAGAGGAAGGCCCTTGCCCCAGGGGAGCTGTTTGCCCTTGCTGGTTGACCCTGTACCCTTGGGCAGTACATAGCAGACATAACTGCATTGTTTAATCGAACTTATTGAATTACTCAGAGAACACACTCCTGTTTTGTCAACTAGACCCACTTTCAGAATTGAAACTGGCCATTTTTCACTCTTAATTTTAAGGCTTCTCTCTTTCTGTCTGCTGGTTTCCATTTCATAATCATAAACATCTTAATTCTAGAGAATGTAAAGAATATGTGGAAACAAGGAGTATAGGTTTTATGTTCCCTAGAAGTGAAAGTAACCTCTCTTAACATTGGGTACAGGGACCTTACACTCATGGCCTGCCTCAGCTAGACATAAAAGAGTAAGTCGAGAGCTGTTAGTTTGCAAGGCTGAGAGACATTATCTCCTGTCAATCAGTGTCTGACCCAGCTCTGTTTGGTGTTAACACATATTCATGTATGCTTTAGTGTGCATTTTCTGGGGTCCTCCCTGTTGGATCGAAACTCTATTCTCCATGAAGGGGCCTCTCTCTCCTCTGCTGTGGTATGAGTATATTCTTCAAACTTTCTATGCTGGTCAGTTGATCCCCAGACTTCTATGTTAATGGTATTTGAAAGTGCAACATTTAAATGATGATTGATACCCTAGTCATGCATGAATTAGCCCATTTGATAAATAGTTTGTGGCTCAGCTCAAGAATAGATTTTCTGCTGAAATCAGCTTGGGTCTGAGTTTGTATGCTGTGTTATTAGATGCCATATGCTTAGACATTAATTCTTTGAACAGCAGCTTAGCTTGGGTGGGGTTTGTAGGTGCCTCCTCTTTACTGCTTCTCACCTGAGAGCTTATTCTCTCAGCCCTCTGTGTTAGGTCCTCTGGGGACACTCCTATGTTCATTTCTAATGTTGGGTCCATGGTGAATACTTGCTATATCCATGTTGCTATAATGAAGGGGAAAGGAAGGAAGGAGGAGGAACAAGAGGGGAAGGGGAAAAGAGAGAGTGTAAGTAGAAAGGAGTGGAGTAAAAGAGAAGAGTGTGAAGACAAGGGGGAACACTCTAGAGAAGAGAGAACAAGGTGAGGGAAGGTGAAAGACAAGGAAGCCCACCTGGGCAGCCATTGCAGTGGCATGCCTGTGTCCCAGTCCTGGCATCCTCCTTCCTCATTGTCAGGTGTCAGCCTCACAAACTAGGATGCACAAAGCTATTCACCTGTATGGTTCCCAATGTCAGTGCCTGACTAGCAATATGAAGCCAGTTTTTGTGTGTGTGTGTGTGTGTGTGTGTGTGTGTATCATAGTTTCTGCTCTGCTGTAGAGGGATTGTTTTTCTATAATTCACTAATAGTCTTCCAGAAGTCTTTCTATCAGAGTAAGGGGTTCCCAGTCTTGCTATGGAGCCTCATATGCTCACATGTTCCAGAAAAGGATTTAGGTCTGGGTTTATAACCCAGGCCAATGAGAAATACACACATGCACACATTGACACACACACACACACTGATACACACACATGCACACAGAGACATATACTGACAGACACAGACACAGACACACACACACATAAACTCTCACACACAGAGACATACACAGACACACATAGACACATAGACATACACAGACATACAGATGCACACACACAGATGCACACACTGACACACGCACATACACAGAGACATACATAGATACACACAGAAACACAGACATAAACACACAGACATACATAGATACAGATAGACACACAGACACACTGGCACACAGACAGATTTACACACACACAGAGTTTTCAGCCTATCAGGTTACTTGTTTGCTCTTATGCACTGGAAAATACAGTCAAAAAATAAACAGAACATAAGATGGCATCACTAAAATCATGAAAAAGTTTCACATGCAGGAACTATGTCAAGTGATTTTAAAGAGAGTAGAATATGTCACTCAAATTGTGCCACTTTGGCAGAAGGATTATGTTGAGCTAAAGACAAGAAGCACCCTCCCACTTCCTGGGATAAAAGTCCTCATTTGTACAAAGGACTTCTCTCTCATACAAGAAGAAAGAGAAGTGCTCCTTTCCAGGGCAGGAAGTTGATTTGACACAAATGGACCTTGTTAAAATAACTCTTGTCTCCTGTTTCCCAGGGGTTTTCACTGAGTTCATGAATCCTAAAAATTAAGTTTATAAAAATCATTTGTCCTTCCACAGATGGTCTATTTAGTTCTCTCTCTCTCTCTCTCTCTCTCTCTCTCTCTCTCTCTCTCTCTGTCTCTCTGTCTCTCTCTTTGACAGTTGGGGGGTTTTTAAGATAATAGATTTTATTTATTTACTTATTTATTTATTTTTGTGTGTAGATGTGTGAGAGGGAGAGAGGAAGAGGAGGAGAGAGACAGAGACAGAGACAGAGACAGAGACAGAGACAGAGACAGAGA